>JAUMHF010000014.1:1546925-1620766 GCA_032359275.1 Microctenopoma steveboyesi | reverse complement strand
ACATTTAACTGAAAAGACACTGAAGGACAAACAAACACGTTGAACCAGTAACCTGCTTGAAGGTGTTTGTCTCCTACCTAGTGTCTCTTTACGATTACTCAGCGTTACACAAGCTACAAAGTAAAGTGACCTTTGGACCTTTTAGCCTGGAATTAAAGGTTAATTTTGGGTTTTTTTACCCTGGGAACGAGTCTCATTAAAACATAAGAACCACCCATGTCCTGTTCCGACCCCTCACCAACATTCCTCTGATGCAGTTTAGATCGGGGCCGGTCGTTTTAATCATGGAGGTGTGGGGTCACGCTCTAAGTAGGACAACAACAGGGCCGCGCTGCTCATCTGCTCTAATGGAAGAGCTGGTTGGCAGGAGTCCACCGGTGAGAACAGGCACTCAGCTCGGGGTAATCTGAGGACCATTACGAGCCTGGGAAACGAGCGTTGGGTGTGTTTGACTGCAGGTTTCTCACAATAAAAAGCAACACATTGACTTTTTACAAAGCATAGTCCAGTTGTAGGAAGCAAAAACAAAACAGAATCAGTAATCTTAATTCAATTTAGTTTTTACTGCATTTTACTGCCACAAAAACATCTCCCCCGAAGAAGAGCGTCAGCTGGATCTGGAATAAAGTATAAAATACTTCCGCTACTTCAGCTTCTTCCTGACTGTATTTAAGTGTAGCACTTGTGGTGTAGTACTCCACCCTCTGCCCTCAGTAACGTTGCAGACAGGATGCGTCTATGCGCTGTGAGTGTGTGGAGCTGCACTGTAAGTCTTTGTATCTCTGGCTGCCTCGTGGTCAGAGACGAAGCTTTGTTCTGCTTCGCTCTGACGAGTCTTTGTTACGGTTTCTGCAGGAACCCTGCAGAAATGCAGGGGCAGGGATTATTCTCATACAGTTTAATTACCTTTTAAATGCTTATGTAAGAATAAATCCAATCTCTCTAATTCATACATTTGTCTTGTCCATGTAAGGAGCCTGAAGGGACCCTGACTTAATGTATTCACTGATTGCCTGGCAGAGAGATAAGACATATGTTAGGTTCACATTTTAGTCTGTGGCTTCACTGAGCAAAGAGTTTTCAGGAGGCTAAATGTGTATGATAATTCCTCCTTATGTAACAGCTCCTCTGGCCTTCAGACTAAACAGGCTCATTTCAGCTGTGGGTGTCACCCTTTTCTGATTGGCCAGGCTTGTGGAAGTCTTCCTGTGGGCTGAGCAATCCCCAGATGGAACAACACCACCCTTCAGGTGGTGAAAGCAGTCAAATGCTCAAAGTCTGTTTCTGGTTTAGCATTCTGAAAAAACTCCTGGGAATGAAGTGACTTGGTCTGATCAGGCAGCCCGCGAACCCCTCTTGTGGCTCAGGAGGTAGAGTAGTCTAGGTGGAAAGTGCTATATACTGTAAGTGCAGACCCAAAGACGAAAAGCAGAACGTGGCCTGTGCTTATTTATAAAGTGTTATAAATAACAAAATAAAAGGAACTAATTATGCACGCTGTGTTTATCATTTAGCCCAGACTTAGCTTAAATATCTAAACCACTTGGTAAAGCTTTCATATTTATTTCACCCATTTATTAAAAATGTGTGTGTGTGTGTGTGTGTGTGTGTGTGTGTGCATGGCTGAAACTCCTTCACTCCTGAACAGGAGTGATCTTGACCTTTGACCCCCCAAACCCAGGCAGTTTGTCCTGAATCAAGGTGGACATTTTGACAGAAATGGGCCCGACCACCCTCAACACAGGAGTCTAGCCACAGCCGTCACCATGGACGCCGCACTGTGTTTCTGCCAAACAGGGAAGTGAAGAAATATGTACATGTCAGCTGCCAGTATCTTATCTGAACAGTGTTCAGTGTGAATGTGAAGTGTGTCCTGTACCTGCAGACGACGTGCACGTAGGAACACGTCTTATCTCTCTTAGCTCTGCAGAGGTGACTGTGTGGAGTTACAGCCTGGAAAGGTGGTTATAAATGATGTCATGGTCTGAAGGAAAACTGCCATGGAGGAAGTTAGAAGTCATAAAGAAACTCTATCAGACAAGGATCCCGTGACCTGCATGTTGGTTCAGTCTAATCGCTGCCCGCCTGCAGCCTGGACTGTTCATATTGACAGTCACAGGTTTGACTCCGTAACTTTGTGATAACAACAGGAGGACAGCTCGGTTTTAAAGGACACTGGCCTCATGCTTTGCCTGTAATCACTGAACTTTGATACGACATTAACACGGGAGCTTTGAAAACGAACTCGCACCGTGAGAGTGACGAAGGTTTCAAACTAGAAAACTTACTTTAAGAACAGCTTAGTTATACCTGAATCTCTCGCACGCACAAGATTATAAACAGTCAAGGTTGTTAAATTAGAGAATTCCCTCCATATTTAGCACAAGATTTCTATCCTTTATTTTACATGCTTGGCAGATGCTTTTATCCAAAGCGCTGGGTGTCTGGCTCAAGGACACACCTGGTAGGGAAAGGACTAGGAGACAGACAGGGCTTCAAACCTGCAACCTTCTGCCTCCCAGTCTGATGTTTAACTCTACCAGGCCACTTTTCCTCTCTATTGTCATCTGCTGATGCTCAAGGCAGATAGCTGGGTTTTCCTCCCTCTCTTTAGAACTCTGTAGGGGCTTCACCTTCAAATGTGAAGTTCATTAAGATGATTATGAATTTGTTGTCTCAGGTTCTGTATTCCTACACATCATTTTTCTGAACCTACCTAAAACGTGCACTCAGTCTGATTTGTAAACCAAGCTGCCAATGGCTGAAACAAATTTTTCCTGTGAGTAAGTGCAGCTCATGTGTGCGTCACTGTATCATGGGATGCAGCGAGCAGAGCACTGTGCTTTATTTTCAGAATATAGAAACTGACGGATGAGCTCCACACAGACTCAGCTGACATCTGGCTAACAATAGAAGGAAGAATTGAATTCCTGTAGGAAATCTCCAGCAGCTGGAACCAAAATAACACTTGTGCTGGATGAGTGAGAGATCTTTCACACTGACTGCACAAACCTTAAACAGTATCTTATTGTCAGACATTTTATCCGGGTTAATATCTCTGCAGCGTCTTTCAGTTTGAAGGAAAGTCTGACAGTTTTTTAGTCCAGTTTCTATACACATTTCAGACAATGTCAAATGTTGCTTCAGCCTTTGCAGAACAATCATGTTTTTGCTTTGAATATTTCAAAGGAACCGGTCGAGGCAGATGGCTGGAGGTTTGTCTTCTCCACTGCTGCCTGATGCTGCATTCGTGGGCTTCTCTCTCTATTCCGTTGTAATTTCGCAGCTCATACTGCTTTGCTGTTGCAGTAAATATTGTATGTAAACATAGTGTGTCATCAGTCCTGTGCTGTCATGTGCTGCACCACAGTGGAATTATTCTCACTCTGTCAGTCTGTGTCCCGCTGGTGCTTGACGTGGAGTTGCAGGCTGGACCTTGGTCAAAGAGACAGCAGCTGCACCAGAAAGCTGCAGACATTCGACTCCATCAGCTCGATGGATCAATAGTCATGACGTTAATAGCTGGAGCTTTTAGTGAGTCTGCATTAACGAGAATAAGCCGGTGTTCTGGCGTGCAACCGTCCCCGGCTCATGTGGAGCATTATGACAGTTCAGGGATGAGGAGCCAGTAATGTTTCGCATGGCTGTAAATTTTATTTGTATCCAGTATGAAAAATCACACTTTCAAAACGGAGAGTAGGGAATAGATGTTGTTTGTGTGCAAAACAGAGCAACGCGGTAGATTTGTAGCATGAAGATTTAGAATAACAGGATAGTAAAATACAGTGTTTGAGGAATCTTCAATTCCACATTAGACAGTCAACAGTAGTAGTCACGGCTCCTTTACGAAGTAGTTAATCACTGTTTACACGCGTAAATTTCGGGTGATACAGTTTGGAAACTAAACCTAGGTTCATCCTGAAAAGCTTTTGCACGCTGCCCTTTCAAAGTTTCTTTTTTCGCTTTTGAGACAAAAACAAGTCCAGAACTCGTGAAGGTTTTTTATCAGGCCTGCATCTAGAACCCCAGATGCTGAATGAAATGATTTGTTTGTTTGGCCTCCTGCAAACTTCTGAGAAACACTGTCTGGCTCTTTTTCTGACTTTGTCTGTGTGGGCCTCTGGCTTTATGAGGCTGTTGGGAGAGAGACTTTGAGACTTTGTCGCTACTAATGATCCCTTTCCACCCAACACATCATTTGAAGCATCACACACCATCTGTACTGGTGCAATGCTGCACTCCTGCCTCTGATTACCACTGTTGCATTAATGATAGAAACCTGCCCAGTTACTTCATCAGTGTAATAACATCTGAGCCCTTCGTTCCACCTGTTTGCATGTCTGACCCACTTCCCATTTTAGAGCTGTTTTCCTGCTTGGACTATAACCAAAATGCAAGGCTTTTGTTTGACTTCTGCCTGACAGGAGTATCATATTAAAGTTGCATTCAGTTGCAGAAACTGTGCAGGTGTTTTTCCTGTTTTACTGCTTTCCTGAGTGGATGAATTTACTGTAACTCTGCCAACAACCATTAGCCAGACATAGGACAACAGAGGAGTCTTTATAATTCTGTCACGAGTTTCATTTCACTTCCTTATTGTTTCTTGCACGTAGCACTGACAATTCATACAGTGCAGAACAGGAACCAACCACGGTCATTGTTCTTTTTGTACCCTTGCCTTTTTTGCACTAGTCAAACATTTGTGTCTTAGTTGGAGAACATAGATTCCCACAGGAGAGGGAGGATTAGCTTCCCCCTGCCCTAAAAACCCCAAACACAGCCCGTCTCTTGTTCCAGGTGGACTCCGCCATGCGGTGCGAGGATCGGCTGCCCCCTGCAGCCCAGCATGGGATGTGCCAGCTTCGTGTTGCTCACCTAACAGTTGCAGGTTTCTGAAACAGAGACATCAGCTCTGCAGTCGGTGGGCTGCTCCACACAGTTCTCCTGTGCACTTTACATCAAGAGCTTATGGGTCTGAATAAAACATGATTAAGTTCTTTCCCATCCAGGCCTTCATGCTATTCCTCTGTATGAATGAATGAACACCACAGTACATGGGTACGTTCTGTGGCAGACAAAGCTCTGCAAAGTCAAACAGGATGTGCATTTTTTGGCGGTGAAGGATAAACGCTAACAGCTGGATTTTATATCCACAATGGCTGTTGCTCATACAGCTTTCCGCAGCTCTACAGTCACGTTATGCGACCCCCCCCCCCCCACACACACACACACACAAACACATTCCTTCTGCCACCGCTGGTGCACTTCGCCTCCTCCTTCAGATTTCACTGCAGGCTCAGAGAGAATTAGAGATGTAATAGGTGGGAGTGGAGACACAGTAATATCCGCAGGACAAACGGAGGGCATCTGCCATGGAGGAGTGAGTAATTCCTGCTGTTGCTATGGCAACCAGCCAAATATGGCCACAATTCCCCATCACTGGCAGGTACCAGCGTTAGCACCCATAGAGATAAAACCACCAGCGTGTCACAAGAGAGTTTTATTCTAGAAGGTCAGAAGTCTCTTTTCCAATTAAATCATTTAATCATTTAAGGTTCTGTTTGAATTAATTTTCTCTTTCACACAAGGCAAAAGTAACCTCTGTATTTAATTAAAATTAAATTAATTAAATTATTTTATTTTTAAGCTGTTTTTCCTAAATAATGTAATTGACTGTCACAAAAAGACTTTTTTTGCTAAATAAACCAGTCCATAGTAAAATATAAACTACTGTAGAGTACAAGAATTATGAAAGATCCTAGACTACACTTAGTTTTTCTATATGTAGAATAAGGTTAATTTTATCATTATATCTTTGTCTGCTGTTGAATCCATCTAACTTGGATTTTAAACATAGAAATAGAAGAATAACTTGCAAACAGCAAATCTCCCTAAATCTCCTCGTTCAGAATTTCATTCTGAACGAGGAGAAATAAATTCATTTATTTCATTTTACGTACCCTCTGGGATCTATAGAAGTCAAATGGAAACTGTCATGTCTGAAGTCCCATGTGTGGAATCCGTCTCTTTTTACTAAGCATGCATAAATCCTGTTAACTGTAACCAAAGGTCTCACAGGGCAGTGTAGAGGAAAATGACTCTCCAGCTGTTGTCACAGTACAACAGGACAGCTGCTCTTTGTGATCAGTTACCTTTCTGCTACTTACTTCCCACTGTTCTCTTCCTGCTGTGTAATCAAACCAACAAATGAGCATTTCATCTTTTTCTTCTGAAAAGAAATTCTCCTTCTGGCTCGTAAGACTGAGCATTAATCAATACAAGTTTACCATTAAAATGATTAGGTTGCACAGTGCGTAAATCCCAATGACGAGTGTGTTTCGCAGCTGTATTTGTTTTGCAGTGCATTGCAGTACATTACTCTGGATCCTGCTGACTGCAGTTCAGCTGTGAGCTAGCAAGTACCAAAACAAACAGAAAAAATGTTTTATTTGTTTTATTCTATATGGTGAGACAGAGCTCAACACGTGCAAACACACAAAACACAAGCAGTGTCATGACCCAGGTCCAACATTTAGAAAAAGAGAAAAAGAAAACAAAAACAGAAAACTAAAGCATCATTTTTTTCCTCATTCTCCTGCTTTTCTTCGAGTGTTCCTCTGGGTTAAAGATTAACATTCCCATTATGCCAACATTTACATTATTAAACCTGAAGTAAACCATAACAATAAACCTGAGGACGTCTGTGTCCCTTTTTTACGAGTACTTTACTGAAAAGTTTGACCGATGATTGTGCTAAATGAAAATCACCCAAGTTGTTGCAGTGTAAAGCAGCATGGATAGTTTATATTAATATCAACCAAGTCAACTAGATTCACATTAACACGTTTACTCTAGTGTAGAAAGAAGAGGTGAAACCAGAGCAGGGTCGGCCTCCTAAGTTCTGCTTGTGGTCCTTGTATCTGCCACGCGGGTCAAACAGCTCAGATAGAGTTTGGTTTTATGCCCCTCAGCCCTGCAGTTATATCATCTCACTCTGATCGATGCAGGCTTTTCCCACCCAGCAGAAGAGACTCTGGGAGCATTACATAACACTCCTCCTCCTCTGTTTCTGCTCACACTGCCAGGGAGCCTGCTGCATACTGCATGACATAACTCTCCACACATCCAACTGTCCTCCTTTCATCCCTTGATGTTTTACCCCGGGGCGCTCTCTGCAGCTCTCTGCCTCACTCTGTTCTTACTATTTTTACATGGAAAAGCACAAATGGACAGGAATTCTGACAGCCTATTATCTTATTAATAGACATTTAGGATTTATCCTCAGGCTCTGCACCCCCTTCTGGATATCTTGCCCTCATGAGTCTCTTGCTTCTGGATGTTTCCTGATGACATAACCATCGCCACAGAGAACACATGCTGCCCTCCTTTAATCTTAATCTCTACATGTTGGTTTTTCTGTATTTTTCTATTTGTCATGGTATCCAAGCTGTCTGACTCCCACACACATACAACAGCTGGAAATAGAAAGGGACTGATTTTGGGGGATTTTATTCTGGTCAGATTATGTTTCTCCGGTTTTAATACCTTTCTGTTTGCCTAAAAACAAACAAAAGCTTCAACCAAGCTAAATGTCTCTCATATTACATTGATGGCTATCTTTTTTGGTGTTTGGCTAATTTCTCATCAATACAAAAGGAGGATTTACATAAAGAATGCATGACCAACTAGCACTGGCAAAGCAAAAGCAAAAAAAGCTAACTGATGCTAAAAGGCTTTTAGCCAATATAAATGTGGGACTGGAAGGGTTAAAATGTATTTCTGCATCTCATACCAAATAATCAATAAATAAATGACAAAATAAGAGTTTATGTGAGAAAGACGCTAATATAAATACTGGCAAAGATAACTGAGCTAACTGAACTAATTGAATTGGTGGCTACAAGTAGCCAGTGTAAACTACACGTAAACCAGCATGTTCCTTATTTATCGTTTCATTTAGGATTTCATTTATGTCATAAAACAACAAAAAGGCTAATAATAACAAAACTAATATAAAGAATAAATATTGCTGTGTAAACCAATTAGATTAGTTAAATCATTTGTCTTTTAGTGGAAAATTAGAATGCGGTTTGTGCAGGTTTATATTCTTTAAATACACCAACACTTGTTATTTTCACCAAGGTAAATGTGTTTATATGATCACACACCACTGTTTAATTATATCTTTGCATTCCCAGTGATTTAACACTTTATTTTAGTTACTGACTCATGAAATTTAAAATCCATTGAATAAAAAGCTTTTCTCAACACTAGTGTGCAATATCTAACATAATTAGTCATTTAATTATACAGGCGTTGTTTCCATATTAACGTTGGAGGTGTAAATGTGACTGCACTCAATAATAATTATACCAATTATCACTTTATTGATCCCCCTGGGGAAATTGTTTGGACAGCTGTTAGACCTGTGTCAGTGGTAATTACGGGTTTTCAGTGTTTTGTCCAAGACATGTAGCTTCGGGGGGCCTGAGAATTGAACCACTGACACTTAGGCTTAAAAGATTTGATTCTAATATTTGATTATATTTGCTCTATTATTTGTAAAACAAAAACATTTGAACACTTGTTGAGGATTTAGATACAGAATGATGGTGGTGGTAAGTTGGACTGAATAATAAAGGTCAGCAACACCGTGCATGTTACACTGTCCTCAGCTGCAGAGCTGAGGACGTGGTGCCCTCTGGTGGATGTAGAAACAGGGATTTCCCACACGTAGCTGATGAATTGCTCTGCACAGAGAGTCACAGAAGCTACAGAACTGTAAGCTGGAGCAGGAAAATGCAGATCTGAATCTGAAACAGAAATCTGGTGCTGATTAAATGTACAGTGTACTGTTTACTGCACTACATTCAAAACCTACTGTAACACACATGGTAAGTGATCATAAACAATTTTCTCAAATCTCAAACAAACTTCAATTACTTTAATTATCTGTTTATTAACATCAATAAACAGTTTGAGGCCTAAAGGCAAAATTATATTTCATTTCAGTACTTCATCAAATGAAAGATTACATATATAGTACATATAGATTGAATATATACATATATATTAGTGCAGCAGATTTGTGTTTACTTAGGCTGACAGCTACTGTTTAAACTTAAATATCAAAAATCTAGCTCAGTGATGAGGCTTTTACTTGTGTAATGTAAACACATTTTTAAAAGTACATTTATTATATATTAATATATATTATATATATATATAACTACTATATATATAGTATTTTTCTTGTATTTTTAGAGTACTTCTTCCACCACGGTGCTCACATCCTTTTAAAGACACTAAAAACAGGTAGCTCAGCCTCCTATAGCTTTACTTATGGCACATGAAAAATATATGAATTTTTAATGTTCACTCTGCTGCTTTCTCTGTTTTGAAGTAGCTGAGGTTTAGTTGGAAAAAACAGTTTGATCCATCCTATGATGTAAATCAGTTCTCTCTTACGTTTTAAACCTTGGGAACAATAATGTTGTCATCTTATTGTTTTATTTAGAAAAATTATTGATGAAAATCTTAGTTCATAGGAAAGTCTGCACATTTTTAAGGATAAATCTGTGGAAGAATGTAGTGTTTTGTGCAGTAAATCTCTATGGTCTCCCTTCAAAATGCTGCTCTGGGGAACAAAACAGACTGCTTCATTATCTCCTTATTTGCAGCTCTGATGCAGGAAAATTGCAGGTTTCCTCTCAGGAGGACGCATAACGTCCTCAGACACAGACAAGAGGCCTGGCCCAAAATAAATTCAGCAACTATTACACTCCATCGCTATCACAAGTCACTGCTGATGAATAGTTCAAATGACCTGTAACTATGATAGAGAGAGAACAGTGCTGAAACATCTGCATCTCTCCCACTCTCTTTGTGCTGACGCCTCATTTTTGTCTATTCCACATTTTTCATGTGTTTATCTTTGTGGCATCTCCAACTACTGATGACGTGTAGGTAAGATGCTGATGTTTAGTCTGAAAAATAATGAGCTGCAGATTAAGACGAAACAAATTAAGATTTGAAGGACGAGAGAGAACACGAGGGAACACGACTCGTTCAAACTACTAAACCAAACTAAAATAAAAGATGTAACTGGGAACCATCATTTCATTTTGGTTGAGTTTCCTCCTCTTCTTCTTTTCCCCGTAAAAAATAAGAATAGAATCTACCCCACAATTGTACAGTATTTGTGTAAATGTACTTAGTGATGTATTAATCACCCAAAAAAGGAGGAACTGATGTAAGTTAGTTATGAAAACAAATATCCATTAAGAGATTATTTTCATACAGCTCACATTATTTTGTTGTCATTTTATGTGCATGTGTGAGATTAAAAAGGAGCCTGAGCGTTGAGAAGAAATGTAAATTCAATCTAAATAATAACAAAAATATTCACGCTTTTGGATGTTGCACAAGTCTGTTCATTAGTTTCGGCAGCGTAAGTCTGTCTTTAAGTATTATTAGGCAGACTAAACCCACTTACTATGCATCCCTCCAGCAAATTGTTTGGCTCTGCATCAAAAGGCAGATAAACCAATGTGGTGTCTGGCAGGGAATCAGGCAGTCGAGGGATGTTTTCTGTCTTATATCTGTCTGAAAAGAATCTGACTCTGGGGGTAACTGCTGATGGAGGGAAGGGGTGAGATTGAACTAACAGTGACTCAGCGTTGTTCTGATCCCACATGATTCTTCCTGTGGACGTGGCCTGGCATTCAGAGACGGGAAATCCTGACCGCGACCTTGACCTGGTCCAGATTTCTCACCAGTGTCACTAGGAAAACACCACAAACCTCTGAGCTGCGTCCCATGTACAGAAAAACTCGCCATTCAACAAGTGTCACTGTCATGGCCTTTCTGACCTCTGCTAGGGAGGCGGAGTTAAGTATTCTCTGAGTGAGTGCGTTTCTTGCTAACATGCATAGTTTCTGGTATTTGCTTTAAAGCACAATGTGGCCAATTTTAACATTTAATACCATAAAACAAACATCGGTCACACGTTTAAAGCATTTGGCATAGCATTTTAACATGCTAACTCCTATGACGTAACATGAAAATATAATTTGAAATAGCTGATTTTAGGCCCGACAGTTCATTCAGCAGCAAGTCAATGCAGCGTCTCTCTTCCTTCAAAATTCACTGACCTACGTCTGACCTTAAAAAAAACTGTCCTGTAACTGTCTCATCACGGCATCTGATTCCTGCAGCAGCCAAGTGTCCTGACAAAGTGCCCTTGAGCGAGAGACACTGAACCCCCTTCTGGATGAGAGGCAGCTAAAACTTTAATGCACTTCTACAGCACAGGTTGAATTTGTGCTGCACTAAACGTCGTGTTTCCAACCTCTCTTAGCAAAACAGTACGTTTTCTTAAAATAACCATGAGCAGGCATTTTATCAGTGTGGATCGCCTTTAAAGAAACCCGCCAGGTCCTCCGGAGAGCCAACAGACTCCGAGATGAAAAGAAACACATTCGTGTAACGCCGATCAAGACGCAGTGTCTTTATTTTTCAGTGGGAATACAAATTCAAAACACAACCATTCATGGAGCATTCACACAACTTGTTTTTTTCAGTCTCTGTGTGCTTTTTGTACAAGCGCGTCTCGAAGGAGAAACAGCAAAAGCCTGTCACAATCAATGCAGTTAAAGGCGACTTAAGAAAACATATCTGGGAAAGAAGGGAATGAAAATACATTTCCCATCACAGAACACATTCCTTTCAACAGCAGAAATAATTGCAAAGTTAAAAAATACAAACACCTAACATAAAAAGTGCAATTAAATCAAACTTTTTGCAAAACCTCAGTTAGGAAGATCTCTTTTTGGTGGACGTTAGACGTTTGGTTACTGGATCAGCAGGTTGCACCAGCTACGTAACTTTAGGTAGTCTTAAAGTAGTGGATGGCTCGTTATTTGATTCCTACAGAAGACGGGGTAGTTTTGGCCAGTCTGCGCCTCCTCATACTGTAATCTGAAGGCCTTTTTCTACTGCAGGATGCTGCTGGACTGGACGTTTGTGTCTCTGGATGTTTCTGTTGGCAGTGCAGCAGTGTTAGCTCATTCAGTCATTACTGTGTGTTGTTGTGCTTTACGCTTTTATTGGGTTTGATGATGATGCTCCCAGGGCTAACGCACACCACTGCTGGAGAGAAGCATGTCGTCTGGTCGTTGTTTTTTTGTTTGTAACTTACCTGTAAGTCGTAATAACGCAGCTGGTGCAGCCAAACCAAGTGGCAGGGTTTATGAGAAACTAAGCGGTTAAAGTGTAGCAGGTAATTTTGACTTTGCTCTTAAATTCACACCCAAGCTTACATTTAACTGGCGCAGAAACAGCGCTGGACTCACTGTGAAGCAATGAAGACGTGTTGGCCCCACCGCACTACTATTTTACCCTGTAGAAAATAATTACAAAAGGAGAGACGAACAAAGTTGCTGGTCACAAATTGCTCTTTTCATTACTGGGATTTGACCCCATTGAAGTCTAAAGTGATTTTTTTATTTTACCCAAATTCATGTGTGCTGGAGCGAAGGGTAGATTGGAGATTGGTGCTACGCCACATGCAGTCTGGGAACCGAAACACAAATGCTTGTGGAACATCCGGCTAAATTTTACAGCTGGAATTCCGAGTGTGCACCAATGAGCAACAGCTGATTCAGACGCCATTTACTGCAGCTGTTTGGTGTCCAGCTGGTGTCCAGCATCATCTCCAGGTTAAAAGTCCACGTACATGCGGTTGTTTAGTTGGCGTTACGTTTGCCTTTCTATACACATACTTGTGTGAGTCTTCACCCAGTGTGTACAGCCCTCTCAAAGAGCAATCATCTTCAAACAAAACTGTTTTGTATCCTTAGTGAAATAAACTTTGGTTCTGGTAAATACAGACAAACAAAACACTCCTCCTCGACTACATTCAAAATGAAATATTAGCCTCTAAATCTTCAACTCACTCTACCCGTTTGCTTCGCGGTATAATTTCATCGAGTCTTTCACAAACTGGACTAATGGTCTCCAGCCTACGGATGACAGAAAGCTGTTTGTTGTTTATGTGATTAGATATCATGATAATTGTAACAAAAATGTCAGGGCGTGTAGCACCGGCAGGAAACAAAGCAGATTTTACTACAGCTGCAACGATGATAGTTGTTTGAGTTGTTCTACATTAAGCATGTTGAAATTCTCTGGTTTCTCATAATAATATAATACTTAATATGACAGTACACTCACTTAACAAGGCTCCTTCTAATGCATCCTTCTATCTCTGGGCAACGAGGACCTGGTGGGTGGATTCTTTGTAACCCAACCAATCCTATCACTCTTTTCATGCTGGTACCATATCGCTGATAAACATAATCATTAGTTTGAATTCTGAACAAACAAAACCATCTCCCCGCTCATAAAGGCGCCACTAACACAGAATTAAAAAAAACTACAGAATAAAAACACACAGTGGCTTTGAGACATTTCTAGACATGACAGAAAAAGATCTAAGTAACATCCCGTCTACAGTGTAAAACCTCTGATAAATTATTCATATTGGTGCTTTAAAAAGAAGCAATATCCAGAATGTGGTGAATTACAATGACTGGATGTACATTTTTCTATATTACTGCATACAAAAAAAGAGCACGTGAGCTTAAGGTGTGTCTGGGTCGGTTTGGTCTGAGAGAGCATAAAGTTTTGCTGTGAGAAAGCATCTGTTGCAACAGCATACAGGCAGTCTGACGATGTTTGATGAACGCTGTTTAATCTAAGTTTCTCCCGTATGAGTCAGCTCCACACCCGGGAGGACGAGCTGCAGGCTTCGTGCCAGGAAATGCTTCCAAGAGCAGCTTAATGCAGATAAAAAGGGTCTGCGGGAGTTCACTGGAACAGGCTTCGGTTTTCAAAAGGCAGTGATCCACAGGACAACTTTTTAGGAGGCAGGGCTGAGCAACAAAGCACCGAAGATCGGCTTCAGCTTGTGTTGCTTTCATCACGTTTGAGCGACTTGTTGCTCAGAGGCCGTCGAGACATTCGACTCTTTCGTGTGCGTTCCAGGAAAGAAAGTCAGGGAGACTCAGCGATAACCATTTGTCATCCGCCAATCAGATACAATGTTTTCCTGTACAGGTACTTTTAATTTGAAGAAACCAGGACTCCATGTGTCTCACCTCAAAGCTTTTCTGGACATTTCAGCAGATGAAATTGCTCTGCTGACATTGAAACTTAGATTTTAAGGACTTCTCAATTATGTTAATTTTTTTTTTTTAAATTTGTTTTAATTATTATTTTGTAGATGGTCAAACTCAATCACACCATCAGGTCTATTAAAGTGAAAGAGGATTCAGCTCATCATCAGCTGCGACGTGTGAAGGGCTTGCTGACTTTTAAATACTAGTGTAATAAGTATGATGGAAAACCATTAGTGATGATTTACTGAATGGATTCCTTATTAGCTCATCAGATTTCCATCATATGTTATGTTTTGTCAGCTGCGTTTCCAGGGTAAAGAAGCCGCTTTGACATCGAGGGCGCTCTCAGCTACGGTTGCTCAAAGAGCTGCTCTCTCTGTGAAGGCTGCTCGCTGTGTAAGAGCACAGCGCGACTCGTGAGACCCTTTGGACGACTCCGTTATTACAAACGTGACTCACCAGACTTCAACCTGATTCAGGGATTAAACACTGATATGAAAAAAGTCTCAATTTCTGGACAAGTAGTGCAAGTTTCTAGGGGCGATAACGGCCAAACACATTCAGTGCTTTAGTTTCCTCATGTTGTGCATTCATACATTTGCTTTCCTCATTGGGTCGGATGCACTACACGGCTGCTTCTTACACACACCGGTTCAAAGGGAAGGGTGAAAATAAAGGCACAGAGATTTCGACTTCTCTTCCAGTCCCCCCCCCCCCCTCCTGCTGTCTCATCATCAGCATCAGCAGCAGCAGCTCTGAGAAGTTTCTAGAAGGGTCTGGCAGCTGCCATCGCCGTCAGTACTTTCTACCACACAAGACCCAGTCGTCCCTGTGAGCTTCAGCCTTGATGTGTCAATCCAATGAATATCGCCGCCTCAACCTCCCTTTCCTTTTCCTCTTTCTCTCCCTCCCTAAAGGGACCTCAGAAAGCAGTGGGTAGAAACACAAATCTAAAGCAGCAGCAGCAGCAGCGGCGGCGGTGGCAAAAATTCACCTCCTCCACCTCGGAATTCAAACCTGATCCATTTATAGCCCAGCACGATCATACGGAGTCACAACAAACATCTGAAACACGTTACACACCAACAGCTACACAAGCAGAGAAGGGAAAGGTCCTTTTATCTTCATCAAATATCCTGTTCGCAGCTGGCAGGCTGCTCCAGAACTTAACAGTTTCCTGGTAACTTTTGCTAGATGCCCGCGTGGAGAGGCATCTTCGTCATTTGACCGGTTGCCTGCAGCAGCTGCGGTTTGCAGGGTTTTGGGAGGTTTGCCACAGCCGAGCAGATTGGAGCGCTACCAGAGACGTTGACCAAATGCTGCGGGACTAAACAGGGTCACGCAGGAGCAGAGTGACCTTCCATCAGCAAAGCAAACTCCCACTGTTCTCCCCCAATTAATCTCTGTTCAAACACATTTCCCACATTCGACACCAGTCAATATTTGCTTCAACTCTGCTTGTTTCACCTTTGATTTTGCTTCTACAATGCCCCCAAAATCGCGCTCCAATGTTGTGTAAGCGAATTCAACTGCAGATTTAAATCATTTTCCACTTCGCATGTGTTTGAGCCATCTGCTTTGCCAAACAGAGACAGGCCACATTTGAATCTATACAAACTGCAGCAAAATGAAGGAAAATGCTACAGGAATTTTCTTTTTTTTCCTCTTTTGTCATTTTTAACACATAGAATCTGCACAGAATCCAACAGGTAGAACAATCCAGACCGAACCCCGCTCTGATGGCAGCAGTGGATGCCTCTGCCTAATAAGGTCACTGTATTTAATACATGCATTGGCTGTCTCCATTAGCAACTGACACTCAGATTAATCAGGCCAGACGGGGAAGCCGCCGCAAAGCAATCCATCACGCTATCAAGTGCAGTCTGGAAGACACAACCGGCGTCGTATCCAGCAGCAGGCTTCAGCAACCACACGTGACGATGACGCCGACTCACATTCACGCACACGGGAGATTTTAAAAAGAAAGTGTGTTTCACAAAAGGAGTTTGGTGTGACTTTTCAGCACGGCTACCAGAAAGAGATGACAGAAAAGCACTGCTGCGGTGCATCCTGGGAATTTCAGTCAGTATTTACAGCCAATGGAATAGTCACATACCAGTGTTTTATTTACACACGTGATCCGTGGTCTTATATGAATCAATATTCCCACTCGTCCGTCTTCATGTCCAGGTAGTTCAGAATGTTCTGGGCAAACTTCACCGCCTGCTTTCGAGCCACCTTAGTCGTCTCGTCGCCCTGCGGGTCCACAGCGTCCAGCGCCAGCAGCTGTTTGGTCAGCAGCTCCTCCAGCATCATGTAACTCTTGTCAGCCCGCTTGCCATCAAAGCCCAGCACCTGAGCTTGGAGGTCCGACAGGCTCCCAAGGACTAGCCACACAGTACGGTGTGATGGATGTTCATTGGGGCCAGGCTGGCGCCGGGCCAGCGCCTCACGGAGGTCCAGGAAAGTGATGATAGCTTGGACTTCTACCACGGCGCGGCGACGGGCCTCTCGGATGCACGGGTTCTTGGCCGTGTCCACCTGGTCCAGGTGCGTGAGGAGGCTCTGCAGCTCGGCTTTGGGTCTGAAGCCGAGATCGCTCATCGCACAGTGTCGCAGGACGCCCTCTCGCAGGTGGGAGACGTGAGCTCGCACGGCTTCAATCTCCCGGATGGAGTTGTTCTGCGCCAGGTCGTATCTGAAGAAATGGATATGCTCAATTCTGTATTTCACAATAAAATACATTCCAGGAAAGGATCATTCTGCTTGGCCTTGGACAGATTTGTATGTGCACTATGTATGGGTATAGCATGTATAATGCCGTCACAGGAAAAGCTCCTATGCTTGTTATTTGGCTTAAGAACATAAAAATATAAAACGTTTAGTATATTAAATTAAACTTAAAATGTGCAATCCAATTAAAAACATTATGATGAGTCAGCAAACGTAATTAAACATGTTGGAGATTTTTTATGACGGCATGGTCAAAATCCTATTTGGGCAACAGACTGTTGACATCAGTATGAGTCTGGCAAAATTAATTAATACTGAATTACTGCCCAACTCAGGTACCTGGCAAACTTCCTAATATCTAAATGTGCTGCCCATCGTTAAAGGAGGAAAAATGTCTGCAAAGCGCCAGCTGTGCCAAGCTGAGGCGTCGGAAAGCGGTGGAGCGGAGGAGGTAAAGCAGCTCCAACACACCCGCCAGAGAATCACAATTAGCAAAAAAAAGGTGTGCCACCAAAATAAAAGCGCAAGTAAAGTAGGGTCAGTTTAAATTCACTTTTTAATGCAGGCTATTACTTTATGAACATACTTTATTATAGTAATAACAAAAAAGCATCTTCATGTAATCCTATTGTTACTATTTTAGGTAATATTTTGAATTTGCCTGGTCTGCACTGAGCTGCATGCAAAGAAACTTTACTTTACGTTACCAACACTTTTATCCAAAGCGACTTATCAGGAGAAGACACAAGCAATTACCATTCAGGCAGTTACTACAAACTAAGAGCCCTGAAAAGACCCATCTTGTTAGGATAAAGAACATGCTAGGAATAATTAGGTGCTACACAATTTATATTGTGTGTGTGTTAGTTGTGATAGTCTCAGCTAGTCGAAGGGAGGAGGACAAGTCTGGACAACAATAATAAACTGTAAAAGGAAAAAGTAGTGCATACGCACATTTTAGTAAGAATTGTTCATTTTTTGTGTCTTTAGAGGATCTTTTAACATAACAAACATGATTAAACATATATTTTATATATGGTTCATCACTGATGTCACTGATTCTATGGGAAGATAAGTCTAACTCACTCCTAACAGAGGAGCATGATTTAAATCACTACAATCCCCAGACCAACAATCAGACCCAATCAGGATAAGACATAGCAGAGAATGAATTATTCAAGTGATTGTGTAAATCTACTGATTAATCAATAATTGAAATGATATCTATAGCTGCAGCACTAATCTGCACAGCTAGATCTTTAGCACCCACCTGCGTGTGTCATCTCCCTCGCCCTCCAGGTCCAGGTGTTTCAGCAGCCCGTTTATCTCCTCCACAACCTGTTTTCTGTAGTTTCTGATTGCTGCGTTCCCGGAAACGTCCAGAGCGTCCAGCTCTCCCTGCATCTCCGTCAGGATTCGTGACAGGTGGGCGCAGCTGTCCCTCCCACTCAGGCCCATCAGCAGAGCCACCAGCTGACCACGGGCCACGCTCACCTTCACCATCACCTGGTTGATGCAGTGCACGGCTTCGTGGGTGTCGCCAGACAGCGGCAGGGAGAGAGTCTGCTGCTGTGTGCGTCCTTCGACCACATCCTGCACGGCACAAAGCCGCGTCAACGCCCGGTAGCGTGCTTTGCGTAGCGGCACTCTCCCTTCGGTCTTTACCTGGGTCAGCTTCAGCACGAGCTCCTGCAGCGCATCCACCAGCTCATCGTTTATCTCAGCTACCCCACCAGAGCGTTGAGGAGCCACCACTCGCTCCTCCACCAGCTGCCGAGTCTCATTGCTGAGCTCCTCGATGGCCAGACGGGATGGATGAGTGCTGTTCTCCTCCAGATATCGCAGGAGGCCCTCCACTTCCTGCGCCGCCCTCTTTCGTGCCCCCTGCAGCTCCGGTTTTCCCTCCGTGTCCACCTTGTCCACGTCCAGCAGCAGCCGCGTCAGCTCGCGCTCCAGACGCTTGTAGTCTCGGTCGTTCTGCAAGCCACTGAAGGTGCAGACCTGAGGCCCTAGCGAGGCCACTTCCTTCTGGACCTCGTACAGCCGCATCATGGCAGGATGCTGAGGATTATACGGCTGCTCCATTGGGTGTTGCTGCTGCTGCTGGGGACCGCCATGGTCCATCCTCTTCCCACCATCAAAGGGCTTCCCAAACAGGCTGGAAAAAGGCAGCATGAAAGGAAAGTCAGAACAATAAGCAACAATTCAGAGCAGGGAGAAACAGAGCCTCAGTCGAGCTAACATCATTGTTCACTGGCCTGAATGGCTAGATTACCTCAAAGGTCTATTTTCACAGTCAACACTGGTTGAATACAACCTCCAAATAATGTGTGGATCGCTGCCAGAGTGGCTGACAGAGAAAGGCAAACCCAGTACCCTCAGGCAATCACTGAAATCTCCACCTACTCCTGAGGAATATACAACAATAGGGTCAAATATAATACATCAAATGTGCTGGCAAAACGTGTGTTTCTGCAAATCAGTTGTCCTGAGTAAAGCATTGAAATAGGTTCAGCGTTTGTAACATACAGAATGACCTTTTGTTATGATGTCGCCCACTCAGTCTTTTTTTTTTTCAGCCAAGGATCTAATCTACAATTTACTCCACAGACAATTCTGTCCTGTTCAACAAGCCATGACTTCAGCCCAGCGGCAAAAGAGTCATTAAACGTGAAAATAATCTGCCTCATTTGAGTAACACCAGGTCTGCGCTACTGTGTCCACGTCTATGACAGAACTGAACCTAGAAGGAGGCGTTTTCTGAGGGTCCAGTTGGAAAAGGTTTGCTCGTAATTCCTAACCTAAAGGTTCATGGTGATAAGAGTCCAACTTGTTGGAGCTTCTTTATCGGACGCCACATGACACATATTCTAAACCAATTCCTCAATATTTCTGTACTGCAGTTTGTTAGCTATTGGAAAACATTTGTATCAATACCGAAGTATTTGCTGTAGTCGATATATGAGGCAGGCTGATCGGTTTTTCTAGCCGCTGACAGAGTTGTCAAATGAAAGCAGTGAGGGAGCAACAGCTGTGTCAACCTGTTCCTGTTGATCTTCACTGGTCAGTAAACTGCAGCATAGGCATAATAAAAAGTGTTACAGTAATAATAACTTTATTTAAGCAGCAAATATATATTTTTATCTTTACTGTTTATGCGATTACAGGTGGAAAAGCCCAACATAGTCGTACATTGGGCTATTTTACTCTGTTGGTTTGTTGATGTAATGAGGATTGTTCATGAGGATGTTCATGTTCCTACGGCTTTTTGAAAGCATCACACGGAGTTCACTCACAACATAAAATGGTCACATTACTCAAAAGACTTCCTAAACCTCCCTATTCACCTCATAATGGAGATGAAGAAAGTAGTTCAAAAGCTGAAAGAGCAGCTGAACAACCTGTTAGACTGTAACTGTGCTGATATTAGTCCAGCAAGCAGTAGAGTCCTTTCTCGACCTTGACCTCTTTTGTTGAGTCTGGTCTCATTATAACTTCTGATTAATTTACAACACTGGAAAAGATTAAACACAAACAAATACCCACATGATATATTCATATGTATGTATATGGAGCGACGCAAGAACATGAATGAGGTTAACCTACATTTCTTCATGGCTAGAGCAACACCCACGTGACAACCATGTCGAGGATGGCTGGGTTCCGTTGGCTGACACGGTGAAGATAGTGCTCTAATGCACATAAAAAAGGATCAGAAGATGCAGAAAATACATGCAGCCGACCACCAACACCCGCATCAGTGCATCCTCAGAAAGATTCAGATGATGTGTGGCACAAGAACCTCAAGCTGGGAAAACATATTCCTGTTTCAACATCCCTCCGAAAACATAACTAGGTTAATATCAGGATTAACTGTGATGATTCCAGCACCTGCATTGGATTTGGTTGGAAGATAGTCAACATTAAACCTGAGAACTGACCTACACCGCCTCTCACCCTGTGGCTCACAGGGCTTGTACCTATAGGTACCTATAGTAGTAATAACGGATTAAAATGCAAACCTCTAGTCTACTGAGATGTAGAAAATTAAAACAACATCTACTTCAGATTGAAAAACAGATGAAGAAAAAGAAAAAAACTGTTCTTTTCATCGTCATTTCCAAACAAACATCCAGTCTACATCGGTGGTCTTTCCATATCCACATGGTGAATGGTAGCACACAGGACTATGATACACCGAGATTGGAATTATTCCAACAGAACATGGCTCTGGGGAGAGGTTGCACCACGAGACGGGCTGTCATTACGAGCTGAGGTGCCTGAAAGCATGATGTGATTACTACATACGAATGCTGCAGCCCATAGTATGATGTTTTCTTTTCTTCACAGCTCCAATAACACTTATTACAACAGACAGGATTCCGTATCAGCATTAAAGTTTTATGTAAGAGCATGAAGGGATGGGCACGTCCAGAACAGCAGCTGTGTGCACGCTGGACAAGAGCTTACATGTCTGAGTATTTATTAGGATAATCTGAACAGAATCCATTCCAGCGTGGCATACACCTCCTCCCTCCGTGAGATCCAGGAGATAAGAAAAAGGGCAGACTCCAGGCTGGTGCGTTGGTCCCTAACGCCAAGAATAGGTTTGCCAGTAGGATTTAGTCTCCCATAAAATGCTAACTGAGCTGGGGGTGACATGCAACCAGCATCCCCTCCTCTAAAGACCCCCCCAAATGGTTCAAGGATTTTCCCTGGCTGCGTGCACCGGTCCTGCAAAGCTTTGCGCATTATGTCACCGTAAGACTTCTGCTTGCCTGCTCAGGCACACTACCTCTGTGAGAACATGCAGATTACCACAGCTGGACCAGAACCACCAAGCATCACCGCCGACTAAACCCAGATACCATCGCCAACACCCCAACGCATGTCCAGGAGCTGCCCGGCGCAGCCTCTCGCATTAGCAGCTGCACCTCAGCGCGTCGTTTGCAGCATTTCTCACCTTTTCAAAACTCCGAACACATTCGCGCACATTTTTACGGATGTCTGTTTCCATCAGCCAAACCAGGGCGGTTCGTGGGGGAAGCGGCATCCAAGTGGACAATCCCGAAGTCGGAGATACGTAGATGGAGGCGACGATAACGTGGTTGTGGTCAGCTTCAGCAGCGGGCGGCTGACTGACGGGACTGATGCGGTCGGGCTGCTGGAGTCGCCCCTCCCACACACGATCCGAGGGGCTCCCTCCGCTGAGTCCCGCTTTAAAACAACTTTTTTTCAAATTCGGACGCGTAAACGAAGCTTAAGAAGTATTTCAATTGCCGTTTTGCGCCAAATTCATCAGAAAACGAGCACAATTTCCCCACGTATACAGCTCTGTGAATGCCATTGTCTCGTTCAAGCTAGGCTACCGATGATCACCTGACTCTGCCCCACCTTGACCAAATAGCTTTTTGTCTTAATAATATTGATTGACACCGCCCTCGCCACTTTAACGGGTCGTTTCTTACCTGCATAACCAGCGTACAGCCATTTGAAGCGTTGAGGGAATGTGCGCACGTCCTCTGATTAAAGCTAAACATTAGCCTACCTAGCTACCTTCTACTAGTTACTTTCCTGCTCATGAGTGTGAACTAATCCGGAGCGTGTCTTCGTTTAAAACGGTCTAATTAAACAAACTCGTTGTTGTTTTTTAAACACGAATAATATATTTGAACCTATGTTTAATTTACACCGTTTACCTTTACTACAACTTAAATAATTATGTATTAAAGCAGTTAAATGTTGGAGATCTATGAGAGTATTTATAACTACGTGTAAGTTTTGGTCGACCAACGCGTGGTGCGTCTGATTTATTCATACCGTCGTACCGTTTGTTACGTAGCTTCGAGGGTGGGAAATATATGGGGGGTGCAATATTACCACATGAAATACTGAGGCAGCAAAGCTCACTTGAGCATTTCAGATAAGTTATTACAAAATTACATGGCGTTAATGTAGACTAAGCAATAATAATAGTTCCGTATTACTTAAAACGCGTGTATGACAAAACGTGTTTTGGTCTAATAGTTTAGTATTTTTACTTATATGATCCGAGAACTTTTAGGCTCCACGCCTCCGCCCGAACCACCGATTCCGGGCAGTGCCGGTGCTGTTTATGAGCGCTGCTGAAGTCACGTGACACGACTGATGTTCGCGCACAGAAGGACACAGACGTGAAGTCAGCCAACTGACACATGGAGCGACGTTAGCGGCTTGTGCTCCGTCCTGTAACATGTACTAACTGCATTCCAGGCGCCGTTTAGTTCCGTTTGACTCAGATGTCAATGTCGTCCCGAAAGGCAGCAGTAGCGGCGGTGGGATGTTTAACATGGAGGATTTTCTGTCCCTTCAGCCACCGCGCTCCTCGGCGCCCACACATCTTAACCGCAGCGAGCAGTCGTCTCTGCAGCTCCAAGCAAGCAACCCGGCAAAACAAAACACCGAAGGTGTGTAACTAAAGTCGGCATCTGTGCAGATTTACCATTCTTACACCACCGCAGGACATTTCCAAGCGAGACACCGTCACGTGATCGACTCAACGGACTTGACAGCTTGTTGATGTATTTCGGGAGCAGTACGTTACCGTGATAGTGTGGCTGGTAGAGAAGTACAGGAAAAGGGTTGTTATTTGTAGACACGTAGGATTAAGTACAGGACATTAAATTTGTCACTTGTAAATGTTTTTTCTTCCCCCTCCTTCCTACCAAGCCACACTCAATAACCCATAACGACAAAGTGATTCAATCTGTGACTTTCAGGATTTATAATGTCCCACAGTCCATGATGCATTTCTTACGGTGAAGCATGGTGGGGGCAGCTTCATGCTATGGCGGTGCACCTCAGTGGCAGGAACAGGGAGACTGGTCAGAGCTAAATAAAGCATAACGTCCTTCAAGAAAACCTGCTACTGAGTGCACCAGCCCTCAGACAGTGGTGAACCGCAGTGACAGTGCTATGTATGCAGTTATTATTCTAGTGTGTTTACAGATCAGTGAGTCTAAATAAACCTTTTTTTTCCTTTTGAACCTACCTTGTTTTTGGTGTCTGACTTCTCGCTGCTCTTCTCATTGTGGAGTCTGGTTAGTGATGATAAGCAGGTTGCTGTAGCTTTGCTGCGGTTTCTTTACACCCATGTGACGTCCTGTGTCTGGGCGTGCAAACGGCGGTGATGGTCTAGTTTGTTATTTATTCAATTTGGTGTATTTTTTAGGACTTTGTTGCATTTAGAATGTTATTATTCATGTTCTTTAAAATTCTGCTGTTGGAAAAACATTCTGCTAAGGAAACAGCATCACAGCATAAAGCTGAAGTTACTTTGTGCTTATAAGTACCAACATGTTTTACAGTGGAATATTTGTTCTTTTTCAGGGCTCTACCTTCAGACCAGCCGCCAGCTGCACACACGACTGGATCGGTCCACCAAACCCTCTGTCAAACCTGAGGCCCATCGTTTACCACGTCCCTGAGAATGAGTCAGAGCTGGAGAGACGGCTGAGACACCTGAGGCAGGAGACGGAGGACTGGAACCACAACTTCTGGACCAAGCAGAACTTCAACTACGGCAAGGTTGAATAGTTTTCTGTATTTGAAGTAGAAAATAAACGTTTAGTGCAGTGTTTTTGACAGAAACATGAAACAAACATTCTGTCTGTGAGGCCATGGTTTCAATTCCACACTGTCAGTATATACTTGGCCATGTAGTGAAGTCGGGTAGTAACTATTTTACCAGTTTGCTGGACAATAAACATTTATTTAAAGTGCCACTTCTGCAGCGAAGCAGCACAGAGGTTCTGTGCCTGTGTGAGAAGAAATAGTCAGGGAGTACCGAAGTGGTATCAGGAAAGTGAAGTTGATCAGGATAAAATACAGCGCGGGGCAAAACTATATCTGCAAAGGATACTACCCAAAATTTGAGGTAGTTATATAAATATAGTTATATAAAACGACATCTAATAGTAATAACCAAGAATGTTCAGGTTGCTTGTTTTGAGTAAGATAAGCTGAGATGCGAGGAAAAGATGTCAGTGAAGGAAACATGGATCTAATTGTGGGAGTTGAGCTGCACCAAGTGACAAGAGCAAATACTCTGGGTCTGCAAACATCTCTTCTCTCCACCAGCCCCAGAGCTTCTTCCTGCAGCTGACCTTTAACCTCTGACCTCACAGTGGAGGTGGAGCTTTACCACAGGGAGTTAGATACTGTTAGAAACTATTACGTGAGAAAGTTCTTATTGTCACCAGCAGGGAGCAGCAGCGCTTTGATTTTATGTGTCGCCAGACCCTATAAAGAAATGACAGTGGTAATATTTTTAGTAAAGCTCGTTTCTTTTTAAACCTTTATGAAGAATAATTACTTTTAGTCTCACAGACAGAAAGAGGAAGATATCTTTAAAACAGATTTGATTTTATGGAAATTGTTGTATTCCCCAAACTTGGTGCTATGAAAATAAATGTGTATAAAATATTGTTGTTTGTTATTGGCTTAATGCTCTATGGTCTCTTTGTGAAGAGAGACTCCTGCAGGAACAAGCGATAATCACATTTTTATGATGTTGTCTGCAGGAAAAAGATGCTTTTATCACAGCACAACTGAAGGCAAAAGGCTTGACTGTGCATGATGAGCAAGGTGAGGAAGAAGTATCACTCTGTAACCACACTGAGTGGTGTAACCGTCTCTATAGGCTGTAGGACTGCTGCAGCAGTCCTAATAATATTATCAGCTTAAATGACAACAGGCTTTAAAATGTGTAAACTGTAGCAGATAATCAAAAAATGTTTAGATGGTTTGACTTGACCTTGCGGCTTTAGACGTGTCCCTTACTCTGCGCCCAGCTGTCAGTGTTTTCCACAGATTGACACTGAACGTACATACTAGTTTTCTGCACTAAGAATTTAGGACCATGTTGATCAACAGGAAAGATCTTAACATCTGGTGAAATGAGAGTATAATATCATCTGCTGTGTTCTCTCTCTCTCTACCCCGCAGGACGCCGAAGGCCCCTGAACAGTGAAGAAATGGCCGTGTTCTACAAAAGCTTCCTTGACAGAAACAGAATACGACATGCTAATTATAACAAGTGAGTTGTTTTTGCAGCCGGGTATCTCCCACAGCGCTGCTGTGTGCGAGGCTGTGAGGGTTTGGGTGTGTCTCCCTCCATCTCTACGGGAGCTTGACGCTGCTCTGAACTGTACCACACCACATAGAGACAACGACAAACGTGCACAGCAGCCTGTGACACGCTTAACAAGAATTAGCATTGCAAAGTGTTCGAGTTGTTTTTAGGTTAGTGAATCCTGAAAAAAGAAGAGGTTTACTGCACAGACACACACTCTCTCTCTCCCTCTCTCGCTCTGCAGATGCTTTCTGATGCTGTTTCTGTTATTGTCTCAGGAGTAAATTAAACACAGCATTCTCCCATTTTGCTGGAAATGTTTATTACTAGCTTCAGAAACATTATTGTATCATTTACCCTTTTTCTGTAGTGTTATTCATCGAAGGTGTTTTCACTGAGAGACCTTCACTGCTGATTACATTCACCCAGACGATCACAGTCTAACCTGCTGGTTTACTGCTCCCTAGTTTATGACTGTAGCGTCTTGTACTGATTTTGACCCTAAGGCTAAATGACTAAATGAGTTTCTTAAAGGAGCCCTGTCGTGTATTTCTGTAGACAAACACATTGTGTACACTCACAAAAAAACATTGTAAATGGTTTTGTAAGTCAACACTGATTTTATGGTAGTCTGTAAAATCCAGCGTGATTTAATTTAATGTTCAGTAGCTCGCGGTGCGTAGTGTAAAATCTTTAGCAGCATCGGTTTTATGTCATTGGTACAAAATACATGCATGTTCCAACATATTGTTTCAATATGGACGACAACATTACAGTGATTTGTGTTAGAAGATTCAAGGTTAGCCCGAGCAAACATCCGCTAACTGTTCTTCACCTCCTTTTCACATCCAGGGAGTGGTACCGACGAAACTTCACTATCACCTTGCTCATGGCCCGTGTCGCCCTGAAAAACATGTGGACGACTGTTGCCCATAAACACAACAGAAAGAAAAACAGCAGTTCTACCACCTGACGATAACAAATCAACAATTCACCCACTGGCATATGAATTGTTTGTATTGGTTTTTACATTTTACCATCCTCCTGGTTTTCACTGGTATTGTAGTTGACAATAATTAAAATATATCATTTGAATCTGCTTTGAGATTTGCTGTTCTGTATTTATCCCCTTTTACTGGTGATGCAGTCAGAAGCCCTTAGCTCCATAAATATATTTTACTGCTCACTTGGAGACAGTCACCACCTTTTTTACAGCTACATTAAGTAATAATAAATCATAAGGATTTTCACATTAGGAGGGTGTTCACTAGGAACATCAGTAAAATAAATAGCTCTATTAAGTCTCCTGGCTGCATTATGAAAACCACAATAGCTCGGGCAGAGCTTTTCTAGGTTTTAAGATGAGTTGTGACGACCCGTAGAGGTGCCTGAACATGTTAATGCTGGTACAGGGCTGAATTTACCAATAGTGTCGGGGATACAGATAAAGTAAAACTGAACATTATTACTTTCTTAAAGGAAGTTTTATTTTAGGACAGCATTTAAATACATAATGTTAGAGTAGTCACCACACAGAAAGCAGAGCTGTCACAATTATTATTATTGATGTTTTAGTTAAAAGCCTTTTACCAACTACTTTCTGACAGGGCAACATTTAAAATGCTACATTAAGCTGTAATTAATAGCTAATAGCTTAATGGTTAATAAATGATTTACTTGCTTTTTAGATCAGTAATACAGTTAAGAGCCATTGATTTCACTTCATCATGTTAGTGAGGTAATTAACTTATTAGGAAGACTCCAACAGTCTGTCATTTTCTGGAAAAGAGATACAGCACAACTCCAGGTCAGGAACTAAGAATAGCTAATAGCTCAGTAGAAATCGAGACATCTGTTGATTTTATTTATTGTTATTCTAACGTTTATAACATCTAACTTATAAATGACTGACCAACAAAACATTACATTCAAATTTGATCAACATCAGTAAGTGGTTTTTAAATGGCTCTTTTCGAGAATCAAAGCTCATTTTATTTTAAGTTGAAATACAGAAGGGAAATTAAAACTTGAATTTCGTACAAGTTGAACAAACTTTAGACTAAAAACCAAAAAACGTTGGTTGATTTAACTTAATACCAGTGCTCTACAGTTATCACAACCATCAATAAAGACAAATATAAACCTTATTAGAAAGTACTCTGGGTTCCTGTCCGAACAGATTGGCTGCCTCAGTCGTCCTTGCACTTCTTGTTTTTGCAGTAGAGATAAATCTGGCTGCTTAAATCGCACCGCAGCTTCCCCTTTAATCCGGGCAGGAGTGACATCAGTGCCGAGGAAGAGTGAGGGGGGGCCGGCTAACGCCATTTTCACGCAGCGCGTAGTCATCCAGCCCGTGGACCAGCGACCTGTCATCTTTATGGGCGACTGGCTATCACTTCTTATCAGGTCCCACGAAGCCGCTAACGCCGCGCTAGCTTGACGGGACCCGCGGTTGTGTGCAATGGAGCCGCAGAAGAAGGTTTCCCTGCGCGGCTGCGTGTAAAGCCAGTGTTTTGACAGTTAGCAGTTAGCTAGCCGTGAAGCTAGCTGCTCATCGTTAACCGCGGTTGATGCGGCGAAGCGCATTCGGCGAAACGTATCGCAGCAGCGGGCGGAGACGGTTTGGCAATTCTGTTTCACACAGCACATGTGTATATTTATTATTTTCAAGCTGATCAACAAGCGTAGTCACAAAAAGGAGTAACGCGTCTATTTTCGAAGAAAGACGTGATATAAAGGAGAAAAGACGAGGAGGGACGAACGTTGCAGTTCGGTTACACTGGCAACGGATGTCCTAGGGAACGGTAAGAACGGATCCGGTTATTTCATGGATTGTGTCATTAGCTAATTGTCCACTATTATGTTGTCCCAAGCGTTTCTTTAAGTGTCATTCTGTCCAACTGCAATCAGTTGAATTATTATATTATATATAATATCACAACATTATCCACGCCCTTGTGTTCTAAACAAATACCTTTTTTTGTTTTCTTGTAACGTTGCGTGTTTACGTTCATTGCAGGAATTAGACGTCCCCGAACACGTTAACTGTCATACAGCACTAGATCAGAGTTAACTAGCCCTCTGTGGCACGAAAGTATTTGCTAACTGGTTCTACTGGTTAATCGGTTTCTAAAGGGAAACACCGCTGAGACAGAGCAGAGAGAGTAGTAGTCAAGCCGGTGGAAAGGTGCACTTGTCGGGTCACTGCAGCAGCCTAAGCCCGCCTGTGTTGGGTGTCTTTTCATTGATATTCAGCGCGAGGTGAGGGCTGTGAAAGCTGCCTGTGTTGAGCGGACAGCTTCAGGGGGACAGTGGGTCTCAGTGTGGGACTCACAGCTGGGAAACCAAAGACACTGAGGGGTGTCTATGAATATTTTAGGGATCAAGGATGCACGCAAACGCACAACCTGTGCATGACGTCTCAGTCATGCGCTGCCTTGTAGTATTTAATGTTTAACCCACCTAAAGTGAATTCTCATGACGACCCGCAGGGCTCCATACCTGGGGGGTAACGCTACTCGGCTACCCCCCAGGCAGCTTGTTGATTCACGTCTCAGAGGTGGGTTTAGGAGTTCTGGGTGAAGGTGAGATGTGATAATGAATGTGTTGTTGCAGCAGATTATGTTGAAATGCTGCAGGTCGGCTCTACAAGGTTTTGCAGATGAGGTGTGCAACAATCAAATGCACCAGCTAAACCAGCATTTAGTCCTTAAAAGCTAGATAAACCTATCTGAACAGAACAATTCAAGTTTTTCAATTCTATTAGAAAATAGTCTGTACAACATCAAACTGACTACTACTTCCTTAAAATATGGCAAACTGAATTGTGTGAAACGATCAATGATGAGAAATGGACGAGAAGCACAGAAAAACAGTATGGACTCGTGAGGATTTCCTACAGTCTGTTTCAAAGTTTATCAGTAGTGTATTTGTAAGGCAGACTTTAAATTTAATCTGTGGAGACTCTGAAGCTAGTTGTTCAACAAACTCAGTGTCTCTCAGCCTTCAGGCTGCCACAGCAGTGGTGCCTCTGCTTTCTCTGTAGATCAGAACATCATACATCAGTGATTCAAATTTATTGCTGAAACACACATTACTGGTGATCTTGTCATATAAGAGCTTACCCTTTTATTGAGATGGTTTAACACGGCAGGCTGCAGCATATTCAACATATTCTCACAAAGTTGATCTGTGCAGTAAGAATAAGATGTTTTCCACCAGACACCGTCTGTTAATTATTAATATCAGTCACACTCGTCACACCAGTTGGAATCGGCATTTCCTGTGCATCAGCCATGCACTGTCATGTCTTGTGACTACCTCATTTGTTAATCCTTTTCTTGATGCTAACAGATAATGTCATCACATGATGCATTAGGAACAACTCATAATCTGGGTAAAAATGATGTTTTGCAGGAAAGGTTGCTGCTAGTAAATGCACATGATTAATAACAACTAATGTGACTATAATCAATATTTATATATTAACAGTGCATCATATTATGACTAATGTCACAGGTGACTCATACACTTTCTCTTATTTACAGATGTAAAATCTTTGTGTCCTTTTCCTACAAAAAAGTTCTGATAAACCGCCGTACTGAACGTATACATCAACACACAGTGCTACGGCAAAAGTAGAGACTAGCTGGTGAAAGTAGTGGATCCTTAAGTACGGATTCATGCTTACAGCGGATGGTGGTGAAATGCCCCATGTTTGTCTGAATTACTTCACTTAATTTCAGCTGGATGCAAATCCAGCCTGTCTGAAACTTGTCAGCCCCTTCCTAATGAATACTGGTGTTGCTCTTTATGTGCAACCGCTTGTATAATACTTTGTAACTCGTTTCCATTTCTGCTCATATGGTGAAGGTCAGTTAGTGTTTGCTTTGGTTTGTTTCGCCTTTATTCCAAGTGACTAGTAATGTAAGTAATACAAAAGTGTGTTGCACAAACCAGTTCAGTGGTGAGATCCTGTGAGGTATTGTGCTCTTTATTTTCATCTATAGTAGTATATTAGCAGGTGCGGTGAAGGACCCTGCCTAGTTCTTTGAGCTACTTCTACCAGACAAATCTGCATCTCTGTGTGAGAGGTTCTGAATAGCAGATAGACAGGCTACAGGTGGTATGACTGCTGTGTCATTCCTCTCATGAAAAGTCAAACAGACACTTCTCTGGGGGCATGTTGTGAGTGATTCTAGATTCAACATCATCCAGTAAATTTAACTTCTGTGTGTTTAAAAATATCACAGCTATCATCGTATTATTCTCAGCCCACATGTCACTGAGCACACATGCTCTTCACTGTGCTGTTGTCATGCTGCTGGCTACATCTAGATGCATAAAGCCCAGAGCAAGCACCCACTTTTCCTATTTTTTATTAGTCCCCAAACACAACATACCCCATCATCTTGCCTTGCATCCTCGTTTCATATCACTGGCTTAACTTGCTTGTATGAGGAGCTGCACTGGCCCCCAAGCACACAGCTTTAAGCCAACTATTTACATTTCAAAAGTTAACATCAGAAGTGGTTTCTCTGCCACTCCCTGTGGTGTTTTGTACTCTGAGACTCATCTGATGCCAGAAATACAAAGATTGTTGGATCAGAACAGGCCCGTGCTGTCACTTTCACTTCTGTATTACGGTGTCTGCAGTGATAGTTGTCTTTCTTCTTTTATGCAGTTTCCAGTGGTTCAATTTGATCTTGCTCTGGGTTGTTGTATAAAGTACACGTCTTCTCTGTCAAAGATCCGTTATGAAGTGTGCTGCAGTTTAACAACAGCTTTTATTTTAATATTTTCGTCTTGTGGAATACATTTTTCCCCACTTGTACCAGTGTTTCAGCTGATGTCACAGCAGTGAGACGAATGGAAGTAAAAGACTGGTGTTAATTTACATTATGTGCATCTTTCTTAATAAACTATGAACCTCAGAAGCAACCTAATCTCATAGGAAGCCATTATTACAGAAACAGCACATATTCTTTATTAGCACAGTTTGTCAGATTTATAGGAGCACAAGGCTTATGATATAACCCCACTATATAACATATATATATATATATATATATATATATATATATATGTTTCCTGTTTTCTTCCTGTCACATTTGTTCCACTGAACCCCCCCCCCCCTCTGTGCTGCACAGCTCTGCTCACCTGGAGCTGCTGTTTTCCATCTACTACTGCACACAGCTTCACCTTCCTGCTCTGCTGCCAGTTGATAGGCTGATCACTGGTTGCTGAGTCACATGGAGCGATGAGGGCTGCAGCCCTCCCTCCGTCTGTCTCATCTGCTCGCAGTGGTCTCCAGCCTGTTGTTTTTTCTTCCACATTTGCGCTGAAATGTGAAATCTGAGGCCGTTCAGGACAAGTCTGCTCCCTTCACCTGGCACAGTACTATAGCAGCTTTTATACTAAGGTGGGCAAACTGATTCAAATTTTATCATTGTAGCATCAAGGATAAGACAATTGTTAGGTCAGTCACACCCAAGGCTTTTATTCCTGTACTTTTCACAGAGTCGTGCAGTAAAACCAGAGGTAGTGCTGCTGGAATTATTCACTGGAGTGTGTGTTTGCACTTACACTCTCGGGTACATGTAGTTGCAGAGATATAATGGGTTGCTTGCCACATGTTTTGCTCAAAATACATAATCCTCCTAAGTTTGTGACTGCTTTGAATATAAAGCAAATGAAGGCAGGGTGGAGTGAGACGTAGTGTGTGAAAAACATGCTGATGTACGGCGTCAAGGCAGCTGACACTAAACTACAATGTTGAGCTAATATGTGCAGGATTTTCCTTCTGTACCCAACAGTGAACTTAATCATCAAAGCTCTGATTCGAGGCTAGAGGCTGACTAGGGGTGATATTGTAACTGTAAAGATGGATTTTAAGGTGTGTAACTGCAGTAGATGGTTAATATTTTTAAACTGTCTTTTCAGTCATGTACAGTAAGTCTTTGCTAATAAATGTTAACTTAAATTCATGTTGAAGGTACAACACAAGAATTTTATCTGTAATATGCTAGAAAAGAATTTTAATATTTCTCACAGACCAAGGAGAACTTCAAGGTGATCTTCCAATGTCTTGTTATGTTAATGTGTGAAACTGTCATGTTTCCAAAAGGTTCGTGTTTGTTTTCATGTAGGACAAAAAGTATGAAGCCATATTTAAACGGTTAGAAACCGTAAATCAGTGTGTTCTCAAGCAGTTCCTTATGGTTTTCCTGTCTGTCAGTCCTCCAATTAAAACTGTCGTTATCTGTAAACTACACGAGTCACAGATGTGGATTTGAACGGTCAGAAGGCTGCAGGTTTGGTTTAAACTCCTCTTCACGGATGAACGGAATTCTCTCTTTTTCTTAAAGCATCTTAAATGATGACTTCTCAGTTCTTCAGAGCACTTTAAAGAGCATTTCACAAATGCCACATTACATTTAATCTTTGTTTATCCAGCTTCTGCTGCTACAGCACCCTGCAGCTCCACACACTACAGACATTTTCAGGTCAGGAACCACCTGGCTCAAAGGCACCTTGAGTGTAGATGTAGAGCGAAGCATGAACATTTCTTTTTCTGTCGACCTGAGCCACACACACACACCACACGTCTAACCTTTTATTTAAGCTTCTGTCGTGTCTCACTCTGAGCTCGGTATTGATCATAAATGGAGATGAATCACTGGCAGGGAGGGAAAAGGCCTTTAGCTTGCCATGAGATCAGAAAAGGTCAGAAGAAGAACTTTGAGTGAGACTTCTGAGAGTTGTGTGTCTGCTTATTAATGATTTTTTTTAATGTTGTTTATCCTCAGTCTGTTTTTGTGAAGTGTCTTTACTTTTTCCTGGACCTCCTGACGTCTTTGAAGCTTACATATATTTTATAACAGCGACCAGCAAATGAACCCTGATTAAACCTGTCTGCAGAAAGTTTAGAGGACATTAAATAGCTTTTAGTTGCTTTAATATCAGTTGTTGCTGCATTTTTTACCCAACATTTAGCACGCTGAAGACAGGTTTATTTGATACAGTGTTTAGTCTGTGTGCTGTAGATTTACACACATGGGACATGCTGACCAGATTTATGCATCGTAACGACTCTGAACTGTCCTTCTCTTGCTGTAAACTCTGCAGGATGCGTGAGGACATGTCCACCGTGGTGTGCGTGAAGGAGGAGGAGGACCCTGGGGAGAAGCTGTCCCAGGATGAGATCATCTCCCGGACCAAACAAGTGATCCAGGGGCTGGAGGCTCTGAAGCAAGAGCACCACTCCATCTTGGAGGGTCTGCTGGGCACGCTGCGCTGCCTGAAGCAGGATGATGAGGGGGTCCTGATGGAAGAGAAGTCCCACATGATCCGCAAGTCCCTGGAGATGCTGGAGCTAGGGCTGAGCGAGGCACAGGTTTGTGTCTACAGAGTCCTAGAGACTGATGATCGCTGGGGAATCCCCATCTGAATATTAATCTGTCTTCTTACATATATTTTTACATTTAATGGTGTTTTTTAGAAGCTACAATCTTTGGTATCTTTTCAGTATTTCTGCTTGAGAAATGACGGTAACTGATTATCAAAACTGTTGCCAGAGAAAATACAGATTTTGTCATCGCTCAGTTTACAAACACTGGCCTATGAGTCACTGATGAGTCATAGTCGGTGTTTTAGCCCCTTGTCTCCATCTCCCAGCAGCCTTAATTCAACAGATACAGAGTACAGTGCACGTCCACTGTACCGTATCAGATATACCACATACCTTTATGCCTTCAGTGTGCTGCAAAAATTGTGTAATTACACCTACCATCCTTTTATTGCCTCACAGTAGCATTAGTGGGGATTGTACTTCTGTATTTGTGCAATTTTAGTATCTTACTTCACACCTGATGCCGTCACTGAGGTACTCTCAGATACTATCAGTAGGACAGTATTTTTGATAGTACCCGACTTGATTGTTTAATGTCTCTTCTTTGTCCAGGTGATGATGGCACTGTCAAACCACCTGAGTTCTGTGGAGTCAGAAAAGCAGAAGCTGCGAGCTCAAGTGCGCCGGCTCTGCCAGGAGAACCAGTGGCTGAGGGACGAGCTGGCTGGGACGCAGCAGAAACTGCAGAAGAGCGAGCAGAGCGTCGCCCAGCTGGAGGAAGAGAAGAAACACCTAGAGTTCATGAACCAGCTGAAGAAATATGATGAGGACTTGTCTCCATCTGTGAGTCCTCTGGTTGTTTTCCAGCATTTTATAATATTTGACCGAAGTAGACTGTGAATATAGAAACTCCAGTAGGTTAGGGATGTGAGTACAGGGATGTGTTTTCATTATGGCTTTCATTCCCTTAGTCATAGCGGGCCACAATATGTTCTCCTGTCTATCTTATCCCTAATAAAAGGTGATTAGTGATAAGAGCTAATTTAGTGATTTAGGGTTGGGGAAGAGAATACTGGTCTTGGATCAGCACACAGTAAGTGAGTGGCGTCGATACCTTCAATAGACTAGAGCAGCGAAGGGAGGAGGCAGTGTTGCAGTTCCTTCTTTTTGTCGACGTGTGTGTGTGTGTTTCACTTTCCCAATAAACCCCATTGTGGGAAGTAGTGTTAGTATTGAGAGAATTTCATAAAACATGAAAAATATAGTGACGACAGACCAATGAGAACAAACTGGAATCCTCAAGACTTACTGTCTGCTGGCCTTGTTCCGGTGTTTCCACTTTGAACTGGCCTTCATTGGCCATTTTAAGCATCTTCGTTAGATAATTGTTTTATAACATAACTCAAAGTCCTAGAATTAGAATTAGAAAACATTTATGTCCTCGTTCTCTCCTTGCTCCTTCTTTTTTCAATCCCTCCCCTCTTCCCCTCTGTCAGGAGGAGAAGGACTCTGACTCCAGTAAAGAGACTCTGGACGATCTCTTCCCCGATGACCAGGATGACCAAGCTCCAGGCAGTAAGTGTCCCATCTTCACACAGCTCCTGGTCTAATGATTTATTAGCAGGGGTGGTCTAGTCATGTAGTAATGAACCTGAAGCATGTATGACACCTAAATATAAACAAAGTGCCTTAGTGACAGTAGAATAAAATACTGAAGCATATAAAAAGCTGCTTCAGTGTGATCTTATGACAGCTTCAGGCTGTGATTAATAACGTGGGTTTTTTCTGTGAGTAGCAGCAATTTTGACTGATGACTGATACCTCCTCTGGGGACAACCCTGTTTTATCTATATACTAAAATCTACTTAGTGGTGATGTGAGAGTGAGAATATATCATATAATATTCGATGCTGACTCCCATAATCCATTTGTTGCTTTTCTGCACTTTTCCTAGGCAAGGTAAATCTTTATCTCTTCATCTCTCTGTACTTTCACACTCTGTCTCCATCAGACCCCCCTCACACACATGCACGTCCCCCAGTCTTCATGTCCACTCCTTCCCTCTGTGTTTGATGGGCTGGTTTTTGGCTGAGTTTAAAGAAATGTTCTTAGGTGTGAGCTAGGTTTGGACAACTCGCACAGTAACCTGCAAGCTTTGAGTCTCTCCGCAAAATGACAACTATTTCTTTCCCAAACACGACATTAATAATGTTGCTTAAAGTATTTTCGCTCCATTGAGGGTTCCCTTTGGCTGCAGGCACCAGTTTAAACTTCTGACAAGATGGACGGGTTGACACTCTGAGCCAGACTACAGCTCTGGTACCAGCACAACTACACTCCACTGGCTTCTTTTGGTTTCCTACTGGGCAAATAATGGGAATAGAACCTGATACCTGGTTGTAGTTACCTTTGTTCCAAGAGAGCTAAGTTAATCCCATACAATGTGATGAAAACACAGCAGACTATAGCTCAGAGAGCAGTGCTACTACCACAACCACAGTCGATTCGTTGTCTGAAGTAATAACTAATAAGCAGGCTCTGAAACAAAGCTTATTTACTTGCTACAGAAAAAAGCCATACACCAAGAAACAAAAAATAATCTGTTTGGTCAGTGCACATAGTATGTCCATTTAAAACCTAGTTATGGTTTTATTGTATATTTCATCAATGTCATCACAGGCAAAGCTAAAACCAATTATGCATCGATTCTGTGCATTGTTAACCGCAGACCGATGTTATTCCTCTGCAGCACAGAGCTCTGTGAGAGCACAACAGAGCACTCAGCTGCCCCAGTTATGCAGCAGAGCATCAAATGTGTACTAACCTTTGATTGAAAATACTCCTGAGCAAAAGCACTATTAACTGCTGTTTGACTTCTGTTTGGTAAAAACTACAGAGCCCTGCTGTTCTTCTTCAAAAAGGGAAAGTAAATAAATGGGGACAGAAACTGACAGATGAACTGTAGCCGCAGCATCCTTTAAGAAGTTCCAGTGTTTTTATGTGGACTGGTGATTATTCTCCATTATTCCAGTATTTGGTGTGTAATTTGAGGTTTTATCCAGATTACTGTGTGTTTTGGCTCAAACTCTAATTACAGTGCAGGTGACGTGGAGCAGGTTGTTGTCTGAATTAAAGGTCTGCGTTTCTTCATGTGTTTGATGGAAAACTGGCTGCATCACTCTGCTTTCAGCATTTTCCCCACCTTTGGTGGTTAAACCTTTGCTATCACTGCTGAAAGAACTATGAGAAGACAGAGTTTAATGTCGTTACCTGGGCTGACTACTTATTACTCAAGCATCAAGCTTCACTATAGTGAATAATAATAAACGTCACAGGGCATACAGTAATGCAATAATTATGCATCCGCACCCATTTAAATGCTCATTGTTGCTTTTCCAGATCAGGCACACGCCCACACATTCCTGCTCACACCGACATCAGTGTTCACAGTAGAAACAGTCACGTCGTTACTTTTGAGGACAGTATAAATAATATTTAAAGGACTAACCGTGGGGTTAGTGAGAAGTAGTTTAATGGTTTTGTGAAGTCCTGGGAAATGTGAATGAACAAATGTTTCCCCAACGTTATAGCATCAAATAAATGTTAATATATACATAATAATGTTTCTATTTCTTTCACGTATGTGTGAGTTATTGAAAATTAGTTTTTTTTTTCAGTAGCTGATTATGTTTTGGGTCAGGTTGTGAAGATGTTACGCTGACTGTACGCTGGCAGCTAATTATTACTTGACATCTATTCTGAACACTGTTGTTTCATTTGCTGTATCCAAGAAGCTAACTGGACTCAAACCAGTGATTGTTTGTGAGCCAAACACACCACTCTGCAACATCAGTCTGTTTTTAGAGAAGCACTCCTTTCCATTAATCTGAACTGTTGGCTTCATGTCTGAATAAACACCCTGCTCACTTTCCATAAAAGAAAAATCACTTTCAGCAACTCTGAATTGTGTGCGGTCACTTAAACGTGACTTTAAATTGGAATACTTTGTAAATTGAGTTAGTTAAACATGATGACATTTGGTAAGAACAGAGACCAGACACTGCTGGTGCACGAAGTGGCATTAATCCTAAAACAGAGCTGCCTGAGACTGAGCAGGGAGAGTGGTGTGTGAACGCTGGACTAGATTAGATGTCTTTCCTCTTCGAGCTTATTCAGGCTGCTTGAAAAGCTTTTGGGGTTTTTGGTAAATTGCTGTCAGCAGGAGGGAGATAATGGTGACGACAGCCCTGCCTTTCATTTTTGGCCTCAGGCTAAGTTACAGTGATTGTTCAGTACAAATATTTACAGTCACTTAGCCGAGAATTAATTACTTGAATGAGCTTGTAAGGATTAAGTTTTGGATTTTTTTTGTGAATTTAACAAATTAGTTGTACTTTTAGTTAAATGTTATGTTAAAGGGGAATTTATTTGTTTCAGTGTTGCATGTCCAGTTTGTGTTCTGGTCTCTTTGTTCTTGCGCACAACAATATCAAGATCTCTTTTGCAAGAGAACAAAAACACACTATATGTACAAATTAACACATGTCATAAACAAAACCAAAAATTCCTCTTACCTCTCATGATGGGTGTAAATAATTCTAAATTGATACTACGTCAGCATGTGGTTGTAGGTAGAAACGGAAGCTGCTGGCAGCACCTGGTATCACTTGGTGTCTGGGTACTTCTCTGCCTTTAATAAGAAACCAGGAAATCAGGTGGTTTCCTGACTTCTTGCTCACACATAGAGACAGATGTGTCGGGTATCATGAGAGACATTCCAGTCCTTCAGACGCTGTTAAGCGCATCACCCAGAGGTCGACTTGTCTGCTGAGCATCGAAGCAGAATGAGGACATTGTTTATATATCAAAAATCTTGTTTGTGTTGTATCAGCAGCGTTTGTTGTGATAAAATTTGTAGGTTTCAGAGGAGAAAAGCTGATGTGCACTGAAACAATTAATCATTTCATCACTTAACAGAAAAATAATCAATATGTAGTGTGATGACTTGATGTATTTTTTAGATTCACCTGATCTTTAAATTAAAGTTATGGTGCTGCATCTGAACAGTCTTTTCTTAAATGTTCTCACCACCTTTCTGCCTCCAGTTCAGCCAGCTCATGGCAGCGCTGCGGCGGCGGCAGCCCAGCAGGGAGGCTACGAGATCCCCGCGCGCCTGAGGACCCTACACAACCTGGTGATCCAGTATGCCTCCCAGGGCAGGTACGAGGTGGCTGTGCCTCTGTGCAAACAGGCTCTGGAAGACCTGGAGAAGACTTCTGGGCATGACCATCCAGATGTGGCCACCATGCTTAACATCCTAGCTCTTGTTTATAGGTTAGTTTGGCATGCCACACGTCAGTCCTGAATATTTGATTTATTAAATGTGCTCTTATTTCTTTCATTAAAGAAAACCTAAATTTGGTTTGTAGTCTGTGCTGGGTCCTCAAAATCCCCCTCCCCTTTGAGTGTTTTACAGGCCAGTTGCCAGAAGAAAGAGTGAAACAGCAGCAGAGTTGGTAGACTGTTTATAGCGTTGTTGCTTCTATATCACAAATTAAATACACAATACACACCTTCCTGTCACCACAGCAGAAACACACACACACACACACACACACACACACACACTACAGGATGGAAAAACACGTTGGCACGTCCCACAGAATGTTGTGTGATTGGCCTTTTCATTAGGGCTCAGTCTCTTTCTGCAACCAGGAGTGAAACATAGCAGACACAACCAAAGATTAACAGCAAGTGCTAATTTCCCAGCCCAAGAAGAAAAGAACAAAAGAATGACACACAAGAACTAGACAAGTATTTTACTGGGCTGGTCCAATGTTTTCTTACATCTACAAATCCTATTGAATCAATAGTCAGTGCAGGAGTTTGGTTTGGGTACCCCAAGGCAATGGCAGACTGGGCCGACTATCTGTTAGTCGACTGTTGCATTGACTGTGGGAAACTTCTGCAAAGCTACTTTGACTATGTCATGTGAAATAATGGTCTTTTACTGGATATTGTCAGTAAGGTTTATGTTCTCTTTGTTCGGCTGTCAGTCATTCTGCTGATCTGTGTCTGTACTGTCTGACTGCGTTTGTTTCTTTCTGTCAGAGATCAGAACAAATACAAGGAAGCAGCAAACCTGTTGAATGATGCTTTGGCCATCAGGGAGAAGACTCTCGGCAGGGACCACCCAGCTGTGAGTACATCATCCTCTACACTGCATCAAACAGTCAGTTGTGGTGAACTTTTTTTACTTGCACTGACAAAGTGGGCAATTTCTAATTAGTTTTATCTGACTCTGAGACCATGTGTACAAGCAGACAACTTGTTCATGTTTGGAAAAACAAAATAAATGTAAACCTCTGGAACGGCATTAATGGGCCAGGTCGACATTTTGGAGAAGATGCTGAATTACGTAAGACATTTGATGCAGTTGTTTATACCTGTATAGTAAATCTGAAGCTACAGCGAGCAGCCTGATACCACCACTAAGTAAGACAGTACATATTTTTTCTTTAATTGCTGAAAGAAAAAATGACAAATGTTCACTCAAGATTTGCTCTTATTTCAGTGCTGAGCTTAGACGCAGACTTTCAGGGTTCCTCTGTGTTTAGTCTTAATCCTAAACTAATTCCAAGCTTTGTATTTACCACACATGTGATGGTGACAGGAAAGTAAACAAGCATATTTTCTAAATCTTGCTTTAATAAAAAGAGCAGCAATAACTGATTCCTAACTGAAACGTAGTAAACACTGAACCTGAGACACATAATGAAAGAAGAAAAATAAAAGTCTTTATCTTGTTAGACCAGGTCTCCGGCAGAATGAACCACCCATCTTTTATTTTTTTATGCTGTCATGACCCCACTGTTCAGTGTGTAGGCATGTTAACTGCAACATTCTTACTCCAGGATCAATAAAAGTTATTTAAAAATGTTTATACCCAGCTGGGAACACAGCAGACAAGACTGAGAGTTAAGATTGCGCCTCCTCTAAAACTCAATTACACATCTCACAAATACCCTTAATGTATTTGTCCAGGATTGTGCCTCAAGTCGAGGACGGTCAGAGTGAACAATGAGAATTCAATAATTAATTAAAAGCTGGGTCTATTCTCAGACCCACTAACCTCTGTTTGTCAGTGTGACTCTAAACACACAACAGACGGACTAACTGTGTTAACCCCAGCAGGGCTGTGTCTCCACTGCCTGGACCTCCATCACTCTCCACTTTGTGAAGCTGAGGTTAGCCCCCACTCCTCTCTTACCACCTCCATCCTCTCAACCTGCCACCAGGTTCTGATCCTTCTCTTCCACCGCAAAGTGCCTTGCCATTCAGAAGAAATATATTCAATTACTGAACAACGATTCACCATCTGATTTTTTCCTGTCACTTTATTTTTTAATTTTGAACCTTTCAGCTGTTTCAGATCCTCTTTATCTCTTCTACTCGCCGTTGTCTTCACACTTTATTTAGCTAATTTCTTACTGATGCCCACTCTGAAATGATCAAAGAACTGGTTTCCCATTCCAGATGTAGCTCAATGGGTTAAGCGTCAGACTGGGATGTAGAAGGTCGCAGGTTTGAATCCCGTCTGATTCCTAGTCCATCCCCCACCAGGTGTGTCCCTGAGCCAGACACCCAGCGCTAGCTCCCTGTAAGTCGCTTTGGATAAAAGCGTCTGCCAAGCAAAGTAAAGTAAAGATGTAGGCTGGTAATGTTAGCCTTTGTTAGCCGTTAGCTTTAGCTGTTAGTTAGTTGGTTAGTTGGTTAGCATCGTGCCCTTTTATTGGTCACACTGCAGTTAAACAAATCTAATAACTGACACACTGATTTTTATCTTTACAACAAAGCTTTAGTTGATTGCTGTGGTCCTGCCCCCAGTACCAGTACCAGTCTGGAACCGGTTTCCCTGTCCATGAGGCCGTTCTTGGGCTGGTGTTAGGTGTTTCTTAAGAAACTTTTTTTTTAATTCCTTTTATACAATCCTGGCTCAAGTAAGAACTTGTTGGACTTCCTAGTTTGCATCGCTGGTTATGTAGGTGTGTACATGTGTGTATAGTGTTTATAATGGGCTCAGCATGACGAGTCCTGGCTATGAAACCTGGCACTCAGGAATAAGGGTTGTCTGCAGCAAATGTGAAAGGTAGCATAGTGGGCTTCAGCATTAACACATTCCTCCAGGATTTGTTGTCATCCACGTGTGGAAATGCTCACATGTGGGTCAGAGAGAAGCCGGTCATGATTGTAGTTTCAGCTGTGCTGTTTGTGGGCTTCATGATTCTGCTGGGTATTGACGGAGGAACCTGGAGGAGAGGGTGGTGTTTCTGCTGTGAAATGAGATCAAATGTTTAAATTCCTGTGATTTGTTAAACACGTTGTGGGTCCCTCTCTTAAATCCGTTAATGTAACTCCCCTTATCTTTCCTTCTTACCCCCTGATTTACCCATCTGCCCCTCCTCCCATATTTCCTCCCTCGCTGTCCACATGGTCACCAGATCCTGGTCTGACTCACAGATGAAAGGTGACCTCCAGGCGCCTCTGCAGTCTACCTCCTCCCGAGTGCATTCATTTGGGATTTATCATACTTCTGACTGGGATCAAATTACTGCCCACCATAGTCACTTCCTCCGTCTACACGCTCTCTTCCTCTTTGCTCACGAGATCCGTCGCACTGTGCTGCTGTGGTGGAGTTTTGCTATTGCGCTCACACAGCACACACGATGTTGATGTTCGAAAAATATTTTTTGAGTAATAGATGTGTTTTTATGTCCGTCAGGTTGCTGCCACCCTCAATAACTTGGCTGTCCTCTATGGGAAGAGAGGAAAGTACAAGGAAGCGGAGCCTCTTTGCAAGAGAGCGCTGGAGATCAGAGAAAAGGTGGGTCGAAGGTCAAACAGCACGAAACAATAGAATACACTCCAGAGCTAATAACTCTCTCTCTTTCAAACAGATCTGTAGTTTCACTTCACTTTCATTCAAAGCTTCCTCATTTCACTCAAGATGGTTCCCATAAGTCACTGGCTCAAAAAGACACCATATGAAGGACAAACACTTTTTCTTCTGAGAAAAATGAGTAAGATTAAGGGAAATGTTTCGGAACACCAGAGTACACCTCTGTCTTAAAAAGTTTTTCTTGCACCTTTTTAGAAAAATATAGAAGTATTCATAATACATAGTGTTTCTAAAAGGGATAAATCTGGATATAGGTTATTTGGCCCCGATCTTTTACAGTGTTGTGTGTCTGTAAATGTTCATCACTGACACTGAAATAGGTTATTATTAATATGAAACAAATTAGAGAATAATTGTCTTTCTCTTTTGAGCCAGTAACGCTGTGGCTCATAACGAGACGCTGCTAGCTCAGTGTTTTAATGTGCCATAAATACTGTTGCATGCAGGACATCCATGCAGTGAGGCATATCCTCAGGATCAGCCCAGGACCTCTCTACTCACATTTGGTGTCTTTTTTTTTTACTTGTATAATTCTCCTGTTACTTATTCTTGCTCACTCTCCCCCTCATTCGTGTTGTTTAGAGATATATATCATGGTGCAGCCTTGCCTTCAGGAATACTTAGTTTTGAGTCGCCTTTCGCTTGGTGCTTACTAAGCTGCTGCTCAGCAGTCCTGAAAGTATGAAAGACACTTTATTATTCTGTGTCTGGCCTCAACTCGTGGCTTTGAAAATACCATACTTCGTTCTATTTCTCCCTCCTCTGAGAGTCGAGCGTCAGCTTTGGTTAAGCTGAGAGATTTCATTTTTCTGCTACGTAAAGACCAATGATAAAGCGCTCGCTTTAAGCTGTACAATTTGCCTTAGTTTGAGTTTTCTTGCACAGACGAGGCAGCGCGAGGCGGCTGATTCAGAAGGATTCATTTTTTCTGCACTTCTGTTTTTCTTTTTACTTTTGGGTTTGTGGTGGTGACTGACAGCAGAGATTTGTAGAATCTATTAATAAGATGACACTTAAGCTTTTCCCTGTTTGTTTGGGCGTAAACAAAAAAGTATGCCAAGACAATAAGGAATTCACCCAGTATTTCAACTGTTTGTAGCTAGAAACCAGCCGTCCATTAGATGACCTCTGCTGAAATGTCTGGTCAAAGGACTATCCCGTTCCCAAAGGACTCAAAATGACCATATCAATTATTCAATTCAAAGTATTCAAAGTGATTTGGGTAAAGCATTGACTCTTTCTGAAAAACAGGCCAATTCTGCTTACATCTGGATTTAGTTAGAGTTTGTAAGGATCGTAGACTGTAGCTCTTTTGCTGTTTTAAAGGTGAGGTTTCAGTTCTTCAGTCTTGCCATGGCATGTGGCTTATCGCAATCTTTTTTCAGCTAAATATGTATACAGGAAAGCTTTTAGATGTCTTACTCAGCAGATAAGGGGGTGTGAGAGGCCAGGACTGAGTGAATACTGAAGGTAGCACCTCTCACACAGCCCTGCACCATCCTGTGGATCACAGCCACAGACATGTCGCCAGTCTCCAGCAGGAAAGGTTTGATCTCAGTTTAGCTTTATTTTCAATCTTTAATCTCAGAACTTCCCCAGTTTTTCTGCCATATTGTTTTATTAAAGTTCTGTTTTCTGGCTGGTCAGTCAGCCTCACCATCGCCCTTGGTGCAGCTCTGGACACAGAACAGTTCTTCTGAATCTCTTTTCATGTCTGCTTCACTCAACTGGAGGCAGAGGCTTTAAGCAGGAAACTAATACATGATTTTTGTAGCTGCTCTGATGTATTTATCTATACTGAACTTTACTTTATATTATCAGCAGATGCTGTGTACTGCATCACTTTTACAGCTTATTGCACAACATTTGAACTCATTCAGCTACAGGAACATGTAGCAGCTGGCTACTGACTGGTGATCATTTCTCACCCTGGATAAAAGCTGCTGACCAAATGCCACGTGCCACACACATGTTGTTTTGTGTTGTTTTAACCCTCCTGTCTGCTCGCTCCTGGTCCAGGTGCTAGGGAAGGACCACCCAGATGTGGCGAAGCAGCTGAACAACCTGGCCCTACTGTGTCAAAACCAGGGCAAGTATGAGGAGGTGGAGTACTACTACATGAGAGCGCTGGAGATCTACCAGACCAAACTGGGTCCCGATGACCCCAACGTGGCAAAGACCAAGAATAACCTGGTGAGAGGGATGGAGGTGGGGGGCAGCAGTATTTCACTACTGGAGGAATGCAGCTTTTGTCAGTTTGGGTATTTTAGGCACTGAAGTAGTAAGAAAAGTACAGTTTAGATGGAGTCAGGAGTGGAGCGCTGCACCTAGTGAACCATGCTGTACACACATTCAATTTAGTGGTGAACATGTTGCAGGATCTTCATTAAGCTTAACCACTTGTAAAATAAACTCTGCTGGTGTAACTGTTAGATGTGTAATAACATTTTGTATGTGTCTGTGTGTTTCAGTTTTGATCGGTAATTAGTTCTTGATTGAACATGCAGTGATTTATCAAAACCTTAATGCCTTTCATCTGAACCTCTCTTTTACCGTGTCATTATCACTGATGACTGTTGGTGGGTTTTTTTGTCTTTAGGCCTCCTGTTACCTGAAGCAGGGCAAGTTCAAGCAGGCTGAAACTTTGTACAAAGAAATCCTCACTCGTGCTCATGAGAGAGAGTTCGGCTCGGTTGACGGTACGATGTGCACGTGTGACACAGAGAAAGAATCCCTGATGTGCCCAATTTTTAACTTTTCCATTGAGAAATTGAACTGTATTCTTCCTGAACCAGAGCGACCTAAAATGTGTCTTCTCTCCTGCTGTTTGTTTGTCTCTGCAGATGAGAACAAGCCAATCTGGATGCATGCTGAGGAGAGAGAGGAGCAAAGCAAAGTAAGTGTCTGCAACTGTTTGTTGGTTTTTATGTAATTTATATGCATTATTTGTTAGTTTAAGATTATATTTATGCCTAAAATATTTACACTTAAAAGTATCCAACACAGTCTGACATGTCACTATTTGAACGCTTGTTTAGTTGTGTTAAAACTAGAATAAAGAAATCTTTGTCACAAGAATAAATAAATTGTCATTATTCTCCTGAGTAAAAGTAACAGGAGCATTAATCTACTTTGACTATTTAAGATGGGATAGGGAAGAAATTGATTACAAAGAGTTGGATTAGCAGATTATGTGTGATGTGTGAGTAGCCAAGTCCTCCAACTTGGAGCTTATGTTGTCACAGCGTAGTAAAGCTCCAGGATCCTGGACCAACTATAATCCCACCACTGAACAGTCCTTCATGTTGTGTTTCATGGTGTTTAAAAAAGCTGAGTTACTGTAATTTAACTCTTAGATGCAGGAATAACTTCACATTTCAGTTAACAAGTGCTCTTAATGGACATTTAATTGTAACCTCTGTGGAATGTGTTGGTTCTTCTTACATGATGTTTGTGCAAACTGATAAACACAAGTTGTGTGTCACAGGGGAAACAGAAGGATGGCTCACCCTTTGGAGAATATGGAGGCTGGTACAAAGCTTGTAAAGTCGACAGGTATGTTAATTTGAAGCTGAAACAATCCATATTTTATTCATCTGCACGTGTACAACAACAGTGTCAGGATTAGAACGAACAGGAGAGATGAAGACGCCTCAGGCCCAGACGAGTTAAAAAACTAAATCTGTGCTCAAATAAAACATGATCCAACAAAGTACAAGGAAAACTACTTCAAATTAGAAATGTAGACTGTTAGTGTTTGTAAGTATATGCAGATTCCTTTAGCCTTGGCACAACTGTCAGTTTGGACCTCACGATGAGCTGATTGGACCAGAAAACTGGCAAACATGACGCAGGTATTCTAGTTCCCAAATCTCACCACCTTAATCCAGGGAAATACTGGCAACTTGAAGATGAATGTGTTCAGATGTTTCCTCAATGCTTTAATTATATGAGGCGACTCCTACTGTCCAAATCAAATAACTTAAAAAAAAATAAAGTTACAAATAACATTTAAGAGTTCTGCAGATCATGTTGTGTTAATTGTCTGGCAGCCCCTCGTATTAAACCAGTGACCTTTGAAGGGAAACCTGCAGCGAGAACCACTTCCCTGGACAATGAGATTCTTTTTCAGGTTTACCTTAACTTCTTTTTTGATTATGCAGCCCCACAGTGACCACCACCCTGAAGAACCTGGGCGCCCTCTACAGGCGGCAGGGCAAGTTTGAAGCAGCAGAGACTCTGGAGGAAGCTGCCATGCGCTCCAGAAAGCAGGTGCGTCCTCTGGGTGATGTGACTAAAAACCCAGAATTGCTAATGGGGTTCAGACATAACTGTGCAGAGACGGTGGCAGACTACATGGGTCAGGTTAGTGTTTTAACCTGGTTAAAAAGCCCAAAACACACATTCTGGTGTAAAATTGGTCTTGAGTCGATACACCCAGGATGCTGCAGAGGGAAGCTCTTTAACTGCCTCTGATGGGCTGTTACTTTTAGGATTTAATGGAGTCTCCTGTGGAGATGAGAAGTAGGGAGCAGTGGTTAAACCCTGCAGCTCTTGTCCTGAATTAGGATTTCATTCCAGTATTACACTATAACGTACCGCAGCAAGGATTTAGAAATGATTCCTGTGGTGCTGCTGCAATAACAGCTGTAGAGAGTAAAATGATGTTTTCATAATTACAGTAAATAAGTTGTGCGTACCTGTACGGAGACATACAGTCTCTCTCATGGAGCAGAGTTAAACTGCTCTCGAGTATGTGAAACAGAAGCTTGTTCTGGTGTCAGTTTCTCCTTTATGACAGTGACATCAAATTTCCTAAGGCTTTGGCATTTCAGTGATTATGATAAAATAAGGTCTCCCTTTAAAGATAAAAGATGGAGCGAAGAAAGAGGCAGAAGATGATGGAGTCTGACGTCACTGATCCACAGATTGTTGTCTGGTGTTTTTCCTTTCTTGTATAATGTATTCTTCAGACGCCCATTTCCCCATTTTGCTTCTGTACCTGACTGTGTGAGTGATTTAGTTCTCCTGCTGTGTAACGTAAGGTGCCTGTCAGGGTGTGTAGCTTTAGGATTAATTGGATTAGATTTGTTCAGTGTTTGTGTGTGTTACAGCGCTCACATGCTGCAGAGATGCTCAGCTTTAGTTTAATGAGATTAGCTGAATTGGCATTTATTGCTGCCCCGTGTGTTTATTAGGGTCTGGACAATGTGCACAAGCAGCGCGTGGCCGAGGTCCTGAGCGAGCCAGAGGCCCGTGAGAAGCAGCGAAGCCGCGAGAGTTTAACCTCTGACACGGTGAAGTACGAGAGCGGGCCGGACGGTGGCGAGGAAGTGAGTATGAGCGTGGAGTGGAATGGGGTAAGTACAGTACACAGCCCTCAGCACATCAGTGAGAGTCTTCAGATCAGGGACACAGTCATGTTTACGGGACAAACAGGCCACATCTGTCTGGACAAAAGCCACATACAAAGTAAAGGGATCTGGTAAACAGCACAGAAAGTTTGGAACCAAAGCTGAACCGCTCGTTATTATCAGCCTGAAGTCACATCAACTTAATTTGGACAGGATTACAACCCTTATGTTTGACTAAATAAATACAATCCACCCACCATCTAATAAGTATTAAAGATTTGCTCCAGTTTGAGTGGTCGTCATTCTATAATCAAAATGCTGATCAGAGTTTGTTAGTGGCTTCTGTTTAGGAAGATGCGACGAGGCTGTTACTTCGTCCATCATTTGTTACTGAGTTGTTAATTGGCACTGTGCTGCACTCATAATGCTGATTGACTGTCACGCCTCCATAGTAGTTGTTTATACTTGATTCTTACTGCGATTCAGATTAATACGACCAAGTGAAAAGCTGCTGAGGTGTTCACTTGTCTAGATTCTAAATCTCTGCTTCAGTCATAGTGTTTTCCACTTCCGCAGAACTGTGCTTATTATAAACTTCTAACTCCCCTTCTGTAGAAATAAGTCGTCTGCGTACTAACTCGCTCCGCTGCAGAGCCACATTTCTACCTGAGCAGGTTCATTTCTAGTGTCTGCAGTATTCTGTCAGCCTCTGGGGACTGCATTAGCAGAACATGTAGATGTAGGGTCGCTGTAGGCTGCTCACCATCACCATCTTTTTCTGCTGCTCACACAGCAACAGTAGTCATAGCTCTTTGAACAACCAATCAGCATCTCCTCCCGTGTGACTGGGGGGTTGGTGTGAGACACACTGACATCTACATGCATTGTCAGACAGTTATAAAGATAGAGCCTCCTACTGCGGGCGATCTCACATCAGCAGCTGATGTCTGGAGCCATTTAAATCAGGAAAGGAGCCTGTTATGTCTGGAAAGAGCTTTAGCTGGAAATACATTTTAATAATGGATGTAAAATCATTTGGTGCTAAAACGTCACCATAGGAGAACAAGGACTCACAAAATGTCTTTAAAATGATGCAAAACTGTTTTATGTAGATCACAGTTTATTTGAGAATAATGAATACATACATACACGTACATAATGAAAATTAATATATAAATAATTATTATTAAAGATGTCAAAGTTCTGCCTTTCACCCTGTCAAAGAAATCAGTTCCCTTCCACTACAGCTCTCTCCACAGGCAGGCGTGAAAACTGTTTCTTCTCAGTCCTCTGACAAACGCAGTGACTCATCAGTCTGTTCATCTGACTCAACATGGGCTCTGTACTGTACTCCTTCTGTGCCCCCTGGACACCCTGTTTATGTTTGTGATCTGTGTGTGTGTGTGTGTGTGTCTCCTGTGCATATGTCTGATGAGCTGCCGCCTGAGGATGTGCATTAAATTGTGATCTTTCACGTCTTTATTTATTTTTTCCTTTGCTTGCTTTGTCAGCATGTTGGCAGCCAGAGAGGAAGGAAAGGCTGCTGAGTAGCATGAAAGCTAAAAATGAATCAAAGTTACCATTAAAACACCATAAATCTGAATTATCATTCAGTTCTGTCAGGTGCCCTTTATTCAGATTAACTAATAAAGAGTTTTTGATGATAACACAGGTTTGCTTCTGTGGAACTGTTTCCACTTGTGATGAAAATGATCAGAATTGTTATTTGATTCACTGGAACGCCATCAGTAGCTGCCTGTCTGCTCTCGTGTCTCCCGCCTGCATCCTCTCTCTGTTTATTTAGCAGTGGTTTAATGGACTTTCTCTCTGTGTTCAGGATGTTAATGTCATAGATTCAGACACAGAATCTCTCCAACGTTTTAGACCTGGTGCAAAGGCTCCACTTAGTGGCACATCCTGTGAATCGCACCACAGCCGCTTCAATCAGACGACACGAACTCATCTGACCTGCATCACATTTTTAACCCTAAATGATGAGATCCTAAAATGCACTTTAAGAAATTGAATATGAGAAGAAGTGAATAAACCTGCAGGATGTGTGTTAACCAGTATAAACCAGCTGTATTTTCACACATTATTTCTCCTTCTTGTCAAGCCAGGTTAATATAAAACAGACCTTTACGGAGTGTAACTGTTTCCATAACCAGTTTTAAATGATTGTCACTGCTAAACCTCCACATTCAATAATGACGCACAAACTGTTGGAGAGATGTCGTGTCTAAGCTGTGAAGCTAACTGCTCAAACAGTTTCCATCTTTCTGCCTCTTAAATTGTTCTTTTCAAACTGTCTGTCTCATCATGCTTCTCCCCTTTCACTCTCTTTCACTGGTAAATGTCTTTCTCTTCTCTCCCTGCACCCGTCTGACTGGCAGGCGTAACTCCAGATGCCTTGTAATGGTTCTAAAAACTTGTCTTCTGCATGACGGACGCCTCGCCTCTTCCCCTTCAGCTTTGCGGTTTTCTTCAGCTCTGACTCCTCTCCATCTCTTTTCTCCTCCTCCACCACTGGGTTCTGGTGGGATTCTTCATGCTGGGTTGAACCTGAGCGATATCCTTATCCCTTGTTTGGGAATGATGAGTGGATCAGGGTGAAAATAGTGTCTAAATGCGAACTTCTGCTTCCTACTTGTCGTGAAGCACTGTGTAACCCTGCTGTTGATGGCAGAGGATGGGGTGGTGTTTCTTTCTGGCTACGTTAACCTTGTTCTACCTGCTTATCTTTAATAGAAGGATAATTCTTTAATAGAATAGAATCTCTGTCTCTCTTCCCCCACCCCCCTCTGTCACTGTACTGTTGTTGGACAAACAGACTTTTTGACAAAAACCTGCACCCTACCTTGTTCTATCAGCCTCATAAAGCTAAACTCTCTCCATTTGATCCATTGAGCTGCTTTGAAGTTATTTGCTTGCTCAAAAATCTCCACACTTCAAATATCAACTGTATTTCTCAAACTGGGAAATCTGTAGTGGCAAATTAAATCATCTTGTTAAAATGTGTCCGCTGTCGAGAATAAATTGTGTGTGGGTGTCCATTGACCTGTCTGAACCACCGAAAATTTCTTCAGAATGTTTTATTGTTTTGCTTTTGTTTTTTTGGCTAGGGTTAGAATCGATCTGGTCAAAAATAGAAAACAGTAAAAGCAATTTAATCAGAAACAAAAAGGAAATATACAGTAAATTGACAGCATCAAGGACAGTGTCCACACACTTGATTTAACCTTGTAAAACTTTAACAGACTAAAGGCAACGGCCACATTTTAACTTTTTACCAGAGCCAGAATAAAGACGTTATGTCTGAATCACAACTTGATGTAACAGATCTTTTTTATCATATTAAACTCTACTTACTTTAAACAAGGAGAAGATCTTTAATAAGGCAGGGTGGCATGAAACCATCACAGCACCCTCCACCCCGACTCACCACAAACATGTTCCACTTCTCGCACCGCGGGGTCACGCGCCCATTAATAGCAGCTTCGTTACAGTGCCCCAGAAGTCTCATCACTCTTCTGTGCATTGTTTGTTTTCTTATCAAGTGTGAAATGGTTCCCTCGTCACCTTTTTCTCCGCTGTCATTAGAAACTCGTCTGTCCTCTGCGGTCTAACTCAACACGAACACGTCAAATCATCAGTGGTGACTCAAAGCGTCTTCAGCTCATCGTGACTTAACAAGCTGTAAATAAAATCAGCCTAACTCCTCAGCATGATCGAGAGCACTGTTGACCGTGGCTCTGTAGGTTTCTGTCATTAGTGTCTCTCTGTGCTTTGTGTCAGCTGTTCACAGTGATGTTAGACTCAGCTTTAAATAAATATTTACAGCGAGAGGACACAATAAAAGTAACGGGCCTCATGCATGATGGCTCCGGACTGAACAGCAACAGAGGATAAAGTGTGAAGGTTTTCCATTAACTGTCAGTGAAACTTTTAGACAAAATAGAGCCTGAATATCATACATTGAGCCATTTTACCTTCTGTATATCTCTGTAAATAGATATAACAGTGGGTGGGCGGGTTGCAGTAAACAAGCAATGTTGCGGCTGTTGGATTTTTGGGAACTGAAATAGTCTCGTCTCTCTTCTTGGCTCATGCTACTAATCTTCTTCCTGTCCTGTCCTGTTTGTGCATCTTACAGTTTGTCTTTCTTAACTTCTAATAAAACCTAAACTCTTGAAACTCCTGAACACGTGCCTTTCGCCTTTTTGTGTGTTCCCCCTGTTTTCTGTGTGCCTTCACTGGAGAGTGAGCTCTGCGCCTTTATGCCTCTCAGCAGCAGCACTCTACACAAGACTGGAGTCAAAGCAGTCTTGTGCATCACCATGTCCTCATTGGCTTTAAACATCGGAACATTTCTCTAGGTTTAATCAAGTGTTGAAGAAGCCAAAGAACCACAGTGTGTAAAAAAGTATCCGTTTCATTGTTTAGAAACAAGAAAAGAGCAGATTTCCTTAATATGTTCCGCCTCGTTGTGAAAAGTCAATAAGTGATCGTTAAGAAAAGGGTTTAGAATGTACAGTACAAAAACATTTAATGACTTGTTTAACACATAAGTAACCAGAGTACACGTGTATTACTGTATATTTATTAAATGGCCCTGTTAACAGCGATTACTAAGGGTACATTAGTCATTTAATAACTACTCACATCTGCATCAAAGTCTATTATAAGTGTGTATATGGTGCTTATCAGTCCTGACCAAGGTGGTCAATCAATAATTAAAACTGGTCTAGAAAGTCTTAAATACATTTGGAAGAAGTCTCCTCCAACACGTTTTCTGTGTTGTTCAGGTGTCCACAGACTGTTATCTGCCTCACACTAACAGGTGCAACACAGTCAGTATCTGTGGGTGGAGCTTGAGTGCAAACAGCCATTTACAACTCAACATAACACACGTATAACACACTGAATGTGGGCGAGTGTGCATTCTGCATCTTGTACGCACACAAACGTGTGCTTTTGATCAGCAGTGTGAACATAATGTTTGAGCTGCACTCGACACTGTGGTTGTTTTGCAGTATTCTACAAACCACAGGAGTTAACCCTGTTACGTTTCCCATCAGGACGGCTCTGGATCTTTGAAGAGAAGCGGCTCCTTCAGTAAACTGCGAGCGTCAATCCGTCGCAGCAGCGAGAAACTCGTACGCAAGCTGAAGGGCGGTGGCTCGTCACGGGACAGTGAGCCCAAAAATCCCGGGTAATTACCCCCACTCCCACCTGATACCTGTCTGACCCGGTACAGGTGACTCTCACTTTATGCCGAGGAGGCCTGTTGGATCGTGCTGTCCCTCAACCCTCTGCTTGGCGGTTGGGGTACTAACCAAAAACAAAAGAAGGGATGCGCTTTTGTGCTGGGGGTGAAGTGATGAAACTCAAAAGCTGTTTGCACATAAAATGATGGAGGGGGCTTTTACTGGCACATACACGATTTCCTTTTTCCCATTGCATTAGTTTAGCTTCTTGTCTCACGTCGCCATGTACAGTATTTATTTTACTCAAACGCACTGTCCATGGCTCTGGTACCTGCAACAGAGTATTAAACAAATATTACATTTTGTTAGTAATAATATCAGAAAGTTATTTCAACAGATAGAGCTGTATTATCTTAAAGAAATATGTTAATTTCAGTCAAGAATTTGTAAGCTCTTGACTTGAAGCAATGAAAACGTGGAAATAGTTTGTGAAAAGGTTGTAATATCTACTGTACTGTACAAAAGTCTTAGGCCACAGTTGGATTTGTTTTTCAGCCATGCTATTATGTCCATATATATTTTTAACTCACTTTTCAAAACAGAACAACTGGAGACACAGAAGGTGGTTTCTTGGCAGCTATCGTTTCACAAAGACCATTTCTGATCAGGTTTTTGAAACTATGGAAGGAATCAGATCTTTGCTGGACTTATTCTGGTGCCTCTGAGAACTTAAGAAACTTTCTCATTCTGACAGTCCTATTATTTGTCCGTGACCTCTACAGATTCCTCTACACAGATCACACTCAATATTTATCACTATAGCCCAAACAAGCTGTTTTTCAGATAAGTGTTTGTGTTTCTGGACATATTTTCTAGTTGTATAGACAAAAAACAACAAATCTAATGGTGGCCTAAGTACAGTACTGTATTTATGTGTGTGTGTATCCGAATATATGAGGAAAAAAATGCAAAACATGTCTTAATGTAAAAATAGTAATTAATTAATTTAAATGAATGAGAAAAAAGAATTAAGATAATAGGTTTTGTTAAAGAATACTTGAATATTGCAGGAAAAAATCTCTTGTCAAAGGATTTCAATACATCGACAAGACAGATCCTAATATTTCTAGAAAAATGTGCAATACTGTACCTTGAGAAAAATGTAGCATTCAGATTTTTAAAAAGTAGTTTTGAAGAAAATTGTTTTAAAAAAGCAGAAACTATTTTGAATATATGCTTAAATGTGGTGTTTTTTAATAGTTTAATATTTAGAGTAAAAAATATGTTTAAATAATTTTTTTTTTATAATATAAAAAAAAAATCCTCCAGAGCAAAAACAGCCAAAGAACAAACGTCAGCGTGAAGAGCAGCACAGTCGCTTGTTTTACCCCACGCAGAGTCTAAAACACAAATCTGTCTGTTGGTATAACTACGTTAATCACATCCTGAAACATTTGAATTCTAAATGACTGCCCCCTGGTGACCATCCTAAACCACAACATCAACAAGAAAAAAAAACAAACTGCACAATCCAAGGAGCAGGTACAGAGAAAATTAATGAAATGGGAAAATAACACAACTACTTTACTCACATGCTGTGACGGACAATGTGCAGAAAAACATCTTCAGTGGACACAAACCACTAATGTCTGCCTGATACGCCTTTATGTTTATTGTGATCTACTAATAGTTACCTAAAATCTATTTTGGATTTCGTGGCTTTGGACTATTTATTTCACTTTGTTTTAAATATAGTTACTTTTACTCAGCTTTGGATTTGTATGATTTTCTTTCTTTGTGAATTTTACCTGTCTGCATGGCTGATTGTGTTTAGGTGTTTTTGCTGAGGTGAATTTTTATTTATGAATAAATTTTTTTTTCTTGTGAATGTCCACTTGCATGATGCCTCAACTGTGTGCTCACTGGTTTCCATTTTCCTTCTGTGTTTGCCTCTTTTCTGTTGCTCATTATGTACGTGATGATTTTATCATCATCATAATGACGACTGATCGGCTCTCAGTAAAGTCAAATCTCTGCAGAAATGTCCTGTTACGTGCAATAGAAGTATCTAATTCCAAAGACACACCTAGTAGAGGATGGACTAGGAGTCAGACGGGGGGTTTTGAACCTTCTACCTTCTGCATCCCAGTCTGACGCTTAAGCCATTGAGCTACCAGGCCTGGCTTTTGTTAAAAGCTTAAAAATAAAACTTACTACTTCAAATAAAAGTAGCAAGAATAATCTGTAGAATCTAATAATGTTTGTTGTCAGGGATGCTGAACCTAAGCAAGGTGCCGGGTATACTTGCTCTGTAGCCAGGATGTTCTGCAGTGTGGCTTTACTGATGTTTTTGTTCAGGCATGAGTGTTTGTGTGTGCATGAACCTTACTGACGTGTACTGTACATATCCGTATACAGCTCACCAATAAAAAGTGCTGGGTAACAGAGGTTCTAGAAAGATCTGTTCATGTTTAGCTGGGTTGTGAAAAATGTCTCTGGTTGAGTTAATGATCCACAAAGAGTATAATCATATTATATAGTATGTTATAATAATGGGGGGGGGGGGTCTTTCACATTGTTTTTTTTCCTACAATTTGTTAAAAGTTAAGGTATATTATTATATTATTATATTATTATTATATTCATTTCTATTGTACTGTTCATTTAAGCATATTTTAGGAATTTATTATTTCGTTTCTGTGAAGCACTTTGAGTCAAAAATTGAGTCAAAGATTTAAGAAATTTTATTTCAGATTCTCTGCAGTGTTTTTTTTAAGAAAACACAAATAAGTAGGAGTGTTGGAGGAGGATAAAGACCTGCCAGAGATATCTGACACAACCTGGCAACGCAAAGTGGCTTAAATATACTAAGACTAAGAATATAGGGATTATACCGGTTGTTGTTTAGGAACGCGATGACAACTTTTCACATTGAACCTACGAAATTACAAAGATAAGATTCGAAAAGTTGATATTTCCCATTTGTTTGAAAATGTCACATACATCATTAACCTACACACACATGCCATGAGCTTAACTCCTCTCACCCCCTCTCACCCTGCCTCCCCCCTCCTGCATGTCACGGCTCTGGGTGCAGCATGAAGCGAGCCAGTTCTCTGGGGGTTCTTAACGTGCCGGACAAGGCTGCGAGCGACCACCACAAAGTAAGGAGCCAAAATCTGGGTCCGGAATTATCTGCAGAGAGTCTCACTGTTATGATGACGGGGGGGAAAAGTTCAATCATGAGAAAATGAGAATGTTGGTTTATTAAAGGGAAACTGGAAGTTTGTTATCATGCAAACCCTAAAATACAAGATCTTCTTTGGGTAAGTGAGTTTTTTCAGACGGCCAAAAAAATCTTTTTGAAGACAACAGCTTACAATTAGAGAAATGCAAAACAAAGTATGAAGTATCAGCAATGGAAATACTAAAGTGAACAAAATATTCCTTAAAATCAAACCTAAAAGTAGGTTTTAGAGTCGCTTAAACCACATCAGCACTTCTCCAACCACAGGTCCATGGTGTGTTCATTTGGTTGTATTACAGATTATTTTGTGGGTGTGATGCAGCAAAGACAAAACTCACCATGGATTAGGCACTTTCACAGATTTATCCTGAGGCCACAGGTCTTCTCATGTTGACTTAAACGTAGAGCTTTTTGACAATATTATAATTATTTATTAATGATTAATCTAAACATTACATGTTTCTTTTTTTATTTGCTCAGCACCTTATTTAAGCAAATAATAAACAATACTAAATATTATTTTTAATATATAGATAATCATGTAAAGCTACATAAAGAGTTTAAAAAAACTAAAAATCAAAACACTAATAGGGAGTTAATGGATGGAAGCTAAGAAAAGTACTTAGCATCAATCTTAGCAGCAGCATTCTTCACCATCTGAAGCCTTATATTATTGTTAAATAACAAACTCATACATGAAAAGTTAAAACCTAAAACGGATATTTTTAAACTCACTTATCTGTTTTATACTTGTCCCTCTTTTCGCTGCAGGCATCCGTGTCAGATTTACAACAACATGAATGTATCTCACAGACATGCTTCATCATTTTAAACTAATAACACTTTGTTTTTTTACTCACCTTTGTTTCACTGACACTGTTGTTGACACTGAGTTCAAAGCCCATGTTACGCAGAACATCTGTCAATTGTTAATCTCATTTCATCTCACTACATTTTCTCCAGGAACGAAATAATCGTCTGAGTAACAGTCGAGACCTGAGTGCCAGCCACACTGACCTGGCGCATTGAAGGTTCCCAACTCTGACGAGGTGAAGAATGCGGATCCCTCCTCCGTCATCCTCACTCTTCCACTTCACTCCCTCCTCAGTGTAAATAGCTGTAACTCTACCAAGTGCTCGCTGTACAGGTTTTAATCTTTCACTGCACTTTTAAAGCTTTGTGCTCTCGTGTGGTTGTCGTGGGAAGTAAGAACGTTTTTATCAGTACGTATCGAGGGACAGGATTGATGTGATGATACAGTTACCTGCTGTCTGTTTTTGATTTGAGTGTGTAAATCTTTTCTGTCTAATCGATGTGCGTGTACTGTATGTGAGCGCGTGGTGTGAGTGCTCTGTCAGTCCATTTAATATGTTAAAGGTGCACATGCAGAGTGAAGTCTTAGTTTCATATTGTTTGGGTTAAACCACAGCAAGAGGAGGCAAAGAGTTCAGTGACAGAGAAGGAGCTCAGCTGTGTTAGGTAAGTTTAGGACAGAGGTGTTGGAGATCTGCTGAGGGAACCCACATCACTTCACTTTGGATGTGTGAAGTTCTGTGTTTACATTTGGGGTTTGTAATATGATGTTGTCCTCACGCTGCTCTGAAGAGTTTCTTCTTGTACTCCACGTTTTCATTTAAAGCTTTGAGAAAAACGGTTTCCTGTTTCAGAATAAAGAGGCAGGACTGAATTTGTTGGTTGACACATTCTCAGGATCGAGGATGTAGTTTCACACTAACTGCAAAAATGACATCGTCCCACACTTCTACACGCTATCGCCATTTTCAGCAATGACAGGAGAAATGTTACAACCTTGTTTACGTCCAGCTGTGTTTACTGAAGACAACACTTTACCGCATGAGTAAAGTTAAAAAAATCCAATCAAAGGTTCTAAATTATTTATTGTGCAAGAATTTGTCCTTAGCTTTCAGAAAAGATTAAACTTGTAAATGTAAAACATGTATTAGCTGTTACCAAAATAAAAGTCAAAGCTAGTATTTAGATATAGTTTATTAAAGCTATATCACTGTATGCAACAGAGTAACTTTTAACCTTTTAGAACCAAATGGCTGAAACTGGAATGAATTTAATTCCTGCATTACAGCAGATTGAAAATATAACTTCGAACTGAACATTGAGATTAAACAAGATTGATCCTAAAGACAATTGTCAGTAAATTGTGATACAAATCTATATTTTACAAAGACTTCTATTCCACATCTACAACATTTTGCTGTTTGTTATCTTTTTTCTTTTACATAATCTTACATATTATTTATCTTAGTATTGAAAAACTAAAATGAAGCCCTGAAATGTAAATATAAAAGCTGGGTAACTTGAATAACATTCATGCAGTTCTTCTTTCTGTGTAATAATCTTTTAGTTGTAGTGATTTTGTTTGATGTCACATTTGTCTTTTTGGAATGAAATCCTGATATATTTCTTTATATTGATGATTTTATTAATGTTACAGGTCAGAGTTGAGTGTGTTGAAGCTTCTTGCTGGCTGTTGATCAGTCTGCGCGTCAACCTGCTTTGTGCTTTTTAAAATGTTTTTATTGTTTTAATGCAGAAGCTCCACAAAGTAATGAGGCACATAACATAATGTTACATAGTTTTGCTGATCGGGGAAACGGTTTAGGCAACACCTTTAGCAGCAGGCAACAGTTGGGAGTTTTATGTTTCATATAAAGTTATGTTTCATATAAACATTTGCCCAAATTGTTCCCTGTTCGCTGCTGCTTGTGCGTTATAGAGGTTAAAGAAAGTTTTAAAGTTAAAACAGTTCGTGAAAATATGACCTTTTAAGTGGTGATTTTGATAATATGATTGTAAATGCTTGGATTTATTAAAACTCAGACAACAGTGAAAAGATATTTCGCAGCACAGAGATCAAGATCATCTTGTTCTCTAACTGTTTCCCAGCTGTGGCCACATGTGGAGCAGCAATGTGGATGTATATTCTTAGATGAAGACAAAATGCTTTTATACCCTCTTCTTAAATGGTAAAGGGTACATAAAGAGTAAAAATAAAGGTAAATATGTTTTGCTCTCTGTTTGTAGTCCTATGGAAATGTTGCAATATGGATACAGAAGTGAATTGAACTACAATAAATACATAATATTTCATGTGATATATGCTTCAGTGTTTTTTTTTTATGTTTACCTTTTGATAATAAGGTTGTGGAGCAATGATCATGACCTCAAACAAAGGTTTAGCCAAGTGTAAATTCAGGATAAAAAAGCAGCTGTTATTTAATTACCTGTTTTTTGTCATTATCAAGTCATTGTCACACATAAGTCACTTATATGATAAACAGTCCAAAATATACAAATATTGAATTTCTTTTATGGCTTCTTTTCCTGCTACACACATTTACCTCATCGTCTCATACTGTATATGTCTGAATGCGTGTGTTCCTACGACAGTGCGATAGTCACAGCCACAAAGTTAATTCATCAAAAAGTAAAAGTCTTAAAGTCTGATCGGACTTTAAAAGGGAGTCAGTGGAGGGAAAAAAATTACAACGTGGTCAAATTTTTCTGGATTTGGCTAAAATCCATACCAGCAGCATTCTTCACCACCTGAAGCATTTTATTATTGTTAAACAACATACTTGATAATTGTAGCAAAGTATAGTAGTTACAAAAAAAATTGGTATTTTCCTAATTCATAGCATGTGGTAAAATGATCAAAATCTGTTGCATATTTATGTCATTTTTTCTTTTAATAAATTTGAAAGATTATTAATGATCAAATAAAACTATGATAATTTAAATGATAATTTAAATGACATCAATACTCAGTGGAAGTTTTAATTTAGTTTTAAAATGGTTTTTAACAGGTGATATTATATATATATATATATATATATTTTTTTTTTTTTTTTCTCCACGTTTTATTTTAGCACCGTGATCACATACCGCCAGAACTCAGGTTTATGTTTGTTTTTCTTCCGGGTTCGCTAAAAAAAACAAACAAAAAAAACCCACGAGATGTAAAAATTTGGGCTCTGATTGGTCAACCACGCTGTCACTCACTTATGAGGGCGTGTTCAGAGAGGACTTACTGGGGCGGGAGTCTCCACCATCCAGAGCAGAACCAGCCGCGAAGGGAAAATGTCCTCGGTGCCTGACGGGAAGAAGCTTGTTCGGAGTCCTAGTGGTCTTCGCATGGTGCCTGAAAACGGCGCCTTCAACAGCCCCTTCTCCCTGGACGAGCCGCAGTGGGTCCCGGATAAAGAGGTGAGACGGCCAGGTGTGTGTTTGACAGCGACAAGCTCCGACACGCGAAGATCTGCGAGAAGCTAGCCAGCGTATGCGCTAACGTCTTTCCGGTTTTCAGAATAAAAGTGAGACGACGGCGGAGTAAACGTTCGATGTGACATTTATTTCACATATATATAGTTTTTTTCCACGGTACAGTCACGTGACACTGTTAGCCCCCCATGTGAAACATCCTTAAAGTTACTCATCAGACTGGAGAGTACAAAATTTGCACGTACACCACAAATCACTTTAGATGGAGTAAAACAAAGCAACATACTGTATTTTTGAGAAGAGCGGGCAGTTAAACCTTCTCTGTTGACCTAGTGTTGATTTCACACATGCAACCATAGTGGGATATTTACGTAAAATACAGTCAAATGCACAAATCACTGTTTAGGTCACGACAGTTACTGTGGTGTTGTTGAACACGTCTTTACTTTACTAACGCGTTTTTATTTTTAGCGTATCTCTGCGTGTTCACTGCCGTAAACTTGACATTGCCGTCGCCCCCCCGAACTGGGCGTTGTAGACCGATTAAAACCCAGATAACCAACTAGTTAACAACTCCAACAAGTCGATACTCGGTTAGCATTTCTAATTTTATCAAATGTCTCTAAAGTTACGGTACAATTTGTCAACCTACAACCCGACAGCTGCGCCCACATCTAACTGACAGCGGACGTATTGTTTTTAGCTAGCTTGTTTTAGCTGCTATGCTAGCTAACTCTTTGTGGCAGACAGGTCGTTAAAGGTCCGCAGTTTTCTGTCTGTGCAATAAAACTACAGCCGCAAACACAGAACGACAAACAGCACCTGTCTACGACGTGTCTACAGCTCTGGCTGGTTACGCAGACACTTTATCCGCACACGCACACACACGCGCACACACACATACACACACACAGTGAAGTACAACCAGTCCAGCTAATCATTTGTCATGACGCGTGTGAACAGGTGAATCTGCAAAGCCACAGTTATAAGGTTTTTGTAATTGTTAAATTGTTCTGATAGTGTTTTATTCTAAGTAAAATGAATAATCCTCTAATAAATTGTGTTCAATAGCGTAAATAGCTTGAAACTTTGTTTCAGAGAGCAGCAGGTGAGCAGAACATGCACAAAGTGAAACGTGTCTACAGATAAGAACAGATGATACAATTAAATACGTTTTATAATAGTAAATTATAACTGGCCAGTGTTTTATTGAAGTGATGTGATGAAGACACTAAAATCAGCAATAAAGGAAGTAACAGACATGTAATATATATATATATATATATATATATATATATATATATATATACATATATATAAGTGTTATTCAATAATAAGTAAAATTATTACTTTCCTATGAGCTTTTTAACATTTCAACAGGACAGAGTCTCTTCTCACCATCAACGTTTACTATGTTCTCTCCACATTTGTCCCGTTTTAATTAATTAAAGTAGATTTTGTTGTTCTTTTAACATCAAGATGTTAAGACCCTAATCCATTGGCAAGGCCTCTGAAAAGCCAACATGAAATCTTTGTAAGTGTTTTATTTTATTAGAAAGTGGTGGAAACTATCTGTAATTTAATTAGCAAACGCATTAAATGTTTGTTCATACTTGTATAATGTAATGTAATGTTTGAACTACAGTTGTGTTGCTGACAGTGGATTATGCTGTTGCATCATTATTTATGGCATTTGTGTATTATCAAGTATCAAGTTGAAAGTCCACATTAGTTTAGGTCATTATATAATCAGGAATTACTGTTTTATAATGCTGAGAACCTACACGAGGGACATCTTTACCGCTGTTTTTTCCATCATACTTTGTTCTCGAATGTAACTTGGTGATGTTTGTTTAAGTATTTGTTATATCTCTTAGCAGAACCGTTTGTCTCACGTTTGTTTTATCATCCCGGTTCCCCAGTTTTCAAACATTAGTTCTTTCTATTGCGGCCTGGTAGCTCAATGGGTTGAGCGTCAGACTGGGAAGCAGAAGGTTGCAGGTTCGAATCCCAGTCTGACTCCTAGTCCATTCCCTACCAGGTGTGTCCGTGAGCCAGACACCCAGCGCTAGCTCCTTGTAAGTCTCTTTGGATAAAAGCGTCTGCCAAGCAAAGTAAAGTAAAGAAAAGTTCTATTGTCATATTAATTATATTATCATATCATATGTCATGTCTGATCATCATCAGTCACACAGGACATGCATCTTCATAGTTGAAGGTGAACATAAGGGTGAGTGTTAATTGGCAATTCTGATAATTAATTTTTCACACACATTCTCAGATTTCAGCTCCTCTCGTGTGAAGAGTTGTTGCTCCTCTGAATCGTTCTTGCCCATAAATGGCATTTTTTTTGGAAAGAAAAGTTAGTTTCAAATATTTCCACCTTATATCTTAGCTATGAGTTACTTTTCTATTGTGCAGCTCAGAAACTGTTAGAAAAGCCTTTTGAGAATTATGTTTAAACTTTAAAACAGTCAACACTAACCACATTTTGCAGAAAATTAGATTCGTAATAACATTTCCTGTTGTTTTCAAGTAACTCGATGACACATTTGTCACATATTCTCCATGTAGTGTCACGTTTACATGTGTAACAACGAATCAAATTAATTTAGCTGATCGTCTAGTGGCAGGGACGCTTATAGAGCACACATTGGGAAACATTTTTCAGAGCGTTCCTCCGAGCTGCTGTGGTGTCGCCCAGCTGCCGAAGAATCTGCTTAACTCAGCATGTTGTGTAACATCCTGTTTTTCCTTCCTTCAGTGTCCGAGATGTATGCAGTGTGACACCAAGTTCGACTTCATCAGAAGAAAGGTTTGTTAACTAAACAAGCTGCACACATGCGGGTAGAGAGGTCGGTGATTTACGCCTCACACTTCTGGCTTCTGTTTAGGTGTTTGGCATGAAAACACGCTGAGAGTTGCCACGTGACATTTCTTTCCAATGACTGTTGACATAATTACACTGCAGCTTGTTTCTGTCCAGAGTCACCAGAAAATCACTTCTGTTTACACCAGCTAAGAAACTTGGTTAAAACTAAGTCTGTAACTAAAACGAAGGTTAAACAACTCGGACATGAACCACTGAATCTAGACTGTGTTCTGTGTAAGTGTTTTATGCAGTTTTGAAAACATGATCCACAACATGATCCACTTTAAAACCTCCACAACTGAAGGTTGTTTTATTTTGGTGAAACTTGATAACATTTTGTCGAAGATGTCCTGTCAGACAGGAAATAGATGCAGTCTAACACAGCAAAGCAAATCCTCCTTCATGAGGGTGATGATGATCAGTTGTTAGACATTTCTCCTACATCAGCAGCACATTCAGCAGGTTGAATATCATCACTTTTCACACGTCTTAAAACTAGACCAGTTGGTCGACGTGATGTAAACCGTAAAAACTTGGATCTGCCTTTAAATCTGACCGCTACTCATTTTTCCCGCAGCACCACTGTCGGCGGTGCGGCCGCTGTTTCTGTGACAAATGCTGCAGTAAGAAGTTGGTGCTGCCCCGCATGTGTTTTGTGGATCCGGTGCGACAGTGCGCGGAGTGCAGCCTCGTTTCCCAGAAAGAGATGGAGTTCTACGACAAGCAGCTCAAAGTGCTGCTCGGGGGTGAGAAGTTTAATGTACTTCATTATGTTTGACTGAGAATGTCTGAATACACAATATGGAGTTTGAATATTGTTTAAATATGTTTGAATGTCTTTCTTTTTGTTTCATGGATTTTACCTCAGACTCTTGTTTCTTCTTTCTGCCCCCTTTTTTGTACTTTAGGGATAAATGGTGTTTCCATCCTGCTGTTAAGAACATTAGTGCAAAAGTTAGAAAGTTCCAGCCCCCACAAAAACCTCAATGGTTTCAGGTTCTTGGAATTATTACTAAAGCCTTCAGGAGCTTCAGTGCAGAATTATCTTCATGTTGTCCTGTGGCTGAAAAGAAAACATTTCTCCTTCTTTTTTTGTTTTTTAACATGTTATTTGAATAATTAGTATTTTCCTTACTAAATGTACCTGCAAATTATTTTCTCAACATATCAATTAATTGTCTATTCTGAAGACTGTCAGAAACATGGTTTATTTATATAAACCATGTTTATTTAAAACACTGTGAGAGTATGAAAAGAGTCATCATGAGAATCATAAAGTAAATAAAATCATCAGCTTTTCAAATGACCAATCATAGTGTTCAAGCTGTAGTGTCCAGGTCAAGAAACTCCACCTAGGAAAAAAGGTTTATCCCCTTTATAAAGGCATGCTCATAATGATAATGATAAAGTTTATCTCTGAATAAGGGCTTTGGTTTTATGACACAGACGCTGTTCTCCAGTACAGTAGAAAGGATCTCTGAAATAATCCTGTAGGGCTCCCTCCTTAAGCTCTGATAATCCACTGTGTAGTTGCTGAGAGTGGCTCAGTGTGGAGCTATAAATATGCAGAAGCTCTTAATTAAAAATCCATTAGCGGCCTGGAGCTGCAGGGGAGCAACTAGCTAGCGGCTGTGATGTGAAACCTGCCGCATGTTGGGACCTCGAGCTCTTACTGCAGAAAATGAGAAATAAAAGAAGGGAAAACATATATGAGATATTTTCATATGAAAATGTGTGTGTTGCTGTTTGCCAGTGTAGTTTTTGAGGGTTTAGTGCCCCCTGCTGGTAAAGAACAATCCTGCTCCTGATGTTCTGGAGTTTTCAGACTTCTTATCAGACGTTTTCTGGTTCCAGGAGGAACTTTCGTCGTCACTCTTGGATCATCAGACAAGTCTGAAACGATGACATGCCGCCTCTCCAACAACCACAGGTGAGTTATTTTTTGAAACTTTTCATGATATAGGTTCAGTTTTCTGCTGAGGCACCTGTATAATGCAGAGGAAAAATAACAAAACTAAAATCTGAGCTCCTGGTAGTTTTCTGCAATTAAAGGGAACATTTTGTGCTTTTTTACTATATTCATGAATCTCGGGTGTGAATACAATTTGTCAAACGTCAGGTATCTGTTCCTCGACGGTGAGAGTCACTTCGAGGTGGAGATGTCTCGGATCTCCAGCATGCAGATCTTGACAGACGGGACGAGTCCAGGAGGTGAGATACTGTGGAGCGTTAGGAATAAAGTGTTGGGAACGCCCAAAATGAATCAATCAAAATTCTATTTTGTGTTTTTGAGCGTGTTTTAGTTTTGCTGCTGAAACGGATCCACTAACCAACTGAAATGTTTCCTTTTAGCACTAAACCCTGTTTCCTTCCACTAACATTAACAAACTCTTTCTCCTGTGCTGCTTTGACTCTGGTGGCCCGGCTCAGAGAATGACATTCACACTTACACCAGTCTGCTGGACAGTCACTTTGCTTCTGAAGGTTAGCGCTGGTTCAGTCACTCCATCGGTTCCTGTCTATACAGATGTGCTTTCGTCTTTCTGCATGAATCTGCATGATGATCAAAAACTTTTCTGCTTTTCTCTCACTGTAAATTTAATATGAGATTATAAATATCTAAACATTTAAAGTCCTCCTCTTGTGCTAGTTTGAAATTATTGATGATGGCGATGATGATTATGAACAGGAACTTAATAACATGCTCGAACACTCAGTCTAGTTTAAAAACCTTTTTTTTTTTTAGAAGCCTCTTCAGCTTTGTGGTTTCAGAAATAATAAAAATGTAACTATAGATTTACTGAGATAAAATCAAACACGTGGAGTAGGAGGAGTAAAAATGAATCTTGCAGTAATAGGAATACTTATCTAATGTTTTTAACCATTCTTCCATTAACTACCTCCCAATACGAGCAGTTGTCCTCGTGCTGACGGCCTTAAATTAATTTATCGTCATAAACCAAGTACCGGACTTTAATACAAAATGGAGAAATATTTTAGTTTAGAGGTGGAAACACAACCTTTACTTGAAGTAAGCAGCTTAAAACAGGCCATTACTTTTTTCTTTCCAGTGTATGTTTTACTGAAGGGGTGTGTGCGTTTGTGTGCAGGGGGGACATCACGGGCCAGCGGCATGCTGCTCCACTACAAGCCAATGGGCTCTCAGGACACCCAGCAGCTTCGCATGGAGTCAGCAGACGACAAGAAAGTGGCCTCATTATGGTTGGCTGCAATGCACAAGGTATGACCGACACAAACCCTCACACTGTGGCTGCCCTGAATACCCTGCTGTCAGTTAGTAGTTGCAGAAGAACAAAATGCTGTAACTTATTTAGAATTTGATGAATTAAATCAGTCTCAGCAGTTTATTTTTTGGAAGAATTCAGACGATGCTTTTCATTTCTTCTCCTGCATCCTTCCCTGCATCCGCGTTAAACACAATAGGACAGTGGAAGACGTCACAGGAATGCAGTGCGTTAACAGGTTTCCCGTGTCTGTCTTCCCCACAGGCAGCAAAGCTGCTGTATGAGTCTCGGGATCAGTGATGTGCGGGCAGTCTGCAGCACTCGCCCCATCCCCCACGGCAGCACACACCCAAGTGTTCGTACCCCGTCACGCAGGGGTTTGGTATCTATTGCATCATATTAACGCCAGTTCTGATTCCTTCTCGGTTCCTGGGAGCAGTTCTTATTATGGTAAATTTAGCGGAAAAGATATGTTTATACATTTTATTACCTCTATAATCAGTGTTTACTTGAGTAGGCTGGTTGTTTTTCTTTTCTGACTTCTTTAATTTAATACATAAGTCGGGTCACACAGCATTGTTGGTTCGGTATAAAACTGGGACAACAGGAACACTAGTCAGCATCTGTTTTATGCAGGTTTTTACTTTTAATTTCTTCTCTTTTAATGTCATGTAATGAGAGTTGAACTTTGCTTTTCTGAGTTTCATGGATCTGGGATGGTTTCTATTGGTTGCTGTGCACAGAACTTGACCTTTGACATTATAACAACCATGAAACGTGACGTTTTCACATTTCATAAACCGTTTTTCAGAACTTTGGAGATGTTGTTAAACTTAAGACAGTTGTTTCATGTCGGCACAATAACTCTATCTGCTGCCTATTAATTTGTGGTATTTGTTGGCAGGAGTGATGAGACACTTTATAAATCCCGGTGGGGACAATGTTATTTGTTAGGCAGCAGCGATTATTTGTCTCACCCAAGGGACCTTCAGCAGATCTTCCAGATGATGTTTTGGTGGTGAGTGAGGTGAAAGTTCAGGTGACACATTTCTTTTCTGTTAATAACTCTGAGTATTCACAGATTCTCTTGAGATGCCGCGGCGTCTATGGAAACTACAGAGTGTTCACTGATTCTAGTGAAGTTTGAACACGTGAATAAATGCTTTAAATGTAGTTTCATGTATCGAAGTTTTGTACGAACTATTTTGTTAAATGCTTTAACTCGAGGCGTGTACGTACGTGCATCGTTTTTAAAACTGTAGTTTTTGTAACCCCGATACAGTTCTTCCTTTTGTCTTTACTCTGAAACATAAACCAGTTTCCCTCTTTTTTTGGCTGATATCAACATGCAGAGTAACAAACGTGTGAACTCGCCTCTTTCTGTCATACGTGAAGCTCGCAGCTTTGTCCGATGTCAGGCTCTTAGTTGAGGCTGAGATGTACAATTATAATAATTAATATAACATATTTTGCCCAGTTGACGTTTCTGACTGTTTGCGACATCTGACTTCTGTTGTACCTTTGACTTAAAGGTACTTTAAGATTAATGCACATGTTTGTTTAACTGGACAAAAATCGCCAAGTGTCACTACGACTCAAAATGGTTTAATGCAGCACAGGATCGATAGTCCGTTACTAAAACGTCTTTGTGTGACCCCCACCCCCCAGTTAAACAGCGCTCTCCACTTTTTGACAAAGTTTTATTTTTATACGCTCCCCCCCCCGGGTGGGGAAAATAATAAACAAAAAGTTTATTGAGAACAACTCAGTAATTGTTTGGTGTGAGGCTTCAGAACCGACGGAGACAGCAGAGAGGGGCCCTGTGATGAAGATGTCCATTATACCGTCTCTGAAAGCCAGAGCTCTTCTCCTATGTTTGTAAGGCTGCACAGCTTTTCTTTTTATATATATATATATATATATATAAATAAATGATCTTTGCTTTTTAAGCTTTAGCTCATTTGTAAAAACCTAAACTCCGTAATTTTCTACGTGACTCCTTTTTTTCATCACATAACACTGCCAACATGTTTCATCTCACATTTCCTGTACGTCCTTTTTTTTTTCTAGTGCACCTTCAAACAATGTGAGATAACGGATGTTCAGGCTTTAACTACAATAATCTGATTTACTCTGCAGCCGCTTCATGTCACCACAGGTTAAACAGCCAAGTCATTACTCAGCCAGTGTTTCTACCTGCACTTTATGGCCACCTCGTCCTTTTTATGCCACTGCTTCATTTACTGTGCTGACAATACTACATAATACTACACCCTATGTTGGATTGTTCTGTTCATAATAAAATCAAGTGTTTGTACGTTTGTGGTGTGACTTCTGTCATTTGAACAAGAGAGTCCTGCATAAAGAGGCAAACTCAGCAGTCGAAAGATCATAATCCACGCAGTCGAAATGATCAACAGGTTATTCTAAGAATAATTCATCCAGCTTGTAATGAGATCTCCATGTAAACACAAAGTTTGGAGTTTCAGTACTTCTTTTGATGTGAGAAAGAAGCAGCACAGGCGTTAACTTTTCTAGTTAGCTTACAAAATGTAATCTGTAATTACCTGTACTATAATCAACAGAGATGCAGTGAAGGGTACGAGAGGATGCTGCATTAAAACGGCTATTACTAAAATATTGCTGTACGAGAAAGTTGTAATTGATGATGCAGATTGATTTTACTGAAGTGAACAGCTCATGACGTGTATGGTAGAAAAGGAAAGGGCTGTACACTGATAAAAATGTAGGAGAAATTACTAAATGAATGCGGTAGACTTCTGTAACCCCCTTTTAGTGACTTTATTTGAACCTTTTAATGTATCTGTATCATCTGTTTTGCCTTAGTGCCTATGTTAACCGTTTATCATATGGGGATAAACCTTTTCTTGTTGTCCTCCCCTCGACCATGGAATTATAGCCTCTGACCACCAGAAGCAACAAGGTTATGCATGTGGAGGAGATGACCATAAATGTGTGTGTGTGTGTGTGTGTGTGTGCGCGTGTGACCAAGCTGCCTGCGAGCAGACACTGACAGACAGGTGTTGAACCATTATACATGGTACGTACTGTACATGTATAAATGTATTTGTTTTAAGGTCCAGAAATAACTGGAACCACAGGAGTAGCTCATACTTTACGTACTAATATTTTAATACTCTGTTCTCGCCTTTATGTCGCCACCCACGTGTCCATGACATCATTCTAGAAAAACAGAGCAGGACAACTTAACTTTCGCCTCTGTCACCGGTCCTTTATATTCAGTGAATTTATTGAACTATGGAGAATTTACCATGTTTTTCCTGGCACGAGTCCAAAATGATACATGATGTCATGAGACAGTCGATAGACCTCCTGCAGGATGAAGTTCATCCCCTGCCAATGTGTCCTCCTCACAACACGGTTCCTTCGGGCGCTTTTTTTCCCGCACCGTGCGCTGCTGTGCGTGTTGTGTGCACTCAAACCGAACGCGGGACTGTTTTCTTCAACCAGCGGAGAATAAAATCGAAAGTTAATAAACTAATTACAAACCAGTTGTTTTTAAGTTTAATTGCTTCTCGTTGTCTTTGTTGGGAAACAGGAGCAGGAGTCGTACTTTTCTCCTCTGGCTGAAGGGATGCGCGTCCAGCTTTACATTACACGAGCACGAGCGCACACACTGCGGCTCCTACATTTACATTACACGATGACGAGCACGAGCGCACACACTGTGGCTCCTACATAAGGGACAGTAGCTGAACCTTTTTGGGGGCAGACGGTAAAAATGACAAGTACACGGAGGGCTGCGCTCCATCCAAGTGGAGACGGCTGCGCGTACTTACACGCAGCTGCAGGTCCGACTACATCTGCAAAGACCCCGAGCTCTCTTGCGTTCACTGCGACTTTGTCTGTAATGTTACTCGTTCTGGTCCAGCCGGGATCAGCTCATCCTCAGTGTCTGGATTTCGAGCCACCATTCAAACCTGCGTGGCACCTAGAGTTCTGCGCGCAGTACGAAGAGTTTGGCTGCTGTGACCAGAAAACGGACAACGTGATAGCAGAGAGATACTGGGACATCATTGATCAGCTGGAAGCAGAAGGTTATGAACTCTGTGCAGACACGTTGAAGGAAATCATGTGTCAGGTAAACATATTTTCTTTTGGTATTTTATTATTATTGACCAAAGACCAATTATCATATGCAGAGATTTTGTAATTTATCAAACACAGTCTAAAGCAGCTTTAACGAAATAACAAGGTAATGTTTGTGTTTTAATTAACATCATCATCTTCTTTTTGTGATTTAATCTAAATTAAAATGAATAGTCCGGGTGACATAAAATTGCAACAGGGAATTATTTAGATTAAACTGTTAAGTATGAATTTAACAGTGGAATTTGCTTAAATTGTTATCCAATCAGAACTGCAGGAAACCCAAATGACAGTAAGCAAATATCTGAGCCAGAGCACCTTGTAGTTTCCATCACTGGTGGAATACAGTTGCACTTTTTCTTTATTAGTAATTATGTCTCCTAATAGGTGCATTAATGCTTTTTCAACTAAGACCACACTCACACTATATACTGTACAGTACTATCAGTGTCTCATGTTTGTCCATCCAGGAGTGCTCTCCTTATGCTGCCCACCTTTACGATGCTGAGGACCCCTACACACCTGTCAGAGAACTGCCTGGCCTGTGCTTTGGCTACTGCTCTGAGTTTCTTGGCAGCTGCCGCCACATTGTTAAATATTTAACTGGGAACCAGTTGCTGCGGGACACTGCTGAGCAGGATCTGTCCACTTTCTGCAGCATGGTCGAACTGTCAGATCATGACTACTGCTACCCTGATGTTTTGAAGAGCACGGACCTCAACAGCAATCTGGGTGCGGTGGTGGAAGACCCTGAAGGGTGCCTCCAGCTTTGCCTGACAGAGGTTGCCAATAGTCTTAGGAACCCCGTGCTGATGCTGCACAGTGGGGATGAAACACATCGGATGTTCATTGCAGAGCAGGTCGGCTTTGTGTGGGTTTACCTGCCTGATGGCAGCCGGCTGGAGCAGCCTTTCCTGGATATGAGCGGGGAAGTGCTGACCACACCATGGCTGGGAGATGAGAGGGGTTTTTTGGGCATGGCCTTTCACCCCAAGTACCAGGACAATGGACGCTTTTTCATCTACTACTCCATCCTAATCAACAGTAAGCTGGAGAAGATCCGAATCAGTGAGATGAAGGTGTCTGAACATGATATGAACATGGCTGATCCCTACTCGGAGAGGTATGCTAATGCAATCCATTCCCTTTAGTCTTTTTACAACATCAAAGTCTACATGATGATATACATCCAAGTTTGCACCAACTGTATGCTCCCTCTGACAGATATATAGGACCAAACTGTCACACACCCGCTGGGCTGTTTTTAAACCACAGCTTGCATTAACATGTTCTGAACTTAATAAGGTACCTCGGGGTTGGCCCAGGCCTTTCAAGCTGATTTTCTTTTAGTTAGGAATTACAAACAATCAATAAGAAAACAAGAAATCCTGCATGAAGACTACACAACCTGTCAATAAGATAAGAATGTAAGATAAAGTTCCTGCAAATAGCCATCACAGGTATCCTATTGCACCTTAGAGGCAGAGCACAAAGCGTATGCAAATATTCCCTCTATCGGCATCTACATGTCACTAGTAAATTGTGGGGGCACATGGTAACACCTTTGGGCCTGCTCTGTTATCACCTCTCTGAGGTACACCTCTGTCAGAGTACCTCAGTAAAATGATAGAATGAGTGACATATTGAAGTGTCAGTGCAATGTGGCCTGGGGGCTTAGTTACGTATGACAGCAACTACATACTGTATTTATGTCTGCAAGCGAGAAAAAAACAAAGAGATTATGTTCAACTGCATCCTTTTTACACCTTTTTCAGAGTCATTTTAGAGATCACTGAGCCAGCTGCAAATCACAACGGAGGCCAACTGCTGTTTGGTCTTGATGGATATTTGTATATCTTCACCGGGGATGGTGGAAAAGCTGGCGATCCATTTGGGAAGTATGGCAACGCACAAAACAAGTAAGTTTCCTCAAGTGTGAGAAAGAGGAGGTATGAGGCAGAACGTATCATGTTACATCCAGAGCTCCATCTGGACTGTCTAAAAATCCCCTCTCTGATTGACTGTTAAGGTCAAATATTCAAAAGCAACAATAAAAAATTCATAACCTTTAGCTATCTTAGCCTCTTTAGTTTCGCTCCTTATTCAAAAGCTACATCTTATCCAGACACTTACAGGTCCTCAAAAAATTAGCATATTGTGATAAAGTTCATTATTTTCTGTAATTTACTGATAA
>JAUMHF010000014.1:1510317-1546825 GCA_032359275.1 Microctenopoma steveboyesi | reverse complement strand
GGTCGGGGAGATGGGTCTAAGGTTCAGCGGCGCTCGGCGGCAGGCACCTTCAAAGTTTCCCCAGGAACTTTCTAGTTTATACCTATCATGTACATTTAAGACGTTTTAGTCTTTATTCGTTATCTTAGGTAGGTTTAGGTGGTTGTGTTTCTCTTTTAGCATATTTCAGATTATCTTGAGTCTTGTTTGGTCATTCTAGTGCCTGTTAATATTCGGTCTTTTAAATGAGCTGTACGCCCTTCAAAGAAAGAGGTGGAGAATTTGACTGCCCCCTACTGGTCACCTCTCAACCCATCACCTGTTATTATTTCATATTAACAATGGAAAAACTAAAAATAGTGGAGTCAAATACAGAGACGTGAGCGATGCAAAAGAAGCCAACCTTTTATTTAGGTGATATAAGTACCATTTTAGTGTCAGTGTTGGGATCACTTGCTGTGAATATGTAGGAAACAACGGTGAGGACACTTCAACATGTGTTCATGTCTCGTCTAAGCCTCCTGTTTGAGAGGTCGGGTGCACGAGGAACAACATAGCTAGTGAGGACACCGACTTAACCCACATTCAGTACAGGTTGAAACAAAGAACAAGGAGCGACAACAAAAAAAAAAGGATAAACTCAGCGAAACGAACCCTGAAGAGAAAACGGCAGATAAGACACTTGTCTCCGGAGAGCGCGTGAATGTAAGTGAAATAAAAGCAGCAGTGAATATACAGCATGGCTGGTCCTTTCACCACGAGCTCGTCCTAAATTCAACTAAGAGTGTTTCTCACTGTGTGCAACTTGCAAATGTAGTTATTCCATGTGGACTGACTGAGCTCAAGGTGAAAGGAACCGAACAACAGAGGTACACATGTTAACTGCATCCACCCCTTTACCACCATCACTCACAGGAGCACGTTGTGAGCCGGGAACTATTGGGTCACATCTGCTTTTAGAAAACAAATCCAAATTAATTTCCCCCACATATTTATGAGAAATGCTTAAATTACTCTTTCAGCGAGTTAGCTGAGAGTGTTGTGTTAACGTCACACCGCTTCATGCCAGCCTCCGACTTAAAGAGAAATCAGTGATTATCGGCTTTAACAGCAACAGATTCCAGCTATCAATTCCCCAAATACTAAGAAACACGTGTCATTTGTTCTACTCCTACAAAAAAACTAATATTAAAAACACACTTTTCGGGATGATGCTCTAAAGGTGTGGTTGCTTCTTTGGTCCGAGCAGTTGCCAGGCGAAGATTCACTTCCAGGGGTGTTGCTAGTCCCAAAACGGCTGTAATGAAGGACCTATAACGCGCCGGCTTGTTCTCGTAGGCGATTATAATTATTCTAACCAGGTTTCTACGTTCTGCAACACAAACAGTAAATAATAACTAATCATTTTAAAAATGTTCCTTTCTGCCCCGTGGGAGGAATTTTTTAAATGCATAACAGCAGATGATCCACTTTAGTTCTCAGCTCACTCTTCACTGCAGAGGAGAAGCGCTGCCTTGTCTGAGCAAACGTATTTTGGCATATTTGACTGCTCCACAGAGCATCAAGCTTTTACTGAATGAGAGAGGACAATCTCCACAAAGGCTGGTGTGCATAGTAGTCTACACGTACGTCTATCTGTAGTTTCCATAACAGCATGTTCTATTCTATTCTGCCATCAGCGAGCACGCGCTGTTACCACTTTACATTAAGGTGTAATAATCAAACACTTCAAAACCCAAAGCAGGAGGCGCGAGGTCGGAACGCGAACCAAATCTTTCTTGGCAACAATGTCATCGCAAAAAAGTTTAATAAACAAAGTCAGCGTGATTAAAATGAGGGCTGCAATAATCTCTGTTTTCTTATTGTCAGTAAATCGCTCGAAACGACCAAAACTAACCAGAATATATTCTAAGCAGTCGAGTATAAATGGGTTTCATTACTGAACGTGGGCAGTGTAGGTTTCTACTGAATCCCTCCCACACAATAACCCTCTGCAGCATAGAGGCTTATTTATAGCAGCCAAATAAACTACGTCACGGTTAGCTAAAAACGACAGTTTTTAAAAACTAGATATTTTGGAGCGGTTTTAAACATTTTTCAGCTAAGTGTGTAAAATATGTGAGTGATGTGGACCAACACGCTGCACGTGGAGAAAACAACACAGTACTGGTCTCATCTTTTTAGGTAGGAAACATAATACTGCTGGAATGAAAACTGAGTTTCTGACTCGAGTGGGACGAAACAAACACTGTGCTACGAACAGTGCCGACTTTACTACACCAACAGAACCATGAAAAAACAAAGCACGAGTGGGGGAGAGGGGGGCTTGGGTGAGGAGGGTCCTCGGAGCAGGGAGTCAAAGTTCAGATTGTATGAGCAGAGAAGCAGCACCTGTAGAAGAAGGCATGAGAGAAGCGGAGCAGCAGAGAGCAACACAATCCGCAGCAGAGGACGCCGCGTCGCAGGCGAAGGCGTCTGTTTCTTTAGATTTAATGGAGTGATCAGAATGTGTCTTAGTGTTTGTGTCCCGGGTCGGGAACATCTGCCATTGTGGAGTCTTGAAACAAGTCAAAGTGTTCTGCTACAGCGAGCAACGCCACTCTTTCGTATGAAAAGGTTTCACACAACCTGCAGAGTTGCGTCTCTCCGTCTCCTCAGACCTTCTTTGTGGGTCTAATCCAGTCTCTTTTTTTTAAGTTCAGAGTCATGCAGGGTTTCCATTCGCTTCGCTAGTTTGATTATGTCGGCTGACAGCTGCAGACCCGGGTCTAGAAGTGCCTCAAACGTATTTATGCTTTTCTTCTTCCATTTAGGAGGCAACTCCTCCTGCAGCGACTCCCTCCCATCTGAGCACCGACAGACGAGCAGTGCTTGCAGTTTGTGTGATTTTATCTGTTGGAATAGAATTCATACCCAACGACACTAAAGAGACCTTGCAACTAATTCTGCACAACCAATACCTGTGTATATTTAATGACCATGGTCAAAAGCTGACATTACACTACCAACACCAACTTATGCTTCTGTGCTAGTTCTGTGCTGGAGTCTTTATTAGAACTTCTCCACCCAGGTCTGCAGCGTATCACTGTTTGTCAGGACTGCATGTTAAAATTTGGGCTGGTAGAGGGCCACGCGTCCACTGAGGCAGCCCGAGGCCAGCTGGCAGTGTGTCGGAGAGAACTTGGTGGTCAGCACCACGTCGCTGTGCGAGTAGATGGAGCGGATCTCCCTGAGGCAGCTGGTTTGGACAGGCAGACAGTCAGCCAGCTCACCGCAGCGCTCGTCGAAGGCCAACAGGCGGACGCCGTAGCCGTAGGGGGAGCAGATGAGCCGCCCATCCGGGCTGAAACACAACTCCTTAATGTAGCCCCGTCCCACGTTGGCCTCCTCTATGTAGTGGGTCAGGCGTAGGGAGCAGCGGGGGGAGACGAGCGGGCGAGTGGGCGCTCCTTCCTGGAATTCGTACACACATGTCCACTAGAGAGAGAAAAGAGATGGATGAGCATGTGGGGGCGTGGTCAGCACTGACCAGCAGTCATGTTTGTGTCCACGTTGGTCCAGGAATCATCAGTCGGGCTGCAGTGAAAGCCGACTCTCAACCAGCTGAATCTAAAGTGGTTAATGTCACCAGACTTCGCTCTTTGTGATGATGTTTGAAAATAAATGGACAAACTGTTAATAAGTACCTTTCACATTATAGACTGAGCTGCTACAGCTTTACTTCACTGTATTCGGCAGATTTCCTTTTCCTCTGTAAACCTGAGCAACTACAAACTAAGAGCCAGTTAAGAGCTGTCAAGATAAAGAACATGCTCTGAATTGTTAGTGTGTGAGTTTTCAAATGTTGTTTAAAGGCATTGATAGTCTCAGCAGGACAAACCATTCCAGCCAGGGACAACAAAGGGAACCAGACTTGGGAATGGGATGAGGGAATTTTAGCCATAGTCGTGTTGATATAAGGATATAAGGCTTTGAGACGACCGGTGTGTCTACAGTGAAGTGCTGCTCACCTCCTGGTCGTCCATGTTGCTGGAGCATCGGATGAGCGTGGCCCAGCCTTTTGGGTGGAGCTGCAGGGAGGTGATGCAGTTCCCTCTGTCCCGCTCTCCTGGGATCTCTGGGGTCAAAACCTCCAGGCTGTTCCTGGGAGAGAGGCCTGCTAAAACAACGTTTGCAACAACTTTACAGTCTACAGTCTGTGCGCACACACACACACACACACACACACACACACACGGTTTTATGCTCGGTGTGTCCCTGACCTTCTCTGTGAGGGTGGATCTTGCTGGAGTCGTTTCCCTGGCGAGGTCCAGTCAACCTGGATGCTGATGTGCCTCCATCTGCAGAATGACATCAGCAGCTACTAATTTTAATGTTTGTTAATAATGAACAATCATAATCAACCAAATTCTGACAATTCAACAGAGGTGAGGGTGATGATTTAAAACTGTTAAACTTAATTTGAACCCCAGCTGAAAGCAGCAGGAGCTACTGTGCATCTAGAATAATAACTGAGAAATGTATCAAAGATTAAAAAACAGTCAAACATGTGACTATTGATTTCTTAATCAAATAATTGGCAGATCTTTCATTTAGCTTTGGCGCCACATTAAGCTTTAACGAAAACAAAAAAAAAGTCAACAACAACAATGAACAACCTTCCAACAAGGCACTGCATAAGATCACAATTTAATTTAATTTCTTTTAAGGGAGAGGCCTGAACTAAAGAGACAATGTGATCTGACCTGAGCTGAGCGGAGTCCGACGGGCGCGCAGCATGCGGTAGCTGCCCACCTCGAGGGACTGGGTGAGGTCCAGGTCGTGGAGGATGAGCAGGTAGCCTGAGGAAGTGGAGATGAGCATCTTGGAACAATCAGGTGTCAGACGCATCCTCATTAGGTAGCGCGTGTGGAAGAACTTCTTGTGCGGGCAGCCGTCCTCTGTAAACCTGGAGAAGGACAAACGCAGAGTTTAATGGCTGTTTCTCAAGAGGCTTGATATATTTAGTGCTAAGTTTCAGGATATTTAACTAAAAAAAGTCTCTGATGTACAGGCTGGAGCATTATGAGCCAGCAACTACAATAAATTTGACCATTTTCTGCATAAATTGATTTATGCAGAGTTACACATGTAAATATAAAAACCACAGAGACACATGTGAGATGTGCGAAAACTAGAAATACATTTTGCTTTAATCATGAAAAATAATTCTAACGTCTTATAAGACAAAACGCTCACTGGCCCGTCGCCATACATTTTTAGACTTTTAAAAATGTAAAACGTTGAACAAAATAAGAAATCAATCTAAAGACATTGATAAATATTGAAAATAATAATTTGTGACAGGCCTACCGTGAAATAACTACTTCTGTACAATCAACACTTATCTGGTAACATACATGAAGAAGATCATGCTGAAAAAAAAACAATGTTCTGACATTCTTGTTAAACATGTGACGCTCGCATGTCTACACAGACCAACCTGTTCGTGTCCCATGTGATGACGTTGCCATCGAAGCCAGACGTGACGAGGAGACGGGTGTTGGTGTCATACTCAATGTTTTTCACCCAGCTGGCGTGGCCGTGCAACGAGCAGACCTTCGAATTCAGCTTACGGAGATCCCACAATGCAATGGTGGTGTCGTCAGAGCAAGTGGCAAACAAACGATTGTCCAAAAACCTGCAGGGCGCAGAGAGTAAGAGAAAGGCAGGTTGGTTCCTGACGCAGAGCTTAGTCTGACAAACTAAAACGATTCAACAGGTCGTCTTTTCATGTTTCGATGCTTTAATCCCTCGTCTGAGATGCAGGATGTCGCACACTTACTGGGCAAACCCTCCCTGGACGACTTAAGATTAGTAAAATGCACCTTATGTTGTTGACACAGTCCTCGTGGGCCTCGGCGAGGGTTTTGATGTGTCTGGATGAGATGGGATCAAACAGGAGGACTTCAGTCTGCTCGCAGGCCACGGTCAGGACGGACCTTAGCAGAGACAGAACAAATACATTAAACAAGAGGAGGCTGCGAGAAACAGATGTCTGCTCAGTCAATTAATATGTAGACCAGGGGTGTCCAAACTCGGTCCTCGAGGGCCCTGCTGGTTTTCCAAGCATCCATGACTTTGTGACTTCTGATTGGCTGAACACACCTGATCAAGGTGATCAGGTGGTCAGGTGTGTTCAGAACCAGCAGGGCAGCGGCCCTCGAGGACCGAGTTTGGACACCCCTGATGTAGATGGTTTTCTAAATATCAAATTCATCACCTGGGCGTGTGAAAGAGTGTAAAAGCTTAAACATAATGAAAATGTCCTTTTTCTACAAAATGCTGATTAAAACGATAAGAGCCACACAACACAGTTGGACTCCAGAATAATCTAGACCAATTATCAAATATCAAATCTGACACACAAACAGATCCTGTGAAGGGCGTGTGTTATGTCCAGCTGTCACATGGACATTTGACCCAGACTGGACGCAGCTTGACCTGGTTCGGCTGCAGGACTTATCTCTTACACCTGCTCGTCTGCTCGCGCGGGCTGACACTGCCTCGTGACTTCCGTTTGTCATGTTTTGGTTGTTGGACCGTGATCGTGTCGGTTTGCAGCTAAAATGTTGACTAAACGTCACTCGGAGGGTTCTGGTCGTGTGAAGTTATCTTTCCCTTCATAACCCTGAGGTCCAAAGAAATGAAGGCAAACTCGAGCTCTGACCTGTCAACACTACATGTTTATAACACGCTGCACCGATTCACGGTTTAAATAAACCATCTGCATGTGAAACGGGACCGACACGCCGCCGAACAGCCGTCTTACCCGTCCGGGGAGTACTCCAGGTTGAATACGGCTCCATGTGTCTGCGTGCTCAAGTTGACAGACTCCGCGGCCGGATTCATGGAGCTGTACAAACTTGTCATCGTCCGGAAGTTATCCCTAGCCGGGTCCACAAACACCCCTCGTCTTATAGTCCTGCTCTGCAACCAGGAAAACAGGCTATTCCCCCTGCCGCTGTCGGAACCGGAGCCCCCGCCGCTCCCCGTCTGCGGCGCGGCGGCTTGTTGGCGGCGAGTCTCCCGCTTCTTCGGCACCGGAGAGCTGGCGCCGAACTCCGGCCGCCCTTCGCTGCTCGCCTGCGGCGAGGGAAGTCGCCCTCGGGGGACGTCGTCTTCCCGGTCCGACTCGCCGTTTTCGGGGTCTTTGTGGGAGACGCTGCCGCTGTTGACGGGCCTGTCCGGCGACTCGTCGCCGTCCTCGCCGTCGCTCTGGCGCTCCGAGCTCATTGTAGCTGCGTCCGTTTGTGTTTCGGGACGCGGCGTCTGGGCTCGACAGCGGAAAGCAGGCCGACTCCGGTCACCTACCGTGCATGTAACCGTGTCTTCTGCCAACCCTCTACGGTGCGGTGGCAGGAGGTTTTAGCTGCATGTGCTGCACGGGGCTAATTATTTTGTTGCCCGACTTAGCAGCGCCTTATTGCCGCGCGTCAAGCCCAACAGGGTGCAGTAAGGTGCGACCGGAAGAGCGCGACTAGGTTTCAAAATAAACACAAGATATAAATAAACGAAATAAAACTACTACTTCTTCTTAGTTTAAAATGAAAAGGTCTGGTTGCCAGATGTTGCTTTTGGTTTATTATATTACTATATTTATTGTCATTTTAAAATGAATTACGTAGAAAAACACAAATTACCAACAATTAATATTTTAAGATGGAAAGTCCAGACATAAGTTTACTGTTTTTATTCCAGCCAACTTGACACTTTCCTCTTCGCTAAAACAAACGAGAAGCTCCTGGCTGCGGACAACAGGACGGGGTGGACTCAGATTGGGTTGGGTCAAACACTTACGGATTAAACATGCGAATGTGCACGAAAAACATTGAACAGTACAAACATTAAATTTACAAAGGCTGGAATTTACTCTGCACGTGTTCCCGGGCTTCATTGGACAATTATTTGGAATGTTTAAATTCGTCTGCTGATTGTAAACTGTTACAATTTTGTGGATAAAGTTTAAAAACAATACCCTAGTTAGCAACCGGCGCTAACTAGCTAGGTACTCTCACTTGCTAATTCACAGTAATTTTAATGTATAATTGCTGATGAGGCTATGTAGCTAGATAGTTAGCACCGGTAGCTCACTAAATCCACGATTTGCCTAAAACCATATCGTTTTTTATAAGTGATTCGTGTCTAGGAGTGCTAACTAGCTAATATGCCTGCTGTCACGGTCTTCGTCACCACCGGAAGCACGGCGCCCTGAATGGTGCAGAATACGCACAGGGCGTAACACACTTACCAAATACGGCAAGTGACGCAACCCACGTCGGCCCCACCCCTTTGCATGCTCCTCAGCCAGGGGAGGAATAAACACTTCTTCAAAAGAAATGACGAAGTTCCGCTTCCTGGTTCGCGTAGAGTAGTTCGTGGTGTGTTTGCTTCCATCTGCTGGACCTAAAACACAGTATTTCTTTTCGTTCACTTCTATAACTGAGATAGACCCTAACAAATTTTTGATTTATTTTGGTGTTGATTCCAAAACACTACTTTCTGTTTGTTTGCCCGTTTTATGTTTTGCATTTAAATGTTTTATTCTATTCAAAACTATATTATAGTGTATATTGACAGAGTAAATGAAATACAATTTCTTGGGGTGATTATAGACAACAAAGTCTGTTGGAAACGACACATGGAATATGTCAGGGGGAAGCTAGCACGGGGCATCTGTAAATCTGTTAAAAAATAGATATAAAAAGCAAGTATAAAGAGGAAAATAGATGATCTATTTTAATTTGCTTATTTTCTGAAGAATGGTTACTATGCATATAAGTTGTTGATTTTGTTGAAATAATTTTTTTTGGGGGGGGGGGTGTTTTGTTTGTTTTTTTAATGTTTTGTTTTGTGTTTAGTTTGGCATTATAATATAACTTAAAAGTGAAGGATAATATGTATGAAAGGGGTGGGGACATATAAGTGAACACTTCAGCCTACTCCTTTTCAACCAGATGAAAATGAGATAAGATAAGCATGAAGAAAGTAAAAAAATTGTCCTTGATGTTTTTTTGAAATAAACTACTACTACTACTACTACTACATAGATTTCCACGATCCATTTGCTGTTTGTGTTATTACAGTGTTAACACTGGTAAACCACCCTGCAGACCAGTGATATTATGATGCTTTTTAAAATAAAATAGCTGCTGAAGGGCCCTAGAGAAAAGGTGAATTACACAGCCCCTAACAACACCTGCCACCACCTGTATATTTCTCCAACTTGGCGTCAGGTTTGCTCTGTAATATTAAATATACACAAATCTGCATCTATTTCTTAAGATTAGTGAAAATAATACAGGTGCTTGTGTGAGCCAAGGCTCATTAATAAGCAGTTTTGCCTCAGATGTGAAGAGCAAGGCACTAGTTCACACATTCAGAGTCCAAAATGAGTTGAGTCGAAAATGATACAGACGCAAAGTGAGATTTGACATAATGAGACAGGTCTCGGACAAGTCCGAGTACAACTGCAAAGACTACGATTTATAATGAGTTAGTTTTGACCCTGTTTGTAACGTTACACGTTCTGATTCGCCCAGTATCAGCTCATCCTCAGTGTGCATTGTTTATTAGTAGTCTGTTGGTGCTGATTCTGGTCCTGGTTATTTTCTTTTCTATTTTGAACTTAGAGCGACTGTAACAAAGCAAAAGAATTTCCCTCTAGGATTAATAAAGTTATTTGTATCCAAATAAAGTTGACATGGTAATTTGTAGAGATAAGGCAAAATCGTTACCTTGACCCTAAAATGCCTCCATAGGTTAGTTTGCATGTATGCTGTAACCTGTGTTGTCACTTTGGGTTTTTATCTTTTTAATTGTAGTGTGTTGATCTCTCAGGTTCACCTCAGAGAGAGGGGCCACAGAGGCTGCATATGTTCGGTGATTTTTGTTATGAAAAATCCTTCTGGAAGAGGAAAAAAGAAAGACAAAAGAAAGAAAAAAGAAAGATGAAGAGAAAAGGGGAAAAGACAGTGGTAAGTATAATAGTTTGTGTTTTCTTTTATCTCAATATATGTGGTTACTTGGCTCCCTGGTATGAGGCTGACCTGTTTGCTTAACATTAGCATCATGCTGCACATGAACTAAAAACTATCCACCTAATGAAGAGCTTAGCATCTCTGACCACTGAGAGCGGTGAATGAATGGTTGTTTGTCTCTGTGTCCCTGGAATGGAGACCTGTCCAGGTGAAGCCCTGCCTCTCACCTGGTGACTGGTGTTAGAGATAAACATCCACTCTCTGAGACCCTAGTGAGCATCGCTGGATCATAACTAGATAGATATGTTTTTTTCACCTATGTAACGTTTGTTACACTAAAACTAAACTGAAACTCCATCATGCAATATGAACTTGGTAAATATGTTGTGTTGTTGTTTTTCAGGCCCTATGACTATTTATCTATTTTATTTTCTCATTATTTTGTTAGAATTTTCTATGTTGAAATTTGCATTTTTGTTGGTTCGTTTTGTTATAAATAAAGATTAGAAGTTATTCATTCCCTGCTGTTCTTTATCAGCCTTCACAATGATAATTTTAAAATATGATCACAGTGTTGTCAGTGTCAGTGTTGGCTGCTATAGGCTATGTATGATGAAACTAAGTTTGAGGGCCCCCTTGGAGTTTTTTGCCTGGGGCCCCCAGAGTCCCTTGCAGCGCCCCTGGTAACATAAGTAGGGGATCCCGTCCCCTGCGCTAACCGTTTTTATGCCAATACGTTTAATGCAGAGCCGATTTCATGAGCTCAGCGTCGTTCCTACAACACATTTATTCCAGAAGTGTCCGAGCATTGAGCCGCCGTGCAGAGACGTTATAAATTGAACACCTTCGTGTCCCCGCGACACCCCTCCGGTGCGCGTTGGTCTCGTCCGTGCCGCCTCAGCGTCAGACGCACATGTTGGATGTGTTGTGGTGGACGTTTCACCGGTGTTACGGTATTTTATTCAACCCGTGCGAGCTGTCACGCTGCTGCTCGCTCCCCGCAGACCACGGTCACGCAGAGATAAGCGGGACGGTCAATGAGAAGCGCTTTACAAGCCAGCGTCACTGCAGACAGCACTGAAGGCGTCTGGCGAGGAGGCTGACACGCGTCTGTCGGCGTGGCTGCTCCTGGGAGACTTCACCGCACTGTAGGTACGTTCACCGTCGCTACTCACGGTCCTCGTGTGGGGATTTATGTACGCGCGAGGCCGTCGGATTAAACGCACACTCATGCGGGTTGTAGCTGTGTGCGGAGGCGGCAGTTGACGTGTGTTTGTGCCGGTGTTAGCAGCGCTCCGTTAGCTGTCAGCTGCTCCACATGCGAGCTCCACACTGCTGCTCTCCGCCGGCTAACAGCCCGGTAACACGGGGTAGGACACAGCCGAAGCGGGCAGAAGAAGGGAGACCCGTCTGTCCGGTGACTGACCCGAGTTCTGGTTCGTAACGTGAGGAAAGTGCTGAGTTAGCCTCCAGGTGCTGAGCAGTGCCACGTAGCTAGCGCGGTGCTCTGCTAATTAGTGGGAGCAGAGCAGCCGGAGGCGTTCTGCACAATCACTGCTGGATGCTGCAGAGTCCAGAGAGCCCCCCGACCCACCAGAGAGCCCCCCGGCCCACCAGAGAGCTCCCAGAGAGCCCCCTGGCCCACCAGAGAGCTCCCAGAGAGCCCCCCGGCCCACCAGAGAGCCCCCCGGCCCACCAGAGAGCCCCCCGACCCACAGGAGTCCAGAGAGCTCCCAGAGAGCCCCCTGGCCCACCAGAGAGCCCCCTGGCCCACCAGAGAGCCCCCTGGCCCACCAGAGAGCCCCCTGGCCCACCAGAGAGCCCCTGGCCCACCAGAGAGCCCCCTGGCCCACAGGAGTCCAGAGGAACCTTTTCTGAGATCATGACCGTGAATCTTCACATACATTGAGTTAAGTCAATGTTGTCAAACACCAGTATTTATTGTTCTGGTGTAATAAATCTGAAGTCACGCTTTCATTATTTGTTCAGTATTGTTGTCAAAACATCTAAAATGTCCTTTACTGTGAAACCGAGTGAACCACGTGGAAACAGGTGAGAATAACGACCAGAACAGAGGAAACGTTCGTGTGAAGTGATGCCGGCTCTCAACTGTGACTCGGGTAGTTTAGTCCATTTGTGTCCTGGCTCAAACTTTTCCCTCAAGGAAAATCAGGTAGAAGATGTTTGAGTTTTTGATTCCAAACCTTCTCCTTCTACCATCAGGCTCTGAGACGTGCTGCGTGACACCATGAGCTCCAAGGTGTGCAGGAACTGCGGCGGCTCGGACATCGATGTGGACCAGGCGAGGGGCGACGCGGTCTGTATGGGCTGCGGCTCCGTGCTGGAGGACAACATCATCGTGTCCGAGGTGGAGTTCGTGGAGACGGGGGGCGGAGGGTCGCTGGCTGTCGGACAGTTTGTCTCAGCAGAAGGTGAGAACGAGGAGCTGGGTCACTGATCCCATCGATGGTTTTATGTTATGTTATGTTCTTCATTAAGATTTACGCTTCCTGTTTGTCTGATATGATTTATGAAACAAATCTAAAATGCAACGAAAGCAACTGACTAGTCTTTAAGAAAGTAAGAAGGTACAGAGGCCACCAGGGGACAAGTTTAACAACAGGGGAATGATAAGAGGCATTCTGAGCAAAACCATGATCAGACTGAGACCGACTGTTTTGATCTTTGCTCCTTACTACTGGGACGCTTCAGTCAAGTTCGTCAGATTATGTGACTTGTGTTAAAACTTGATTGAAAAATAAGAAAAGAAATGTTCAGAAATATAATTCATGACATGGTGAACAGGGGAATGTGTGGATGTTATGTAATGATTTTCCGTGTGTGTGCTCAGCTCCTTATCTCCGTTTAACATTTACCTTCAGATTTTCAGCCTGGAGAACAGTCATTGTCTGTGGTGTAGTTCCCATGACCGTCCACTGGAGCGCGCTGTTTAATAAGCTGTGAACAGGGGAAACTATTTAATGTGCACAGAAAAAGAAATACTGCAGATACAGTGCAGTCCTTCCCTTTATTTGACAGCCTTAATAATTTCTTTTTGCAGATTGTAATGTTTTTGTTTTTTTTACCTTAACCTGAACATTTCTCTGCACAACCTCTATTTTTGAGGCACATGTGGACCAAATCTGAATGTATAGTTTTGCTTCTGATATCGGCCTCTATCGTATCTGTGTCTCCAGCTGGAGGCAAACACCCGTCTTTCGGAGATGCGCACCTCTCGGGGATGGGGAGGGAGTCCAGAGCTCAGACCCTGCAGAGAGGTGAGTGACCAGCAGAGGGTGCTGTGTAACTGGACTAAAGCCTGAATGAGCTTCTGCAGCGGACGTGACACACACAGTGATACAAGTACAACCTGCACAGAATAGAATCCAATCAGTTAGATTAAATATAAAGTATGTTCCTTATTTTAACAGAACCTTGCGCTATACGAGTGATTGTGAAATCAAATCACTAATTTCTCGTGAATAGAAATGTAAGTGACACTGTGCAGAAACGCATCGGGTCCAGTTTGTTGTACGAGGTGCTTCTGCACAAATCATGACGGAGGAGCGTAGTGTCCTTGTGAAAACAAAAAAAATCTCTTTGAGAGTCTGTCCTGGACAAACTGCAGCGCTACCATCTGCCAGAGTTCAGCAGGCAGAACTGACAGTTAGCAGACCCTGAGTTTTATTGTTCTGGACCTGCGTCGCTCTGCGAACATGTCCAGCATGGAGAGCAGAGCAGATCTGGTGCAGCGTTCAGACGCCCCTGATCCCTCTCCGGTGGGTTTTGTGGTCCTGGAGAGAACAGTTCTCGAACCAGGAAGTAATATTCATGGATGGCACAAAGCACGCAGCAGCTGTGTAGTAGGTTTGGTAGAGGTATTTCCAGTAGAGTCGGTCTTTGTTTATGGACGTGCATGTATTAATCACACGGGTGAAGTCAACTTGAGACAGCATTTATAGCTAGGGTTAGGGTTAGGGTTAGGGTCGTGCACCGACAGGTTGTGACTCTCAGGCATAGTGTGCAGAGTTCTCTTCTGGAAGCTGCTGCGGAGCAACACACCAGCAATAACAGACTCTTAGGAGTTCTCAGAGATTTCTCCATGAAATGAGTTCCATGTCAGTGTCCTCAGGTAGATGCAGTGATAGCATGTTATCATCAGAACATGAAGGGTTCAGTTCAGCGTTTGGAAAAGTCTCAGAAGGAGGTTCATTTGGTCCTTTTCAAACAGAATCACCTTCATGAAGCAGAAGGGCTGTTGAGTTAAACTTTAGCTCCATGTCCCCGATGAACTGCCAACTGAGCTGAGCTGTCAGACTCCAAATTGAATCATTCCTCATTCTTCTGGGCCCCTAGAGGGGCCCTCAGGGGCCTTGTTGTTGTCCCCGGGCCCATCACTGGCACAATAGTTTTATCTTGACAACTGTGCTCTTGAAACACAACAGCAGCAACTCATGGAAAAAAAGAGCTGCTCAGCTGAGGGTTGGCAGCTGGTTACTGCGGCGACAGCCGTCTGCTTGGCTGACGATGTTTCGGCATCGGTACTGCAGAGTCACAGAGCTGACGGACTGCAGCAGACGCTGAGTAATGAAGAGTGTGTGCGTGTGTGTGGAAAGGAGCGTGCTCAAGGACTGGGGAAAACTTGTTGTAGCTGCTGTAGTGTGTGTGTGTGTGTGTGTGTGTGTGTGTTTGTGTGTATGATGATTTTGCACAATAAGGCCACTTTAAGTTTATGCTCAAAGTGGCATTTAGATGGTTAACGTTGGGGACTAGGGCATTATGTCTGAGAGTATTGTCACAGTTAGGAAATCGTGTGTGTGTGCACACATGCGCGCGCGCGCGTGTGTGTGCGTGTGTTAGGTCTTTGGGGAGATTTATGGCCGTCTGTTAGTCTGCAGGCGTCTCTGAAAGAGGAGCAGTTTCTCCTCTTCTTCTTTTTGTCGTCCAGAAACTTTCCCCAGCGGCCGTCTGGGCCTCCTCCTCCTCACCGCCGTCTGATTCGTGTCTGGGAGCGCAAACCTGCCTCTTCCTCCATATGTGTATTTGTGTTCCTGTATCACGGGTCCCTCATGTATCGGCCTGCAGCGTGCTGCAGCAGAGGCGTCACGACTGGAATTCAAATGCAACTTTAGAAAAAAACGCGTTCCAGGGAGGATTTATGTGCGAAAGCACAGTTTGTCTCCACACAGTGAATCAGGCGGTGGAGCTGCAGTAAAGATGATTCACAGAAATCAAGACGTGGAGCCAAAAGATTAACAACATTAACAATGAAATAAACGCTGCAGCTCTCTGCTCTCTTATTCATAAATTTACTTCATGGTTCAGGTTTCAGCAAACGGCCTCTGACAAAGCGTTGTACACTCGGGCGACGTGTGGCGCTCAACAGCAGTTTTTTGAGGAATGAAACGCTGCACCTGCTGGAGATGAGAAGCAGCAAGGTGTCGATTAAGCTTTTATTACTTCTCAAATAAGTCAAATATCCAACCACATTATTTTTTGTTCACCTACTTTAGTCACCGCTGCAAATGAAATTGAAGTTGACCAAGGAACCAACAGTGGTCTCCATTATTATCAGGAGCAGAGCCTCATGTCTGATATATAATATAATAATATATATATAATAATTTACAAATTAATTTGTGTAAAAATTTACACACTGTGACATTATTTTGATTTGTAAGTTGGAAAAAGCCGAAAACATCGCCGTCGTATTTTTAACGGTTTCTTTAAGTTACGTTTTATGTCGGCTGTAAATAATTGTCAGACCTGCACGTTGCTCGTGGCGGTGACGCTGCTGCGCGTTGAGTTGATCTGATGCTCTACGCTTTAAATACAGGTGCTGTTCTGGGGTGTTGTGTAATCCTGCTGCTGCTGTATAAAGGTCCCAGTGTTGTTCATGTAAATGTTACGAGGTGTTAGTCATTTGTTTGAGCTGTAGAGCCATGTAAAGGGCAGGAAAGTTTTTTTTTGTTTATTTTTCACCTGCTAGACGAGCTCTAATTACAGCTGCAGCACTGTCTCGGCCCTACTCATCATCTGTGACACTAACGTGGTAGGAATTAGGGTAGCAATTAACTTTTTCTGCTCACAGCGGTTGGTTCAGACTCCAATGCACCGAAGAAATGCAAACACAGAGCTGTCAGTTTAGGCGTCCCGCCTTCTGGTCTTCGCTTTGTTTTCCTCTTTATTCATGCAGAGCAGATACATGTGCTGCGTGTGTTGTTATATTTTTAATGGCTGCTACACGACACGTTTCTTCACGGAGCCTTTTTCTACACCGAGGCCGTGAATCATTCTCAAGGCTTAAATCTCACTGGACAAATCACACTTAACAGTCGGCATCATGACTGTCGGGTCGTTCAGGCGTGTGCTGACTGAGCAGATGCTGTGTGCTTGGGTCTTTCTTCTTCTTCCGTCTCTGGTTGTCTCCCACTAAACTGTGTTTGACATTTTTTTCATATGTTTGTGATTATTGTTGTGGGTCAAAGGTTGCTGTGACCTCATGTTCGTCTCATTCTCATCAACGCTTTGTCTCAGAAACATCAATAAGGGATTTTATTATATTTCGCTCAAACATCTTCTTGGAATCGCCTGTAAACTTGTTGGACAGACGTGCACATCAACCAAACCATGCAGAAGAGCGTGGAGCCTTCTACATGTTCCCGTGTGCATCGACAGTTCACAGCAGTTTTACTATGACAACCACAAACACACCACTTCTCCACCAAGCCGCTCCACACCTCACAGTAAACCCCCGACGTGCAGGTACATGCGTTGGATGACATCGCTGCACATGGAGAAAAACGCGTTGGGCCCGTTGTAAATGTAGGGCTCCAGACGAGAATGAGGGCAGCTGACACTGATCTGACTGAGCGGCATCTGTTTGGATGTTGCAATTGCATGATTAGAGGATTAATCCATTAGCCATGTGGGACACGCCCTTATTGTATGTGCATGTAAAGGAGGAGACGCGGGATTAGCATTTCCATTGGATGAACTCTCTGCAGGGAGATTTATTTCTCATTTTCTTAAGTGCTCTGAAGAAAACATCAGGAGCTTCTGCACCCGGAGCTGCTGGTGCTGCTGCTCCATCCTCTCCATCCTCTCCATCCTCTCTGTCGCCACGTCCCGTCAACTCGTCTGTGTCGAATTGTTTTAACAGCAGGACTGAACCAATAGCACAGACTTGTGCGCGTGTGTGTGTGTGTGTCTGGTCGATTCTGCAGATTTCTGAGAGAGAGAGTGTGGTAAACTAAACAGGATGAGCTCTGAGTCACTCACATTCCCAGACATCGCACTCAGTTCAGTAGGTCACACACATCTGGTTTACACACACACATGTACACGCACTCTCTCTGTGTGTGCGTGTCTGATGACAACTGTCGACGTTTCTGTGTGTCCTCAGCGAAACAGCACATCAACACTCTGGGTCGCCAGCTGCAGATGAACCAGCACTGTTTGGACACGGCCTTAAACTTCTACAAGATGGCGCTCTCCAGACACCTGACGAGTGGACGCAAAGCCTCGCACGTCATCGCCGCCTGTCTCTACATGGTCTGCCGCACAGAGGGAACGCCGCGTATCCTTGTCCCTCGTTACTGCGAATGATTTCATGCATGTTTACGCAGCAACGTCATCACGGTGATAATTTCTTAACCTTCTTCACGTATTCTGATTAACGTCTCCTCTGCTCAGCATTAAATCTGTTAGACGCCATGTAGAAGGTTTTTTCAGGGCTGTTTTACACGCTGCAGGAATTACACACATCAACCAAAGTGGAATATTTAAACACATGTTTACATGATATTCTCCAACTTTAGGCTTAAAAACTGAGACTCTGGCTTGAAACGCTTCAGCTCTGGTGACCACTGATAATGACGAGGCTCTGAGACAGATGCCTCGTTGTCCCGCTAGCATGTTAGCCACGGCCGCGCCTCTGCTCTCTGTCCGCCCCCCCCGCACGTTTAATCGCGCGCCGACTGTACGAGCTTCAAACCCCCCACAGCTGCATCTCATACTGATGGAGGACGGCAGGTTACCGTTTGATGTGAACTGAGCTGTCTGCAAACAGTCGCTTGCGGAGATGCGGCCTGACGTGTCGTCTCTGGGATAATGGGACTTTTAGATTCATCCTTGTTTCATAGGCTCAGAGGCTCTTTGGTTTCTGTGCTTGGTGTGCCGCCGTGGGTTTGCTCCCGAGTCTCACCGCCTCTGAGGATGATTGTGTTATGTAACAACGGGATAGGTTTGCCTAATGAAAGAGGCCTGTGTGTGTGTGTGTGTGTGTGTGTGTGTGTGTGTGTGTGTCGGTGCAGGTTTGTGTTTGGAGAAGTGAGCTGCAGTAAAAATAGCTCTGCTCCTTTTCCACAGCTGGCCAAGTCTGTAATGTTGGCACAGGAGACACCAGGAAAAGGAGTCTGATCTGGTGTCTGTGGGCAGATCCCAGTCCCCTTAATTGATCTGTCCTTGTTCGCCCCGCATCTTGAGCGACGTTCCAGAGCGAAGGTCGAGGAGCGACGTTTGAGGAGACGGCGACGCATGAGACGAACCTCATTTTAGATTCATTAATCTGCCACTAAACGGCCTCTGGTTCCAGGCTTCTCAGCAAGTTTAGGAACCCGGCTGCAGATCGTTGGTGCGGTCCGGTTCATCGCTGGGTAAGCCGGTGAGGTGCGTTGTGTCGTCCTTCTCCCCTCTCGCTGTGCGACTAGTTTTATTCTCTCAGTGGACCCAGATGTGTTGGGGGACCTGCTGTCAGTCATTTCCTGATTAAGGGAGTCGCCTGTAATCTCCAGACGCCGCGTGCTGGTATTATCTTTTCCATTTCATCTGCGCTGCTGCTAATTCCATTGTGAGGCCTTTTCAGAGGGGCCCTGTTAATCCTCCCTGGCTGCCTGGAGACGGGTGCACCTGTCGCCACAGAGACCGCCCCCCCGTCACCACGGAGACGGGCGTCCCGGGGGCTGATGATGATGCAAACGCGTGTGTGTGTGTGAGGTCAGAGTGGGGCAGGCAGCATATTGAAGAGTCCTGTGGTCAGCGGTGACAGTCGGTGCCTCGTTGGATTTACTGACGCTGCTGCCCGGGATGAACTTGTTTCACTTCTTTCTTTACGTCCACCGGCTCCACGGAGCAGGTGGAACGTCAGGAAACACATTGAAACGTAATAACTGTTGCTGTTATGTGAGAGTTGAGGCTTGAGCAGAGTCTGGAGCAGAAGGGTGCTGGGCTGTCGGATCAGCCTCCTGTCGGTCGCTCGTGGTCATTTGTCCCGTTTAAGTGACATTTTACTGATAAACTCCGGCTGTGTTCACGCTGCAGATGCTGCCTCTCTCACGTAGAACAATATTCTACACATAATGTCCCTGTCCTGCTGTTATCTCGGCACTCAAACCTTTTTTTCTCATGTCTATTTAAGGCTTGTTGTTCATGTTTGTCAACCCCCCCCCATTGATCATTCAGGAGTTAGTGATGGCAAGAGGTTTTAACATTTAACATATTTTGACTACACAAAACTCTCATTTCAGATTTCTACAGTTGAATGTCGACTAGTCATGATTCAAGTTGTAGATATCTCTAATTAAACACATCTGGAAGGTTATTCATCTTTTTCAATGTCTCAAAGTACGATATGACCAGTCAACATTCAGTTGTAGATGTCTGAATCAACACTTTTCACCAATCACGTTGTTGATATCTAGAATTCATATTACAGTCAAAATGACGTATCTTAGAATACATCACACTGTAATGTTGACTATTACTAGATAGCTGAAATACAATTACGGAGATTCGAGTATTGACGGTTAAATGTTAAATGTGTTACGAGGTTCAGCTGCGCCCCCCCCTCATTGGGTCATCGATGACATTTTTTCTGCTATTAACTACATGGAAAAGCTGTGTTCTCCTAAAACAGCTGCTGGAAGAACACGAACGACTTTAGTTTGTTGCTTCATATTTGGTCCGAATGTTCCTTTTTTAAACTGAGCTCTGTGACGGATCAGAACACTTTAATTTACTGCAGACACAGTCACGTTTACTTCCCCCGTCAGTGAGACCGACTTCATTTACCTATTAACTCATATCATTTTCACCTGTGGTGGTTTTGTCACCTTAACCCGTTTCTCTCAGACATGCTGCTGGACCTGAGTGATCTCCTGCAGGTACGTTTTTAGACTTTGATGATTATTTCAATCGCTTATTAATCTGCAGGTCATGAAGTCGTCTCATCTAAAGAGCGTCTGGTGAGAAATGTCCAAGGTGCTCAGTAGATTCTCAGAACAGTTGCACTTAATTAGAAGATAAAAACAGAATGACTCTGGGATGCACCTCAGCCGAACCCCCCCAGACGTTCACACTTGTAATTAAACCTGAGTCAGATGTGAGGACGTTTTTAAAATTAGAAACTCCTCCATTTGTCTGCATTTTTAATGGCAGCAGGTTTTGCACTGAGTCAGGGGTGTGGTGGTGCCGCTGGGACATTTCTCAGTCACAGCTGGTCGGGGGCTTTTATTTTTATGCGCCCAGCTGCCTTGGAGAAGCCACCCCTCCCCCGTCGTGCACACCCCGGCATGTGGAGGCTGGGAGTGGGTTTGGGGGTTATTATTTAGGCTGCTGCGGCTGTGGGGTGGTGATACCAGTCAGTCCTGTTGTTTAGCGTCTGCCTGTTTCCACAAAGTCTTATTTGGTCTCATTGATCACAGCTGATCAGCACGACTTCGCTGATGTCCCTCCACATTGTACTCGCTCATCTCATGCTCGGGGTGTTGCACACATTTTGCCTGAAGGTTTTGAGGAACAGGTGCATTAACCACCACCCATCTGTCAGACTCCTCCTCAGCTCAGACGTGATCAGGTTTTATCCCAAATATGCAGAATATTCTCAGCATTTCTCACATAATGGAAAAACCAAAGAATCTCATTTATCACGATGCCACGTTTGAATTGTTTAAAAGTCCCTAAACAGAAATATTAACCAACTAAACCGCTTATTTCTCCCTTCACTGAACACTTGGATTCTTAGTGTTCGGGAAAAGACGAAATCATCTGCACACTTGTTCATTGCTCCCGGACTCTTATTCTGACATGGTCAGACTAGATGTTGCAGCGTGATTGTGTGGCACCGCTTTGGAGAAATCATTGGAGCAGTCACGAGTCACATCAGGAGTCCTTTAATTGAAAGCTTTTCCCCTTCGCTCGCAGCCACCTGTCGAGTCTCAGCCCTGAAGGATCAAGTGACTGGGCCTTGTTTTTGATCAGTCCTGGGTCTTGACCCTTTTGACCGGGAAAGTTTCACTTAGCGCTGCAGTGAACGGCGCTCATGTTCCTGAGTGCCCCCGCTGTCAGCAGCTCAGAGCCGTGATTAGTTTTAATTTAAAGACTCAGTTACACTGATCAAGTGTCATGTTAAGGCCAACGAAGAACAGACGGTGACAGGCTGGACAATATTATGCTTTAAGGAACAGGAAGCGTTGGACACATCAAAGTGCAAAATGAATAAAATGATTTTAGTTTCCCGTGCTACAACCTGTGGTATCAGTTTTTGCACGTTGATCTGGGAGAAGTTGCTGAGCTAAAACCAAAATGGTGAGCGAAGAGATGCTGAAATGCTTTGAAGGTCCGAGGGACGCTGCAGGTCCGAGGGACGCTGTAATGAGGGACGCTGCAGGTCCGAGGGACGCTGTAATGAGGGACGCTGCAGGTCCGAGGGACGCTGTAATGAGGGACGCTGCAGGTTCGAGGGACGCTGCATGGATGAGGGAACTGGAAATGCTGCCGCTGGTAATGGTAAAGATGCTGACTCCTGGGCTTCTTCAGACAAACGTGAGGAATCAACATTCCTGTTTTCAGATTTAAAAACTTTAAAGTGACCACACTTGTTCCTCCTCCTCCTCCTCCTCCTCCCCCTCTTCCTCCTCCACAGCTATTTCAGCATTCTGTATGAATTCCTTGCAGGAATCTACTTCCCAGAATAGCAGGGGAGCATCTGTGTCCCTGCCCAACTCCAGAGGGGGCTGAGAGCGAGAGTCCGTCTGTCTGCTCCAAAAAGCCCCTCGCCCCCAGCTACCACCCCTCCCAGAGGTCTGGAGAGTCGGTCTGAAGGAATGACAGAGATCCGACCCGAGTTCATGACCTGATCCTGCAGCTTTCACTGCCTTCTGCTTTGGATTTCAGGCTCGGAGCCTCCAAACCTAATTGTGAGCTTTATTGCTGTAGTTTGTGGAGATGATGATAGATGTGCGGCCTGGTGGCTTTGTTATTCAGCAGTGTTCTTCATTAGCTCCTTTCAGATAGAGTGGGGGAGGACAGAATTTACTGCTGAGCCTCCTGGAGGTGTCGAGGCTAAAGCACAATAAAACATCTGTGATGGGAGGCGCCAGAGTGACCGTCCAGCCACCAGCTTCTAACCTGCTGCTCAGCCCATCTCAGCTGCTTCATTACACTCTCTTCCAGGGGGTTGGTGAATTAGTTGTTTTAAATTAGATGTTTCTCCCGTCAAATGTAGTTACGTTTCTAAGGTTTAGAGCGCGGGCGTCGTGTTACTCAGCTGTTTAACTGTTCTCGGAGCTGGAACAAAAGTCCATGAGGTTTGTTAAAAGCCCTCCACAGCCTCGTTAGCGATGGCGTTAGCATCACGTTCAGCAGTTCAACACCTATTTCACTCAAGTGTAACCAGGGTCCAGGTCCAGAACCAGCCCCAACCCTTACCAACCTCAACCATGAGCACTTACCTGGCACAACCTCCACAAACACGTGACGTAATATTACATCAAGTCTGAACCAAGTGAACCGGTGTCTTCCAGCTTCTGTCTCGCTGAACACACCTGATCCAGGTAATCGGTGGAGGTTAGGGCACGGAGAGTTGGAGGAAAAAGCCAGAGTGCAGCAGCTCTGGGGCTGGAATCCTGGAGCAATCAATCAGGAGCACTAATCATTTAAGCTGCAGGTGTTTCTGTCGGTAATCGGATGCTTTAGTCTGAGTGCTTAACTCTCATTTTTGTGCAGGTGCCTGTGAATGCTCAGGCCTGTGAGGATAAGTCGGCGGAGCCTCGTGTCGGGTTCACCGCATGTCGGGTTCACCGCGTGGCCGACTAAGTGGAAGATATTTGGATCAACTAACAGACGGAACTGGGAGTTCCTAGACCGTACGAGAAGCTGAAAAATCCCCTCAACCTGCTCCAGAGCTCAGCTTTCAATCACACATATTGAAGTGAAATGTTCGGCCACCTTCGGGTCAATTATGTAACCAGATCACTTAACTGGCAGTGACGCAACAGCCTCTTTTCATATCCATAAGTCTCTGTCAAACACACCAGGCTGCCCAGCCACGCGTCTTCTGAGCTAAACAGCCTGAACTTCAGGCTCTACTGTAATTCTGTAAGTGGCTTTGAAGGTAGTTGTCGGATTTGCTCAGGACGTCCAGGATCACATCAACACTAAATCCAGTTAGAAAATGAGACTTAGCAGGCAGCACAAGCTTCTTTCTGACAGACCGGTGCTTTGTTGTCTCTTTGTTTTCCAGGTGAACGTCTACGTGTTGGGAAAAACCTTTCTTGCCCTGGCCAGAGAACTGTGCATCAACGCCCCGGCCATAGGTACTGATCTCAACCCCAACCCTCCTCTTTTTCCACTACATTCACATTGTTTTGTTCAAAACAACATCTACAGCTAGAGGCAGAGAGATCTAGGACGGTGCAAATGTTAGAAACACGTTTGTCACGCTGACACATCTCTCCGAATCTCAACTTTACAGCTGTGTTTAAATGTATTTACGTGTTATTAAAGCAGAGAGAGAGAGAGATGTGCTGCGATTAAGTTGCGTTGATTCAGTCTGAACAGGCCTCCGCTGGCTTAGTGTTACCGCACATAAAAGACTTTCATATGTGAGGTGCCAGATCAGCATTCAGCGCTGGCAGAGAGGAGCGGCGCGTCTTTACTGTACACACTCGGGTCTTAAACGATATACTGTATAATGTATGGAAGGACTGAGCCCCCACCCAACTACCTGCGTGGTTGGTTGTGGTAGCTTTGAAAGTCAACACAACGGTGTGTTTTACAAGCTGCTGTATTACAGGAGACTCGTGATGCAGAGGATTTTTGTCTTCTCATACTTTATAAATACGTCCGGTTTCCATATGATCAAGGTGTAGTTCTCGGTGGTGCACCCAGAGGGCGCTGTTGCCCCTCAAAACGCCAAAACAATGATGAGATCTGTGGCCTCGGTCACATTAGAACCTTTATGTTTGATCGTCAGGTGTATAAGCTTTGTTTTTCAGGACACATCTGGTCTTTAACAGCATCAATCCATTAGCATTTAAGTCATATCTTACAAAAGACACGTTTCTGAGGCCGTCCTCTGAAGTGCAAAACAACTCTTTTCTCTTTTTTTTATGCGTTTAGAATCATAACACTACATAAAGTTTGCTCCTCGTGTAATATAGCTGCTTTGACTCCAGCAACAACATTGTACATAGACTTGCAATCACACAATTTGAAGCAGTCCCTACGTGTTCCTGCTGTTGGAGCTTAGCTTGATTACATAACCACAAATCGCTGTATTAATGTTGTTTCTACAGCAGCTGCAGCCTTTTGAACAGAGCGAATGACATTAACCCAGTATTTAAATAAAAATAACATTAAATTAAATAAGATAAAACCGCTTTTAAAATAGTCTCTGAAAGATGTAACAGGCCATGTAGTGTGACATTGCTCAAGTGTCTCTGATGCTACATTACTCTGAAGGCTGGGGGTGGGGGGGCGGGGGTAAACGTCATTTTCCATCACCAGGCCAGAGCAGCTTATGCATAGAACACGAGCTCGGGGATCTGTCCTCCCTGTACTCCGGTCCCGTTGGTGCTGTCGGAGGAGCACTGGAATTGAAATGTCACCTTCCCACACTGCACCTCCGTCATGCCCTCCTGGCCAAAATAGCTCAGTTCGTTCCCATCCAGCACGGCGCTCACCGTGTAGAATGCGTCCTGCTCCACCTGGACGGGATGCTCGAACCACACAGGAAACGTACTGCTGGACCCGTCTGACACAAACTTTGTCAGGTTCTGTGCCAGGATCACCCCTTGTCTCTTTAGTTCAATTTTCACGCTGTACTCAGCTTTGCCCCCGCTTGACCCGTAAAGTCCCAAACCAGCAATAAAGATCCTCTTGTCCACAGCAAACTGAATGCTGTCGCAGCGTCCGCGGTAACGCCACTGATTGCTCCGGTAGGCCGAGGACTGGAAACGATGGCACCTCTGCGGCACCAAGCCCTTCCTCGTGGTCAAAGGAAAGTCCAGTTTGGGCTTTATAGCCGCTGTGTACCACAGGAACACGTTGTGCGTCTCCTCCAGTGTCAGGATATCGGACTGCGCTGCCCCGTTGGCAAACTCCTCCAGGCTCATGGTGGGGATGCGCACTAAGAACAGCGCTTTACCCAGGACGTCTCTTCTGTTGCGGGTGGTGGGGCCCAAGCCTTGTCTCTTACACTCTGCTGTGGCCCAGTTCATTACGGCCTCAAACACCACCACCTCCTTGATGTTGAGCGTCTCCCTCCGTAGGATTATATCCAGCGTCTGCAGGTCGATTTCACAGAAACCCTCCGAACACAGCGCGAGCTCGGCCTGAGCGTCGATGACCTCCCAGCAGCGCTGCGTGAGCTCGGGCTCCTCGAACAGGCAGCTCTGGGAGAGCAGGACGCAGGCGTTCTTGGCCTCCAGGCTCGTTTCCAGGAAGGTCACACATGCCTTGGCCAGTGCAGGGACAATGTACTTCTTGGCTGCATACAGGGTGGCCAGCACCGTGTCTGCCTCCAGGTCGATCTCATCGCTGTACATGTACCTGGACAGAGGAGAAGAGGCTTTAAAATCTAACTTCTCCGCATAATGTTCTGCGTTGTAAAGTCATTTTCCATACTTGGAAAAACTCATCTCATTTCACAGCAAAGTAAATGGAAATGATTGGAATCGTACGATGACTTAACACATCCTACCCTTTACTCAGGAGCTTAACATGCAGCAGCCTGCGGTGCTGGCTTAGACAATGCTACCGACTGAGCAACAAAGGCAGGTTATTTATATCTGCTAGCGTGCACATATTCTACGCTCTGAAATATTGTCAAGAAAGAGAAAAATGTTTCTATCTGAACAATAAGTGCTGAGAAAACCAGCATTTACAGACTGTGCGGCTGCCACTGCTCTCTGGCACTCCCTGCATCTTGGCATTCGCCTCTGCTCAGCTTTGGATGAGTAATGATATGCTTTGAAGTGACACTGACTGCGCTTGTCATCTCTCCTTCTGGTTGGTTGTGTGAGGGATGGTAAGTGCCTTACTTCAGCAGAATTAGAAAAGCAGCAGGTTCCACATCTGGGATATGGATCTCAGACTCCTCCTCTGCCAGATCGCCGTAAAACATGGCACAGAAGACGGAGCTTCCCACGGCCAGCACATACTGTGATATGGGGGGCGGGGGGTGAGAGCAGATGCATCAGACACACATAACATTTGCTTTTAAGTTCATCAAAAGAGCAGGAACGGTTCTTTTGAGCGGGAACATTTTGCCTACGCAGCTAAAAATACAGTTAACTCATCAGATAGAAATCTGCATTAGTCAGTTCTGGTGCCTTCCGCGTTTCTATTCCCTCATAAAAAGGAACCAAAACTGTTTTTCTAAGATGCAAAACGTCTTTACCTTGTGCGCTGGAACCCTCTGCGATCCCCCCAAAGGGCCAACGATGAAGTGGACGTCAGCCATGAGCTCATTGTTAAACATCAAGGCATTCCTAAAAGTAGAGCATTGTATAACGCCAGATCGTCCCACACTCACACGATTTGCCCAGAGACACGGGTTATTTCCATATATTTGGTGAAGCTGCAACTAATATTTATTTCATTCTCATTTGAAATGGTAATAACAGGAAATGTCCGTCCCAGGTTCCCAGAGGCCACAGAAACCCAATGACACTCAGTTTACTATCATAAGAAAACACATTTCCTTTAAAAATTCAAACTTTAAGCTAAGATGGTGCAGCACGTAAGTACAGTGTGTGCTGCCTGCAGGTGTAGTAGTTTTCTGCTGTAATAAAAGGTGGTGCACACCTGAGCCAGCGGGGAGCACGTTCACCTTCTTGCATCTGGGACATTAGTGGAGACATGCACCGCGGCCAGTGTCTCCACTAACACCTCTGATGTACTCCCCTTTCATCCAGCTGTCTGAGACATGACCCTGCAGGGACCCTGGCGGTGCAGCGGTCTCGGCGGACGGGGACACCGTCAGTACTCACCTCTCTCGCAGTGTGGGGTGGCTGCACTGCCAGCTGGGTGGGTCCACGTTGTTGTTGTTGATGTTCTGCTGGGTGGTCGGGGTGGTCGCGGCGCTGCTGTGGCTGCTGCTGCTGCTGCTGGCCTGGTTCACCTGCACCTCCTTCGTCTTCTCGGCGTCCGCTACCGTAGTGCCGTTGGCCAGGTTGGTGGCGTTGTTGGTGTTGGCGGCGGGGTACAACTCCGCAGCCATCTTCGTCTTCTCCTGCTGCTGCTGCTTCTTGCTCAGGGACAGAGTCAGGATCTCATAACATACCGGCAGCCTGCCCGGGAGCTTGCCGACCTTCTTGGACTTTTTCAGGGTTTCTGGAAGTAGGAGTAGATAAGTCAGACACCTCATGATCCGGCCATGATGGACCAATCTGCAGTCTGCCGTGGGCATCGGCACAAGCAGCCGAACTTCTTCGTGCTGGTACCAGGCGAACTGAATCACGACCGGGCTCTGATCGGACTAAGTGTCGCGGGGTTCGCTCGGCGGAGAATTCGCCGTTTTCTCCGGGAGATTCTGCCGCTCCGCGTTGAAACGGCTTCGACAGCGAAGTTTACGCGACAACGTCGAAATAATCCGTCCGAGCGCGGCGGAGCCAGTTTCCAACTCCGAGTTACGGACACTTTTTCCTGCGTTTTCCCCTCGGTCACCTCATCCTCTCTGCACGGAGAAACGTCCGCGACGCGTCGCTTGCTTTCCCTTTTCCAGCGAGTGGGTAATCCGGAGAGTCTCCCTCTGTCCACCCCCCCTCTGCGTTAATCCTCTCGGATGTTTCTCCCTCCTCTTCCACCGAACCGGGTGTTGAACGGGGCGAAGTCGGCTACGTCGTCCTGCTGCGGCCGTTCGCATCCGAGATAAATATTCATTTGTCGGAGTTTTTTAGCGTCCGCTCTATTTTTTTCTGCTTTTTTTTCCCCCTCCCCTCGTCATCTCCTACTCGCCTCGCCGAGGACCAATCACAGCCACGCTCCGCGCCGACGTCAGAGCAGCCGAAGTGCCTCCCTCCGCGGCTCCGCAGAGTGCGTCACCGGACCAATGCTCCGCCTCCGCCCCAAGAAATAGATTTTAGTGATTGATTATAAAATAAATAAATAAAAAATAAAAAGTACGAAGGAGAACAACAAAGCCTAAAGAGTACCATGATGAAAAACACAAGTTTTTCCTGCCCACATGAAAGCATCACACCAATGTCAATAAAGACTCCTTGAAAACATGAGTTCAGGAACAATAGAAAAAAAGGCATGTGAAATAAATCACAAACTATTCACATCCATGTACACCTGCAACTCACATTACTCTGATCATACACTTGGCTAAATCAGAATGAGATTAAAAAGTAGATTGACTCAAGTTAAAACTATGTCGACAAGACAGACGGGTAAAATATTAGTTGAAGAAGTCAAACATTTGACTTCTGTTCAAATTATGAGATGAAAGTCACACCTTTGTCTCTCTATTATAGAATCTAATGATCAGATATATCACTGAGTTCACTGCATAATGTAAATAAAGTGCTTCATTAAAAATGTTCCATTGATCACATTGATTGAATCTAATTATCAAAATGCGTAATACAATACAAATGACATATTTTTAATGCAGGACTTCTAATTAAGATAATTTTTACACTGCGGTACTCGTCGTTTTACTTACTGTGTGGGAAATACCTGAGTAATACCTGAGTATCTGTCTGCAGTGTTACGTTATGCGCTCGTCTGGAATGAGCTTCTTTCTAGAGCTGTCATTCAACTTTAATACGGAGAAAATGAAACTCCAGTGACCGTTTCTACACCAGCAGTAATAGGAAATAGACCAGAATGCATTGCAGCTCAGAGACAATTTTTTTTGGCTTGGACGGAACGGCGCTGCTGCCTCCCTGAAACTCAGTGGAAACACTTTAATGCTATTCATGCAGCCCTGCTCCCACATTTGATTGAAAGGAGCAAGTTCACCCCTTCTCCGGGGGTTGTCAAAGTGCTTTTTTGGGGGGAACAGACGTAGGTGCAGCAGGTTGAGGGGAAAGTGGGAACATGGAAAAGTATACTACACTGCTCGCTCCCAGAATGACTCTTGGGCTGTTTGAGCGTCACAGATTGATTATTCTCGAGAGTCAAAGAGGATTTGAGGTGGATTTTTTTCCCTTTCCCCTCAAACAACCTTTTTCCCCCCCTTTCTTGCCTGACCCAGCATTTACAGACAGCCCTGTAATGGCCAGCCCTGCAAACGTATTATTACATGGTGCAGAGGGGGGAAGGGATCAGCCTGGATCTTATTACCAGCTGGCTCCACCAGCTTTCCACTGGACTGCTCTTTAAACGCAGCGACGGACTTCAAAGATACTTGACTCCATCATCACAGCTGGGGCATGAAACTCTGCTTTCTGTCTCCTGTGTGCAGCAGGAGAAAGAATTCCTCCTAAGTTCAGATTTAAATGAGGGGCGGCTGTAAGAAAACTGTCCACTGGCCAGGTTGATCAAACGGTAACTGCAGGTGTTGGGCAGGTTTCTTTCCCATAAAGTTTACGATATGCTGCAACGTTCAGGTTTCTCAGAGGCATTATAGGAGCAATGAGTTTGAGATTATGTGCTTGTAATTGGAATCGTGCCCGTTCACATCATTTTGCCAGCAGAGAAAATGTGGGTAGAAGCACTGAATGAGAAACAGGCTGGTTGAGCTAAAATGCTAATCCCCCAGTTCTCCAGTGGAGCTAATTAGCAGCCAGCAGTAGGAGACTGGTTTTACTGGAAAGCTGACAGACGCATGCAAGTTTGAATCTGAAGCAAAAACACATTTTCTTTGGTCTGAACCAGAGCGGAACAAATTACTTTACTTAGCGCTTGGTTTTGTTTACAGCTCGGACGCCGGCAATGAAAAGTCACACGGACACACAAGCAGCTTGTTTGCTGGCTGGAGTGTCGTCGTGTGGGATGTTTAGCAGCAGAGTATGAAGGCAAACGGTACCATTGTTTATTCTATCAGTTAATCACATATGATGACGTAGGAATTAAATGACCTGTGTGTGATCCTAAAGGAGCGAGGGGTCCAGGATCTTAAGGAGCGACTGAATCCTAACGTGTGTAATAAGACGTTTAAAGTGCAACGTGAACATGATGTACCCTCCTCGTCTTTGCTGTCTCCATCAGACCCGTGTCTGTACATCCCTCGATTCGCCAACATGCTGGAGTTTGGCGAGAAGAACCACGAAGTCTCGATGACGGCGATGAGACTGGTGCAGAGGATGAAGAGGGACTGGATGCACACGGGGCGAAGGCCGTCGGGACTCTGTGGAGCAGGTAACCGCGAGACGAGGCCGCCTGCTCAGCGGATCTGTCTTCACAGCCGCTCTGAGGTGGTTGGTAGTAATGGTTTTAGTTTTCATGGTAGTCCTATTAGCTTAACTCGGTGTTCTATGCAGGTCTAGCACTAGCATGGGTGTTGTGATTGTGCTACTGCCCGTTAGCACACGTGTCTGACTTTACAGCGGACTCTGACGGCACCTCTCCCCAACAAGAACACGTTTGAGAGCATGTGCCTACTAATGAAATGTCCCTCAGTTTCATTTTTCTTCTTCTGGGTAAAATAAGTAATTAGCATAAAACAAAGCAGTTGTTCCTACCTGAACACTCACTTACATCAGGCTGCACACAGTGTTTTGCTTGTTTCTACTGTAACACTGCGTCTGACCTCTGAGTTTGTTTCTTCTCCACTGCTGAGGTGAAAGATTGTCTTACTCTGCAGCTGAGCCTGACCTTTGACCTCTGTGTGCAGGCAGTACAGTGAGTGAAATGAGAATTTCCTGATGTGGTGCACCTCACGTACATTAATCTGTATCTGTACATCTGGTTCGTAATCAGGAACGAAGTACGTTTAGCTTAGCATGTTTGTTTACCTACGAAATGTTCTCTGGGTTTCCTCCTCCGCCGCCCGTCCGTCGTCCTCTCTCTCAGAGTTTATGTGAAACAGCTGAGCGTGAGGCTCCTCTGTCCTCGTCGCCTCTCGGCTGGTGTCGGGCAGAACACCCTCGGAGATGCGCTGAAATCAAATCACGGGTTTTCTTTTGCACGCTGCCTGTTTACGCTCACGCTTTCTCTGTTCTCCTGCTGCATTGCCTGAATAATTAATTTGCTTATCATGAATCATTGAAGGCTTCACTCGGATGAAAGAAGGAAAAGTTTGCTCCCAAATGTGATGCACGCATCACTGTTGAGGAATGAGACAAAAAAAAGTTGTTCTCATGTGTTAATGAGTTTAATTACACAGAGAAACTCAAAGCAACACGAGCAACTTTAGAGCTGTGTGGATTGGCGGTAATGGCGATGAGATGTTTGGGTAAAGTCCTCAGCAGAGCTAAAAGCCACCGCTTCAGTCCTGAAGGCCGCTAGAAGTGTGCATGTAGAAGCAGAAGCATCTATCTTTTAACAGGCTCTTGAGCGAAGCAGCTCTAATGACGGTTATGTAACTGTTCCCCTTCAAGACTCGCGCTGCATTTCATTGCATAAGATTAGTAGTGTTGTTCCTGCTTTCTAAGTGTGTGTGTGTGTGGGGGCGGATTGACTGTTGGCTTCGCAGGCTGAGGGGCCCCCGTCCTCACGGCTCTGTCCTCCAGTCCTCAAGGTGTTTGTGCAGGAACGCAGAGAAAACCAAACATGAGCTCTGCGTTCGTGTTTTATACATTCAATAGGTTCCATTACTTTTCTTTTATCCGAACCACTGAAACTCCAAATTAGGACCAGGAAAAGGGACACACTTTTAAAACATGAAGTTAATAGATTAAAAAACAAATGATCAACACAAGACATACGTCTGTGTCAGCAGTGTGGAGGTTAGGGACGTTGACGTGCTGCTCGTATCTCCCGGGTCAATTGTTGTTTTCCGTCTTTCCAGCTCTTCTGGTCGCCGCTCGTATGCACGACTTTTGCCGCACGACCAAAGAAATCATCAGCGTGGTGAAAGTGTGTGAAACCACGTTAAGGAAAAGGTTGGTGGTGAAAGTAGGTGTGCTGAGAGGTTTCTTCTCGTTGTCTCGTGTTGATGCGACGTCTCCTGCATTAGACTGAGTGAGTTCGAGGACACACCCACCAGTCAGCTGACCATCGAGGAGTTCATGAGGGTGGATCTGGACCAGGAGTGTGACCCGCCGTGCTTCACGGCCGGGCTGCAGAAGAAAAAAGCCCAAAAGGTACAAGCCTGACGTTCAGTCCCAGCTGTGGGTGTAAGTGGGGAAAAATGCAAAACATTGGTCTATGAACGTATTAATACCAACTTTCCCCAAAGGGATTATTACATTTTCATTGTCTTGATGATTGTGTGAGGCCCTCAGGCCTCCTCCAATAATTAATGGAGGATATTAAAACGGTCAAAGATCACGTTTTTCTAACTGAGAGCTCGCTGGTGGGCTGTGATTGAAAAGGTTCAGGTGACTCACCTCGTGGTACGTTCGACTCTATGCCTCTAACAGTGTGAATCTAAAGTTTCCCGAGACGTTTAACCTTTTGAACATATATTTAGTTAAGTTTGTTGGATAAACTCTGCCCTCCTTCGTCTTCCTCCCTCTAGCTGGAGGTGGAGCTGAGGAAGAAGATGGACGACGTCGAAGGTAGGAACGTGTTCCTCAACTTTACGTCACCTTGCATCAGCTTCCGTTTTTGCAACGTGGACGGGTTTTTTTGCGTCTGATTTTCTTTCTGCACAGAAACACAGAAACATTTTTAATGTCTATGTCCGCAGATGAAATTCACGGCTACCAGGATGAAATAGACGCGGAGCTCCAGAGCAGCAGACCCAAACTGAGAGGCGTTTACGCCTCCTACGCCAAAGGAGGTGCGGCGCAGAACACACACGCAGACACGGCACCCTACATTCTCAGACATAATTGCGATGGATGAATGAACGTTATTGATATTTTAGCCGATGATGACTTTCTGAAACACAAACGACATGTGCTCGGTTAATTTATTTAAAGGCTACTCTCCTTGACTCTACCATCAATCACAGTAACACACATTATCCAGCTGGGTAACTTGCACCATCAATCAGTGACGTGCTGAGAGTCTCCGCTCTTTCCTCGTTTCCTCCCAGCGCTCGTGTAACTGTCCAGATATGGAGCGGCCCCGTCGCCGGGTCGTCCTCCATCTGCTCTGTGAGCGCACGCTGCATATGTTGGTGTTCTCGCTGTGGGCGTCTTGGCTTGAGTTTGAATTCACTTGTTGACGTGAAGCCATTTGGTTCCTCGCTGTGAAATACAGCGCGTGCGCCTCAACGACTTCAGAACTGTGCGGCAAGGAAAAGGCAATATCACGAGGCCCAGAAGAGAGGAGGGTGTTCACCTCAAACAAACATGCTGATAACTGAAGTCAGCCGCTGGTGTTAGGGTGCAGATGTTTCCATGCAACCACCGTGTCCGTCTGCAGCACACAGACCTTCACTGAGTCTCAGACAAACTTACCTCAGACGCTCCTGAAGGCGTCTGCCATCGTTCTGGTTCCCCGGCAGACCTGCAGTGTATCTGCAGAGAGTCCCGGTGAACGTTCCCCATAGAAGCAGCAGGAAGCAGGTTGTGGTTATAATTAATGCCCCCACTGATGGTAAAGTCCCCCGACCAACAGGAGGGACCGATGTGGCGCCGCAGCGTCGCCGTCAGACAGCGTGAGCTGCTCTTCTCCTCGTGCTGATAACGGATTTGCTTTTCTGCCTCTCGGGTCAGAGCCTGTGTGAGCACGTTTTAATTATGGCTGATTAGGGGCCACGTTTTAATTAGACGGCGGCGCCAAACTGAAAGTGAGTTATGTTAATTCTCCCTGATTTGAGAATCAACAGAATTTCACTGCTGTTGTGGCGTTTTTTATGGCCTGTTTTTAACGGCAGCAGCTGTTCTGAGCTTAATGTGACGTAGAACTTCCACCAACGCCGCCCTCTGAGCGCAGTGCGAATGTCCGCTGCCTTATTCATTCCTAGAGCAGCCTCAGAAGTCACGAGCTGCATAAGTAGGTGAAACACGGTAAAGGCTAATTAACTGATAATGTGCATTTCATTTGCACTTTGACACGTTCCTCCTTAACTGCTCTCCGTGTTTATGCCCACAGTGACACAAACGTATTGTTGTTGTAACATGTAACGAGGCGGCGACCAGTCACCGACAACCGATCGAAAACTGTGGTCCGGTTCCAGCAGGGTGAAACATCCGGGCGAGGTTTTCTGGAAGATGAAGCGTAGAGGACAGTCGGTCAGAAACCCAGGAAAATCCAGCTTTCATTTCTCGCCTGACATCAAAACGCTCATTAGGTGTCTGAGCAGCAGAGACTCGTTAGTCTAATGAGTGCGTCTACACTGAAAACACAGAGAAATAACAGACGGGTGAGGAAGGAGGCATCGCGCCGTCCTGAACAGTCAGCAGTTACACGTTTACCTCCTACAGCCCATCCTACCCCAGGAGCGGTTGCTAGTATTTCAGCATTTAGTTGATTGTAAACTAAATGCTGTGGCTCGGGAGGTAGAGCAGTCGCCTGCCAATTGGAAGATTGGTGGTTCGATTCCCGCCTCCTTCAGTCATATGTCGAAGTTTCCTTGGGCAAGATACTGAACCCCAAGTTGCCCCCGGTGTGTCAGGTCAGCTGCACAGCAGCTCTGCCCCCGGTGTATGAGTGTGTGTGTGAATGGGGCAGTGTAAAGCGCTTTGAGGACCAGACTAGGTAGAAAAGCGCTGTATAAGTGCAGAACATTTACCATTTACCATTCCTGTCACAGGAAGCCTCCAGGAGCAACAATCAAAATGTGAGTTTAACTTTGAAATTCTCGGCTCTGTGTCTGTGAACAGATAAACAGCTGCAGCAGGCGCGTCACCCACATGCTCAAACCCTTCCTTCTAAAGTAAAGAGATTGAACAAACATCGTATGAACCCGGGTTTAAACCCTCTGTCTCTCCCTCCCTCCTCCAGCCTGTGATGGTGAGAAGATCGACTTTGAAGAACCAGAAGAAGAGGACGAGCTTCAGGCCGTGGCCAAGCACTTTGGCAAAGACGTCGGTGAGCTCACTCTGGAGGCTCTGGTGAAGCTGGAACAGAGGAGCGCGGCGCAGGAAGAGGAGAACCAGGAGGAGCATGTCCTGCTGCGAAAAGGCCCGACGCTGGCGTCCATCCTGGGCACGATGCCCTCAGCCGCCACTCTGGGGCTCTCAGAGTCCATCAGCAGCTGCATTGGAGTCGAGAAGGAGAACGGTGAGTGTTTATTTCCCCTTGCTGAGCGTGATGCCTCATTTTAGGCGGAACAATCGTAATTGGTATCAACAGTGGAAATTAGATTACCTAGATGGGAGATTCTCCTGGTTGTGTCACAGAGCGCTGATTTCTGCAGCATAACAATCTCATTTGTTAGCAGGAATATCTCTTCTCTCTCCTCCCTGCTTTGTTTGGGCGTGATCTGTTTGTGCACGTGTCGCCGTGCGGTCCGAGCGAGAGTGGCTTCGTTTGATTAACAAGTCTCCACTACACGAACCGGAGCCAAAGACTCAGAGAGATCGTTTGGTTCAGTTTGACAAACGTCTCTAACGCCGCAGCACCCTGGATCCTCGACTGTGTGTGAAACCCACTGTACCCCGTAATGAATGCTCTCTCAGGTTTAACTGTCCTAATTAATTCTGCTTTTTCACCTGTCCTGTGTGCGCGGACGTAAAGGGAGTTGTTCTAAACCCCAGAGGCTGCTGCAATGTTTGTCTGCCAAATGTTGTTTTGTGGTGAATTGGGATCAAGCACGAGGTTGGACGGAGCCACCAGCAGGTTTTAGTCTTTTAGTCTGACCTGGTGGTCTCCGTTTCAGCCAAACGAACCGAACGCAAACAGACTTTTCCTCTGCGATCCAGGGAGCGATCGCAGCCTGTGTCAGTGCCACTTATTCAAATAAACCGGCAGCAGGGATTCATCGTGCGCTGCCTATAATTACTTAATTACATGAGTAGGACGTTCTGCGCCCCCGCCCTCCTTTATCTGGGTGTGCAGAGGCGTTGATGGATGCGGGGTAATGGTGCCGTGCAGCTACATCTGTCCTGATGAGGAAACCGGTGTTTTTATGGCTCTGAGTGGGAGGACGGGGAGTGGAGAGAGGCCAGGGGTGGGGTGTGTGTGTGTGTGTGTGTGTGTGTGTGTGTGTGGGGGGGGGGGGACGGGGACAGTGTATGTGCATGTGCATGCGAAGTTAGAGTTAAATATAAAATAAGGTT
>JAUMHF010000014.1:1469076-1509358 GCA_032359275.1 Microctenopoma steveboyesi | reverse complement strand
CTCTAAACTTATCGTATATTAGTACTGTGATGCTCAATAACAAATATTTATTAAATACAGTAATTAATACAGATATAGGTCGCTGCTATATCTTTGCAGTTTTGTGTATGTTCTCTTTACCTTTTTTCTCTCAACAGGCATTGAAGCAGATTATCGGTGTCTTGTCCCCCCCCTCTCTCTATTATCTATTTTATCTGTTGTCCCATCATCTGTCGACTCCCTCCCCACCTTCTTGTTCTATTCCTCTCTCTCTTTCTCTCTTCCCATTTTTTCTTTTATATCCCCAGGCCCCGTCTGTAACTGAAATAAATAAATAAATAAATAAAAAATAAATAAATATATAACAATAAAAGAAAGGGCTGTGAATGATGACTACACAGCTATACATACATGACGTACTCATGTGTCATCTGTGTTAATGACAGGCAAGAAAAAAAAAAAAAGGAATTCTCAGAGCCAGCCTGGCACAACTTTCTTCATTCTGTAAGAGCATGATCTACTAGACCATTTTCAATCTGGCTTCAGATAAGGGCATTCAACTAAGACTTCCCTCCTGGCAATGGTGGATGACCTTCATGCTGCAAGAACTGCTCTCAGATCATCTGTCCTCATCCTACTAGATTTATCCTCTGACTTTGACACAGTTAATCACCAAATTCTTTCCACCAAACTGTCAGATTTAGGACTTACAGGAACCGTGATAAGCGTCAGACTGGGAAGTAGGAGGTCGCAGGTTCGAATCCCGTCTTACTCCTAATCCATCCCCTACCAGGTGTGTCCCTGAGCCAGACACCCAGCGCTAGCTCCCTGTAAGTCGCTTTGGATAAAAGCGTCTGCCAAGCAAAGTAAAGTAAAGTAAAGTAAAGAAAGGCCTCTGGATAGAAGGGCGAAACGTCGTCAAGAAACCTACTAAGTCCAGTTGCTATTGGATAAACCTTTTTGAGACAGGGTACCTCGTCATTAGGGCCGAGCCTTTCATCAGTCGAGGACACTGCAGGAAGTGAGAGCGTGTCATTTTGGATTCCTCAGGAAAAGAGAACAACACAGACGGTTACTTGAGGCTCATTGTTTGCAGGACCTGGAGCTATGAGGTCAGAGAGAGGAAAGGCAGCGGATAATAACGTTTTCCCACCGGTTCTCATAACACTGAAGCTCTGTATCTGTGGTTACGTGTTTCTTTTCCACACATTACGAGAGACCCAGCCAGCTGGCCGCGCAGCGGAGCCACGAGGCTCCGACACCTCCGGATGACTTTGTCACATTGGTGTGCAGCTGCAGCCGTTGGGGAGCTCTGCCCCGCACCATTAGAGGCAGCATTGATTGAAGCGCACTGTTTTCAGTGGAGCACTTAGTTCAATCAATGACGTTTGCCCTGACCTTAACTACCTTGGTGAGCACAGCTCCCCAGCTCTCGTCAAAGCACTCTGCTGTTTTTATTGCCTGGAAACGTCTGGGGAAGGAGTCATTTGTGTGAGAGTCTAGATTTCAACAGGGCCTTTCTGCTCTTTGACGAATCCATTTCAGTTCACAGCTCGTCCCTGAAGCTGTTTAAGAGGAGCTATAAAGTTTTTCCGCCCTCCGTCCTCCTCGCTCACGGTGTTTACCTCAGTAAAGCGTCTCTCAGCAGTTGGGGGGTGTGGTAGAAACAGTCTGACAGATCTGTGCCCCGACAGCAGCTCTGCTGAGTCAATTATAGTCTTTTTAAATGAGCAGCATCTGTCTCATCTCTCTGTCCCCAGAGGAGCTGTTCGGGGGATGAAAGAAAACGCAAAGTCTCGTCTTCTGTTTCAGCAGCGCCGCACTTCACCTCCTCAGCAGATCTGCAGCCCCTGTGTGTTGTGTTTTCAGGTTGCTAACGTGCACAGAACCAGGAAGTCAGTGTGATCCCCGTCTCCAGCTCAGATCAGTGCGTGGAAGCAGTGGTTATTCAGAAATGATCGATCTTTGGTGCGACGACCTGCGTTATGGTGTCGTCCGGTAATTCAGGTGTGAGCATCCTGAAATGTGAAAAATGGATGATCTCACCACGTTTGCAGGATTAACAGTTAAAGGCTGAACCTGTGAGGAAGCGACGTGTGACGAAGGGAGTTACGTCTGTCTGTTATCAGCTATGATCACTGAAGCTGTGAGGCCAGAGGATGAGCTGAAGGGAAGTCGGCCTGTGACACCGAAGAGCAGACGATTACACACGTTGAACAGATAAAAGTCTTCTGAATACACACAAAGCTGAAAAGCAGCAAATGGTACATTTCTTTGTGTGGTTCCTGCACCAGTGTGAAACATGTCTTCACTTATTTATGCAGCTAGTCCATTCAGAAACTTCTCCATTTGCTGATTCTGCTCCTTTCCTGTGAGCTGCTGGGACAGCTGGGCGGGCCTGTGGGTGGCTGGGTGTGTGTCTGTGCTGCCTGGGGCAGTACACGAGTGCCTGACAGACATATGGCCGGATGCACGGCGACCTCTCGCTGGATGACAGGCAGACAGACGATGACGGTGTCAGAGTCTAACGTTTATTTCAAGCTGCTCTCCGCGGACGGCCAATCAGACGCCTTTAGCGGGCCGAGCTACTCGAGCTGTGGTGCGGTGTGCGGCGGGAGATCTGTGTGCGAGAGCGGCAGCAGTTAGCAGTCAGCGTCTCTGGTGAGACGGCTGCTGCAGCGGCCCGTCACAGCAGCCGGCTCTGATTGGAGATGACGTGCGTCTTCTGGCCCGGGGAGGGAAGGGAAGCCGCCTCGTCTGCCACTGCCAGCCTGACGGGAGATGACAGCTACCGTTTAGCAGGCAGGCAGAGACTGGAAACCTCGCGCCTGTGGCAGATTTCACTGTCTGGCTCTCCTGTTAACGTTACACCCACATCAGCTGCACTAAATGTTTTTATACAAGTCCACAAGCGTTCTTTGGGCTAATGGCTCATTTGTGTCCCTGAAACGGTTTTATTCACCAGCTCCTGCAGCCTGGTGAATAAAACGTCTCATGAGTCGGATGTGTGTGTTCATACGTTTTCATGATGTTGGCTTGATAAGGTTGATGGATGTTCCTTCTCTGCTGAAGGTCTGAAGATGGTCATGACTGAAAGCTCCAGAACCGCTACTAACGGGCTGAAAACTGTCCACAGCTCTGCTGTCGTTGAGTCACGACGAAGAGAGAAATTAATATGATTAGTGAACGGTCTCTGCTGAAAATAGAGCAGAATGTATTTCAGCAGTTTTTTGGTTCTTGGTCATTTGACTCACAACGTGCGTGTGTGTGTGTGTGTGAGAGTGTGACAGCAGCTTTTGGTCGGACGTCTCGTCTTCTGTTTACCTCCACAGAGTCTTTGTAAATATTTTAATGCATTTAGTGTGTGTGGGCCACAGAGAGCTGATTCATCAGAAAGGCACCGTTGACATTCAGCTAAACACTCATGTGGCAGCATGTTTGATTTCCGTGCACACGCTGAACGCTGCAGCCAAACAGCTGAGGCTGCAGCGTGTCCTTAATGATGAGGTTTTGACATTGTTCACTCACTCTGTGCTCATGGTTTATTCATCCTCTGCTCTGGAAAACAGGTTTATTGACGGGAAATCTCTTTTGATCACAGACATTTATTGCAATTATGGAAACTTAGCATCACTTTAAATACAAACACGCGTCTGGGTTTTTGAGAGGAGACGCGTATCATAAACATCACGGCTGGTTTGAGATGTGTCATGGCGGCAGGAGTGTGTGAGCGTGTTTAGGACACGATGGCCGGTCTGCGGTTTAGGGTTCACATGAGTCACGTGTGAAGGGAACTTCGCCTTCTGCTTGCTCCCATATTTTAAGATGTTCCTTACGAGTTGAGAAAAGCTACGTGAACAGACGAAGACGACGGAGAAACGCGCCTCTACCAGGTTACCGCTGCGTTCATCGACTTACGCCTGGAGGCTCCAGTACACGGACATGTCGGTACAGCATATGTGTTCTCTCTCCGTATCTCCAGGGTGGAGGAGCAGCAGGTGGTTGAGTGGGCGTACGCCCTATCTGGGCTCCTCCACGGTCAGCAAGGTCACGTTTTAATGGCCTCGCCCCCGTCAGCGAGACTCCCTCCCTCCCATTCTGTTGCCTCGGCTGCTTGGTTATTTCTCCGGGCAGAGCTGGCGCCGAGCCTCATTACCTCACACGGCTGCAGGGAGGGACTGCTCCTGACGAACCTGATCAGAGATATTAGAGCTCGGGTGGAAGAAGGGTGGATGTGCAGGTGTGTCTTCTCTACACGTCATGAATCGTCAGGGTTTTCTCTAGTTATTCAGGATTCAGCATCTCTATTCATTCAGCTGCTGTCTCCACGAGACGTGTTCACGTCGTTAACATCTCATCATGTGGACGAGATGTTTGTAATCAGCAGGTATATCCTTCTCCCTCAGTCAGTAACGGAATTAAAACGGATCCTTTCTTCTCTCACTTCTTCTTCTTGCAGCAGCCGATTCTTAAAAACTGGACAAATGAAAATCTCTACCTTTGCGTCTCCCTGTCCGCTCCTGGCGGCCTGCGGTCGGTGCAGGTGTGGGTTTCTGTGTGTAGGAGAGCGGATCGGGATTGTTGCTGACATCAAGAGCTGTGAGTCTGGATAATGTGCTGCGTTTGAAGTGTGGATGATGGGTGATCCTGCAGCACCAGGCTGCACGGCCCCATTCATCCTCCAGATCTCTCTCTCACACACACACTCACACACACACACACACACTCTTTGGTTTTTGGGAAGAGGGAGGAGGGAGGTGTGGAGGAGTCAGCAGACTGATGCTTCCTTTTTAATTTGGCCAGCGTGACTTTTTCATTTTTATTCCCGCTCACCCCTCGCCTTCTCTGTCTCCTCAGATCAGGCCGAAATGAAATGCAGCTCAGGATTAAGAGGAGATCAGTGAACTCCTCTTAAGCCTCCAATTTCTCTCCTTCTCCCTCATGTGTGTCTCAGCCGTTCTTCATTAGCTGAATCTGCCGTTTTTCCTTCGTTATTTTAGGAACTTTTTCTCTGCTCCTTCCTCCACATCCTCGCTCCTGCTGCTCTTCATCACTCCATCTTCCACCTACCTCGGCCTCTTTGTCTTTCTCTGCCGACTGTCCTGCTTTTTCTCCTGAATCGCTCAGAAGTAGTTTTTCTGTCTGTGATTAAAGTTCTAAAGGTTAAAACCTGCGTTGTTTACGTCGGGTAAAAGCGCGTGAGAGGTTCGTTCTGGAAGTTGACCGTTGTTGGACGAAGGAGGAAGAAATTGAGCATATCTTTTAATATCTCTTTCTGCTCGTCTGCCTGCCCCCCCCCCCCTTTCCTCCTGCTCTCTCTCGTCCTCTCCCTCCCATGCCGCCATCAAAAGGCTGTCTCCTCTTCCCGTTAGCGCTGGCTCCTGCGGGGCACATTTTCTCAGCTTCTTTGTGTTCCCTCTCTTTCTTCTTTGGTGTTAAAGAGCTTCTGCAGTGAAGCAGCTTCTCTCGACCACATCAGACAGTCGAGCCGCCACCTGGGACGAAGCAGTGTTGGGTGATGGTGGGGGTGGGGGTTTGGTGGGGTCAGATTACCTACGTGTGAGGACCAGGAGACAACGGGATGATGGGTTACAGCTCAGACATGACGCTGCGTGTGACGCGTCTCCATCGGGGTTAAAGTGACTCACTGTGTGTGTGTGTGTGTGTGTGTGTGTCTGACTTTAGTGTCTGTTTGGACAACGTGGACCTCTGAAGCTCTGCAGCGTCTTCTCCACACGCCACAAACTGTTTTATGCTTTGATCAAATGTAGAGTGCTATATATATATCAGAGCTCATAATTACCCCCCCCCCTCTCTCTCTCTGGGGTTGGGCTACTGTTATCAGCACTCAGTCTTGCTGCCTCGCTGCCTGACGGAGCCGCAGATCTCTCCCCGGGCTCGTCTCCCTCTTATCTCCCCTCACACTTCACACAGAGGAAGTTCTTAGAGGGCTGGGCCCGACAGATAGCGGCTGACCTGTCTCTTCCCTCTGGAGTGGGTTCTTTTTCTCTTTTTTTAAAGAGAGAACTCAAATGACCGACTCCTCGCTTCTTCAGTCCGTCAGCCGCTCCCGCCCTGTGCCCGTGCACCTGTCTCGCCATAATGAAGCAGGAATGCTGCTGCCTGTGGATTCTGGCGGCGCGTGTTTGAAGTTGCCGCCCCGTTGGGAGTTTGAGCTCGACGGAGGAGACCCTCGGTGAACCTGCCACTTATGGCCTCTTTAAAGCCGTTCTTTCCATCTTTCCTGCTTTGGTTGGTGGTTGATGTTTGTCTGATGTCTGCAGGCAGCCAGAAGAGTCGCGCCTTGTTCCAGAACAGCTAATTAACGTGGTCGATGTTCAGAGTGAAAGCTGTCAGACGCTGCTCCTGCACCCTCCTTCTGAAGAGACGTTTGTTTTCTTTATTAAAGCCTCTTAGTCTTAGGTTGATCTGAGGTGTCTCATAGTCTGTGGCTTTACAGCATGAAAAAATGCCGACTGCTGTTTCAGCATCTCGCCGTTTCAAAATAAAACGCATCATAATTGAAAAAAGTGTGTTTAAGGTGGATCTGCCTAAAAGTGAGTTAACCTGTTAACGTCTTATCAGAAGTCACAGGCTTTTTATTTGCTGATTAGGAGATGCAGCAGGACGCGGGATGTGGAAGCTTCCGTGAAAAGTGTGCGTTGCAGCACATTTTCTAAATGTGTCCGTTGTGATTTTTGTCTGACAGATGGTTCTGCCGACAGCGGGGAGCTGGACCTGAGTGGGATAGATGACAGCGAGATTGAGCTGGTACGTACCTGCTTTTGCACACTGAAATAAACGAGTTCCTCAGATTCACATGAGCGAAAAGTCCGATTTAAATTCTCACAATCTGAATTGTGCACAACAACACAAGCGTAGTGTAGACACAGTGCAGCAAAGTCAAAATGATACAAAACGTACGTATAACAAACGTTACAACGTTCAGAGTTGAACCCTTTCCCTCCAGATGTGAGCAGGCGTGGCTCGGTTTGCAAGTCAAGCAACTTAAGAACACACTTCTACACATTCTCACTCATTTTCAGAAGTTGTCAAATGTTCTATTGAACCGTGATGGTTCTTTACAGTGAAGCGCATTCTGGCGCTGAAGGCATCCCTGCAGTACTCTGTACGTTTCCATGGTGGAATTTACCCACAATGCAAATCTACCCGCGACCTAACAGTGTGTCTCTCTGCCTCCCTGCAGTATCTGCTGACTGACCACGAAGTCAAAATCAAGACGGCGCTCTGGATGGCAGAAAACTCGGACTACCTCAAAGAGCAGAAAGGTATTTTCAGGATGAGACGGTGAACCCGCAGCACTCTGAGGACGTGTCCCCCTTTTTGTCTCCCCTTTTGTCTCCTCTCATATCAAAACTGGTTTGAGCGGCATCACTGTGTTTGGACAGAAGGAAAAACTGAAAGACGTTCACCGTCTTTACACACAAGGACAGAACAGAGCAAACAAGTGCAAGTGTGTTAGCATCACATGATCAGCACCGACGTGCAGGGAGACGGAGCGACTCCGTGTCATGATAAACCTGCGACCGACGTAGCCTGACGTGGTAGGTGCAGAGGGAGGTGGTCCCACAGTCTCTAAATAATCCCAGGCGCTGTGTTTTGTGCTTTCAGAAAAGGAGGCCAAGATAGCGAAGGAGAAGGAGCTCGGCATCTACAAAGAGAAGAAGGTAACGGCGCTCGCTGGAGCTTTAACCAGTACGTTAGATTATATAGGTTATCTGCAGCACTTCCTTATTTCTCATTGCACCGTCCTGAGCAGAGGAAACATGTGTGTGTGTGTGTGTGTGCCACTTTGAGCCAGACAGATAATCAGACAGTCATTATGTTCCGCGGTACTGGTTCCCTCTCATTTCCTGTTACTGGTTTTGGCTCGGCGCTGGTCCTCTGGTAGACCCAGCATCTGTTCGCCGCCTTTTACTGGCCGGCTTAACTGCCGTGGAACAGATCTAATGAGACATGAAGCCTCCTGTCTGCACCGATCCGAGCAGCGGCACACTGCCGCAGAAGTAAACAGCAACTACGCGTGACAGACTGAGTAGAGACGAGAAAATACAAATAGAAACGTGTTTTCTGCAGCCAGAGTTTGGACTGAGGTCGAGGTTAATGTGGAGGAGCTGAAGCGGGGCGATGAGCGCGTTCCGGTGTGAATGTGCCGTCGATTGTCTCGCTCCTTTTAAACCCACAGTGATCTAATAGGAAGGAATATTTCCAGATAACATCTGACCCTCGTCTGCCTCAGTAGGTGGAACGGAAGTAGAGTTTGATCAGCTGGAAGCTCATTTACCGCGACCCGGTTCTAATGTGAGGTTCGTGCACCCTGGATAATAGGAGCTAAAAACCCACCAACTGTAAACCTGTTTGTCTCTGTGTCGCTGTGAAGCTGAGCGTAGCTCCGACGATCATCGTGTGTGTGTGTGTGTGTGTGTGTGTGTGTGTGTCCACAGCCGAGAGGCCCCTCAAAGAAGCGTCCCCAGATCCGAGCCAGCACCGCCGACGAGGCCATCGGGAAGATGCTGGAGCAGAAGAGGATCTCCTCCAAGATCAACTACGACGTCCTGAAGGACCTCAACATCAAGCCCGGCGCCAGCCCAGCTCACAAGGCCGAGACCCCCAAGACGGAGTCGTCTCCCGCCAAGCTGACTGCTCGCAACCGCAAACCAGCACGAGCCCCGCTCAGCCTCAGCATGCCGCTCAGCAGCCTGGGAAAGAGGTGGGTGGATGGGACGTTTGCGGGTATCGGGCCTAGGCGTGATCTGCGGCGCGGTTTCTTCTAGTATAAACCACCTGACGAGCGTCTTTTCAGAGCTAAGAGAATCTTTCAGTCCATCACAGACGACAACAGACACGTGTGCTTCAAAAGCTCCATCAGTGGGTTATTATAAGAGCGCGGAGACGTTTCCTTCCTCGCTCAGGTTTCCTGCACGTTTGTAGCATTTTAAACAGCAGCGCCGCTTTATTACGTGTCATGACGTCATGAGTAAACATGGGGCTGGAGAGAGTTGGAGCTCAGTGTATGTTACCAACAGAAATGCTTTGGCCTGACCTCGTGTCCGCCTTCTTCTCATAGAAGAATACGTAAAACCACATTAACTGGGCTGAATAAAAACTGCTCCTCCTCGGCCAGGTCAGCCCAACCCACTTTCTGTCTTTGTCACGCGTGAGACACGAGGACAGTCGGTCAGTCTCAGTGTTGCGTCCTGAGGATTTGAAATGCATCTTCTCTGTGGCGTTTGTCGCCGGCCGCTGCTCTCCCACCTTCTGTCACAGCGTTCATTTCCTGCTGTGAGTGACACATAGAAGTTACTGAGTTTTCAGCAGCGCAGAGAGAAGCCCCCCCCCATGCCGTCGTTCTGTGGTAACTGAGTCCAGGTCATATGGTTGCACTTTACTGGGCGTTTCTGAATCTTGTCCCGAGCTCTGCAGTCATTTTCTGCATTTGGTTTCAGACCCGCTGAGGATTTTGAAAAGTCGGTTTATTTATTATTTTTAGCAACGGTTTCTTTTATAGTCTAATAAAATCTATTAGTAGAAAAGTTGTTGAAGCAGCCTGAAGGTTCGAGTCCAAACGGAAAGCGGAAGCATACATCATCTATTACTTTCAGGGTGTGTGACTCACTGTGGGAGCAAAAATAAAACTCACACACAGAAAATCTAGAAAAACACTCAAAGAAAAGAAACCTGAACATCAATTTGAGGATGGGAAATACGGTGAAACCAGGAAAACTACAAAACGGAAACAAAGAAAAGGTAGTTTGGACCAGAGCTGCTGCCTCGGGCCACAAACCCGGAACACTCGCTTTGACAGGCTGATTAATGGCGCTAATTATGACACATTACAGCGCTTCCCATTCAGAGGACGGTGATGTGATGCCTTATTGATTGTTGTAGGGAAATTGCCTTCGCAGCCTGTCCTCCCCACGGGGAGGTCGGAGGTCAGCTGCAGCACAGTGGCAGTGATGCAGTGTGTTGCTCGAGGACACTTCAGCAGAGGCTGTGATCGGTGCTTCATCACTCGTGCTCCTGTGAGAGTCTGGGAAACTCCGGACGGGCAGTGGCTTCGGCCTCCGACGTCACCCCACTACCAGCTTCTCAAACCTCCTCAGACGGCGCTCAGTTTTTAAGACTTATCCAAGTGTCTTCCTCAGTCTCAGCTGTCTGCAGGTTTCCCAACCTTATAACCAGAAGCTTTGCATAATCACAGAAACTAGTGGCCGTGTGAGCGTTCATTGCGTGCTGTACAGACGGATGTACCCTCGGTTCAGAGACGGTGGTTTTCTTTTCACGTGAATGGCCTCCTTCACTCCTCTCTCAAACCAGCGCTCCTCCCTGTCCAGGTTGTGCACCTCCTCATCTCTGAAGGAGTGACCGCAGCATGATTCCACCAAACAACAACAACAGTGGCCTGACTCTGGATTTGAGCCGCTCCAGTTGGCTAATGGCTGCTCTTCCTCGGAGAGCTCCATGAATGAAAGGTCTTCCCTGGCTGTTCTGGTTTTGCTCGGCGGGTCGCCGGCGATTCAAGCCTCGTCTGCTGGTTTTAAGAATGGACGCTCTTATCTTGAGTGTCTGACCAGATTCGATGAATCATTGATGGTCGTCTCTGCTCTGAATCTTTCATCACTTTCTTTCATACTTTCTTTTCTTTCCCTGAATGGAAACTTGCTCCATCCATTTACCCAGAAATCTCTGAACTCTGCACTTTGTTTTGCAGATTTCGTGCAGATTTCCGACCCCCCTGGGGTTTTTCAGTTTTCAGTAGCTCTGCCCACGAGCCATTAAGAGCAAGAAAAAGCCCCGTGGCCTAGCGAGCAGCAACACGGTGATAATGTCCCGTTCTCTAATAGCATGTCAGCAGCAGCAGTGCAAACACAAAAACCATCTCACACAGCGGCCGTTGAGCACAGAATGGTCTCTTTCAGCCCAGCGGTCGAGGAGCAGACCGTTGCTCCGGCCCTGAAAAGGTTGTTGTGCTGGTTATTGAAAAAGGGGAGAGGCCTGGTGTCAGGGAGACCTATGGAAGTGCAGGAGAAGCCTGCTGACAGTGCATCCATTGTGCCTTGTTTGGAGGCCTGTCTGAGGGGCTACACTGAGGCATTGTGCTGCACCGGCCTCCCCTCCCTCTCCCGATTCCTCCTCCAGGCTGCTGCCTGCGCTCCGTTCTCCACTTGAGGGTTTGGGCTCTTGCTCTGCTTGGGTCTGCTTCAGACTCTGAAGATCAGCCTGGGGTTATTCTCTGGTTCTCTTTGCAGGGAGCACTGAAATGATCAGACGTCCTCTTGAACTCGACTAGATTCTGATAATAAAATGCAAATAATATTCAGATAGTCTGAATTGTTAATAGGCTGCTCATAAATATTGTGAATTTGGTAGGAGTAATGTATCCTGACTGGAGCCTGCATGTTTCTGCTGTTCGCTGTGTTTGTGTTGACACAGATTCATTATTTGGAGGCTGTGTGCGCATTTACATACTCTTCTTGTTCCCTTTTTTAAAAATATTTATTTAATTCTCCTCTCGAGCTCACGTTCACAAATACACATGCGCATGATGATTCCATCAACCGTGTGTAAGAATGGGAGGCAGAGTTCTTTAAACTTAAAAACGTAACCTTTCTCATTATACAGTGTACAACACGCAGTGAAATGTGTTCTCTGCATCTAACCCATCACTCCTGGGGGGAGCAGTGAGCAGCCACAGGCGGCGCTCGGGGAGCTAGCGCTGGGTGTCTCGCTCAGGGACACACCTGGTACGGGGGGATGGGCTGGGTGACTGGGAATCGAACCCGGGGCTCCTGCTTCCCAGCCCTCTGCTACCAGGCTGTGACCCAGCCATGTCACAGTCGCGTGTCTCACTTGGAGGTTTTAGCGATCGTAACAGCTGCTGTGAGTTTTCACACATACGTACTTTTGCTTTGATGACATAAAAAGGACAAATGTAAAACATTCTGATGCTGTAACTGTGATTTCTTCTGTTGCCAGTTTTCTAATCTTATTCGTAATTGTTGTCGTTCAGGTGAGCTTTCTGTGACAGTTTGTCTGTCTGCAGGTTGTGTGTCTGCAGGTTGTGTGTTGTCTGTCTGCAGGTTGTGTGTCTGCAGGTTGTCTGTCTGCAGGTTGTGTGTTGTCCTTCTGCAGGTTGTGTGTCTGCAGGTTGTCTGTCTGCAGGTTGTGTGTTGTCTTTCTGCAGGTTGTCTGTCTGCAGGTTGTGTGTTGTCTTTCTGCAGGTTGTGTGTTGTGTGTCTGTGTGTGGTGTGTGTGTGTGGAGCTTTTCCATCGGTTGCAGTAACGTCCGGGTCTTTTTCCAGCCTGAGGCGATTTTCCTGCTTGTTCCTGGAAAGGACCCGTGTCCATCAACGCGCTCCCGTCATGTCTGCTTCCGTCCTTTTTCTCGGTCTCTACCATTTCTGCCCATTTACCTCCACACGTCTTTCCTTCACCTTCCTCTCTCGGAGGCTCCTCGTTGCTCTTGTTGTTTCCCCTCCATTTCCTCCCACTTTCTTTTCAATCTTCTTTGTTTCAGTCCTGCAATTTCTTCTGTCTGCTTCATCCCACCTTTATCTTCTCTCCTCCTCCTCCTCCTTCGCCCGTCCTCTATTACCTCGCCTACCTTTCTAATCCTCGCTGCATCTCTGTTCCTGTTAAAAGCCTTCAAGCAGCAGCTACAGGCCTCTTGTATCACTCGGCACCATCGGGTCTGCTCTAGCTTTGGGCTTCTGCAACCCGCTAACAAGTTCTTTCTGTTTTTTGTTTCTTCTCCCTGTTTTGTCTCTTTCATCTTCTCTCATCATCTGCCCACTGAAGTGTTTGCACTTTACAAAACACGATGTAAATTTGCCTCGCTTCACTCAGACGACTTTGATCGCAGGCCTGGAAAATAAGCAGCCAAATTGGTGTGATGACTGATGGGACCAGTCTGAGTAAACAGAAGCACAAAGAGGGAAGTTGGAGCTATTACGGCTCTGCTGAAATCTCCCTTCACGTTGTTTTGTAGTAATAGGTCAGAGGGGAAATTCGGCTTTTTGTGGCACTTCAGTTTTTTGCCTTGTGTCTTGCTTTGGTTGTAATCTGTTGACAGACGTCGTGTCTTCCTTTTTCCATTTTCTTTCCTTCTCACTGAAGATCGTGAGCCAGTTGTGCTGATTTGAACTGTTGGGTCTGATGTATCATATTAAACACAGCATGTGACGTTTGACGTAAAAACATTCAGTGTTTGAATGAAGCCGTTGAAGGCGTCAGACGCGGTAAATCTTTTCCATGCGTTGAACACACCATGAACTCTCAGATAGTCGCCTGCTGTGTTTGTTCACGGGCGTATGTTCCATAGAGCTCAGGGTTCTTTGCAGAGAAGATCCACGGTTCTTGTGCGTTTTTAAAAACAGCTGGAGAGTGAAGAGGTCGTGAGGGGAGGAAATAAAACGAGTCTGATTTGGTCAACGGAGCAGTTTAAAGTAATAATTTGAAGCTGAGCTGCGTAAATATAGATCTTAATATTTCTTGGCCTCCCTGTACAGTTACGGTTATTTGAAGAGACTCGCATGAAAAACAAATTCACTTTTTACTTTTACTGCTCATAGTTGTGCTGCAGCTGAACATCTTCGACCAGCCGTCGGCGAATAAATAACGAAGGACACCGAGGCTCGACGGGGCTGTTGGCGTTTCACGAGCCGCAGTGGTCGTTGAAATGCATTTCTGCACTGAGCTGAACACGTCGCTCATCTCTTACGGTGCAGGTGCATAGGAGCAGCTCTAATAATCTCTAACTGACCCTGTAAACGCTGCCGGGAGGATCCGTCGCTGCAGGCTCATATTTTGTGGTAAACAGCTCTACTCTATCCCTCCACTTTGTTGGTGACGAACCTGTGAAGCTTTAAGGTTTTCATTCATTTCATATTTATTTCCATTATCTCATTAATACAGCACAAATGCAGATTCTTAGTTGTCCAGAATATCACAGACGGCGCCCCTGCATCCTCACGTCAACACACCGCTGCAGATTCTCACGTGACCCGTCTCTCCTCACCCCTCTGTGATGTTGTCCTCCTCTCTTCACTCTCTTGTGTTGCTCTGCGCTCCTGCTGGCGGCGGCTCCCTGCTGTATTCACTGTACCGGGCAGCCTCTGGGTCCCTGCACTCGTTCACTTCTTCTCCATTCTCTGACCGCCCCCCTCCAGTTTCTTCACCGTGCACCTCCTGCAGCCAGCTGCCAAACAGACCCTCCCTGTTCCCTCCGTCCCTACTGCAGAATGGAAAAGCAGTCTTCCAGAAATAGCACAGATAATTGCCCCCCAGTGATATTTTTTCCTCCTCTCATGCGCTCTTTGTGCTTCGCTGCTCCTTCATCTGTTGTTTTCTCATTCATAGGTTTTTTTCCTTTTTACAGAACTTGTCTGATCTCTTTACTTTGTTGGGGAGAATGGAAAAAGAAAATTCCTCAATGCACTTTTTTTCTCCCTCAGAGGGAGGGGGAGCCATTTCGGTCTGTGTTGGTTTTCCAGAAATGTAAATTGGAGCCACAGACCGAAGCCAGCAGCGGAGAGAAACTGGGAACTCAGCACTTTTGTGGCCAGATGTTGCTGCTACCCACTTACCCAAAGCTGTGCCAGAGGACAGAAGAGGAAAGAGGAAATGGTTCCCAATTAGAGTTTTTTTCAGGCTATGGGAGCAGGTGTCGTGTGAAAGTCAAAGCGTCGCCGTGTGTTTAAAAAAGAAAGAAACGAAAACTGCACAGAAACAGTGAAATATGAGACGAAGGGTGTTTTTCCCTGTTCTGTGACCCGCTGGGTTTGGGGAGGGTGGGTAATTTGTCTGTGGTTTGCAGCCCCTCCCTGTAAGCCTCTGATCCCCCCACACTGTGACCAGTGAGCCGTTGGATGATGAGGGTGGCGCATATCGCCGACGTGTTTCCACTGAATGACTGTCGGACAAAGGTTTTGAAATACTTTAATTAAACTAAACGACTCTTCATCTCCTCAAACCTCATATCAGTCATATTAGTGGATCAGATTGCCCTTTAGCGCTGCATCGTGTTTTGGTGCTTGCTTCTTACTTTGTTTTGTCGCCTGTAACACGCCAGGTGTTTAATGCAGAACATGGTTTGACACGCTGTGCATTAAGGTTGAAAGTCATCTTTTCCTTCCGCTTTCCCTTCGGAGCCATTTCCCCTGAATCACGGAGAAACGCGAGCGCCTCTCTGACTCTGGAATCCGGCTCTGCTCGCAGCAGCGACGGCAGCTTTCCCTCCACAGCCTCTTCATTTAAAGGCTTTCAGCGGCCAAACCTTTGTTCTCATGTTGTGCGCCTCACACTGTAACTAATGGGACAGCCAGGGCTGGAGTTTCAAGGGGAACTCTCAAACTGGGCCATTTGGAAAAAATCCCAGAAAAAAACCAACCCGGCCGCAACCGATGAACATGTTGACACTGAAAGCGTTGATGCTATTGTGGTAGTTCATGGGCTCGGGGGGCCTCAGCGCGGCTTAGCTGCTGAAGTTTCCCCCCGGACGAGTGTCGGCTGAAGTGCACGGAGATGCTTCTTCTTTTGTCCCTCTTTATCTCCGCTCTCAAGACGCTCTCTGTTCTCTTAAAACCCCAGATGAGATACTAGTTTCATTTTAAAATTTTATTCCCTTTCCCTGCTAAGTTTTATTGACACCCCCCTTCCCCCTCCCCGGCTATTGCCAGTTGTCAGCCAGTGGCTAAACGGCCTTCCTCGTTCGCCTTTTCAGCTCAGGCTTAGTCTCATTGGCAGTAAGCTGATTAGGAACGAGCTGCTAAGCTCGGCAGAGACTGATAGCCTAACGGAGAGAGTCACAGCAGAGTGGGATGAGCGAGGCAGGTGAGGGGGGGGTGAGAAAGATGAGAGGGAGAGCGCTAGTGAAAGGATAGAGTGAGATTAATAGATGGGCGAGGGGCGTGACGTCACTGAGTGCTTACAGGAAACCGCAGGCTGGGTGGTGAACGGTGGAGGAGTCGCTGCCGTCGTCCTGCTCTGACCCCGTGCACAGGGCGGTGAAGCATTAGACGTGAACACAACTAAAGGGCAAACGAGACGAATCGTGAAGCGATGGCGCCTGAGCGGTTGGGTTAAAGACCGTAGCAAAGAGACGGCGGGGAAAGATGAAAGAGACAAGGCCAAAGGTACGGGGTATGTGCTGGTTACTGCAGAAGAGGCCGATCAGAGGAGAAGCACATGTTGCACCTTTACTCATTCGTTAGCACGATGAGAGAAACTCATTAGCACTTGTCAAGTGTCTCACACTCGTAGAACATCCAGATATGATTTTAATAGACTTTCATTTGCAAATAAGACCATTTTAGAGTTCTTATGACGCGCACACAAGTTCTGGTTTTCATTCCAGTCTGGTTTCTGTGACGGGGGGAACAGCAGCAGCAAGGTTTCAGGACTGAAAGCTGGACCTTGCACACCGATCATTCGCTGGATCTTATCAGTGTCGTCTGTGTCTCCGTGAACGAGGCGGCGTTTTAAGAAGGTCAGGGAGACGGAGGAAAATGGCAACGCGACGTTAGGTGAAGGAAGAAAGAGCGGCTCCAGCGTCATCCCACGTTTTCTCTCGTATGAGGAGCGCGAAGAGCAGGAAGCCTCTGGAATGGCCAAAGGAAAGTTTCCGTACCAGCTGATGGCACAGAGGTCAAAGGTCAGAGTCGCAGCAGCACCACAATATTAATCAGGTGAAATTAGGGTCACACTGGATGATGCAGAGAAATGGGAGGCGATGAGGCTGGAGGAATTTCAAATCTGACTTTAAGAGTAGGTTAGGGAGAAGGAGGGGGGAGGAGGGGGTGAGGGGGAGATGTGATTCAGCAAAAGAGAAGAGGAGGATGTTCATGTTCTCGTCTCGTCTCCAGATCATAATTTACCATGTTTCTAAATCTATTTTAAAAGTATTTTGATCTGGTATCAAACCCTCAGACTCCACAGTTAGTGGAGGTGGGGAGGGGTCGGGGAGGGGGGCTGGTGCGTCACACGGTGAGGCAGGAGCCACTCCCCGCTGCTGTAAACCGTTGCCCTGGAGACGGAGGTCTGCTGAAAAGGCCTCGCGCCGCAGGCCGCTGGTGGCGCCATTGATGGCCGTTTGACCTCTGACCTTCATAAGTGACTCCAGAAGTCCCCCAGTGAGGTCCGATCAATCGCTGCTGTCACACCATAACCTCAGAAATGGAACGTACGTGCGGCGCCTCCCACGGGACGCTGCTCGCGCGTGTCCTGCTGTTTCCTTTCCATTTTAAGTGACTGGAAAAGTAAGAATTCATTGTTAATAAATGATTCGTCATCAACTTGAACTTTATGCCCACATGTTCGTGGATGAATGAAAACGAGGAGTAAGGCGCACACAACGCTCGATGATGGAGGAATTCATTAGTTACGGGAACACGCCTCTACTTCCCAACCAGCCTGAGCTGAAGGCAGAGCGATGACCCGACCGGCAGTGAGTAGGAGACGTCATTAACACGTTCTCCACAGTAACAAAAGACTCAACAAGCTGCTGTGAGAGCAGAGAAGAGCTTCACAGGACCGAGGGCGCAGACGCACTGAGTCGCCACAGACGTCCACGCGGAGTAAAGCGTGATCAAAGGTCACTGTTAGGGGTCGGGGGGGTTCTTGGTTATAATAAATCAGTTATTGTTTATTGATAACATAAAGTTGAATGGTCAGTTGTAGAAACGTGTTGGAGCCGTCCTCCACTTCTCAGAGAGGACATTTGGTTACCATGGCGCCTGAAAGATGGAGGTGTTCAGTTCGCCAGACATCTCTTTTTTTAACAGCAGCACTCATTAGACGCTTGTGGGATCCACTGGTCGTGGTTACCGCTGTTGCTATGGCCCCCCCGGAGGTTGACTCCTCCTGTGCTCTGCTGCGTCTGTTCGCTGTGAAGTTGACACGAAGTGATGACTGAGAACCTGCAACCTGTGTGTGTGTGTGTGTGTGTGTGTGTGTGTGTGTGTGTGTGTGTGTGTGTGTGTGTGTGTGTGTGTGTTCGTGCACACGTCTACCTGTAAATCAGCTGCACCAGGTTAGTGTGTGTGTGTGTGTGTGTGTGTGTGTGTAACGGGGTCAGTGCTGGACGGAGAGCGGCTGGACAAAGGAAACACACAATCTTTTGGCTGTATCTGTGTCTCCTCCTGCCAAGCTGCACACCGGCCCACAATGCACTGCAGCCTGAATGGACACAACTCTGAACAATTGTGTGTGTGTGTGTGTGTGTGTGTGTGTGCGTGCGCTCCATGCAGTCCGCAGCTGAAAAAATCGAGTTGGAAGCTCAGATTATTATCATCATTTATTTACATGTGAGCTCATCGCAGAACTAATTTCATTCGAACCCCCCCGCCCCCCCCCCCCGCTCTTACTTCCTCCTCGTTATGTTATTGATTGGATTATTGTATGAATAACTAAATTATTTCTTTACGCCAGTTTGTCTTGGTTTGTTCGCGCTGACCTGAAACACGCGAGTGGATTTGAAAACGAGCAGATGGACAATCAAACGGTGAAGCTAGCGAGCAAAACGGCAAAATGTCAGAAAGGAAATATGAGATGTGTAAAATCAGGGGGTAAGTGGGGAGCGTGGGCTTCGGTTCTGTTCTGCTGCTGATGGAGGACGTGTGAGCCGCGTGGTTCTGCTGCGTAGCCGCATGTATGACGGGCTCATGTTATATTGATTAATCTGATCGTTCTCACAGTCTGAGACGCTGTTTCCATCGCTTCATCTCAGCCTTCATCTCTTTTTCATTTGCTCACTTCCCCTCCTCTCTGCCTGTTGCCCTCCCCCACCCTTCGGTGTTTGGGTCAGGACCCGGGGGAGCGAGTCTAGTCTAGCACATGTACGGAGCCCTGAATAGTTCCCTCAGCGGGGAGCCACTCGCCAGCCTGGCTGGGAATTTCTAATGAGCTTTGACAAAGAAGCATGTAGTGTTGGGTGGGGGGGTGAAGATGCCAAATTCACTGTTGCCCTCATCCCCCCCCCCCCATCGACGTCCCCCTTTTCCCCTGGTTGAAGGAGATTAATTAAAAGCTCGCTCACACCGTCTGTGTTATCAGTGAGAGTTGAGCCCTTACTGTAAGCCTCCCGTCCGGGCGCTCTCGCAGGGCAGGGGGCGGAGAACCTCCGGGAACCATGCTAGTTCCAGCCAGTGGGATGTTGGGATGGCTGCTTAGGAATTCCCGCCGATGCTCGTCGCTGATGATCTCGGCGACTGTCTAGGAAGAGCTCGTGTTCACATTTGGCCCGTCTGCCTGTCGGTCACAGTTTGGTCCCATCGCACCACTTCTTTCCTCTGGTTCCCGTTGGGCGCCCGGCGATTGGAGCCGGTCGCCTGCAGCCAAGAGAAACCAGACGAGTAATCTTAATGAAATCCTCGCCCTATGTTGTGTGGTGAGTAAATCCTGTAATAGAGAGTGTAGTGAATATGTGTAGTTACAGAATGTTAAAACCCGTTCTTGTGCCACGAGCCTGAAAACGAACTGGAAAACAAGGAAATGGAAGGAAGGCTGAAGTCGTGGTCGTAAACGTCGGCAGCAACGCGACTCAAAGGTCATAGGACGTAGCCCTTAGTTCTAATGAGCTCCTGCATTCCTCGGTGCGTGAGGAGGATCGTTAATGCTTCATCCAAGCGCGTTCGACCAACCCGCTTCCTTAAACCCTCCAATCAGATGACACCCGGTAGGACGGACTGACGTGGTAAGATGCTCAGAAAACGTTTTACCCGGCGCGCAGAGCTTACATTCGTGTTGTTTGTGTTGCAGGCTGCAGCCGTTCATCACCGGACAGCCCAGCAAGAAGCTCGCTGTGGAGCAGGTGAGCTGCCGTTCATCTTCATCACTACATCACTGCTCAGAATCGAATATAGAGACTGACACAGGTGAAGCAGCTACAGGTGGTGCTGTCCTTTCTTTATTGGAAAACAGACACAGGAACATGTCAACTAGTGACGAGACATAAAACCCTTCTTTCAATGCGATTTGTAGATATTAAGAACATTGTTTCTGTGACGGTGGGAGACGGAGACGCTGACGGTGCTGAATAAATCTCCACTCAGGCCGTGTGAGAGGTGAACCTCCTTATTACTCCTTCCTCCCTCCCTCCGGGCGTCCCTCCTGCAGGTCTCTGACAGGTCCTCAAACGTGTGTTGGAGGTTCTTCTTCTCCAGCCTGCAGTGAAAGACGCGTCCTTTCTGCTTCACAAGCCCCCGTCACACGCGGCCTCTTTGAACACTTATTTTCCACATGCCCTCATTCTGCCCGCTTTTAACTTCACAGCTTCCAGCAGGCGTCTTCAGAGAGAAACTGGCCGTTTTCCAGCTTCGTCTCTTTAATTTGATTTTAAATTGGCCCCACATTCAATCACGGGCAGATTTACAGGATCTGAGGACGTCTTAAGTTTGGCTGTCTGGATGATTTTCCTTTTTTCACCACCATCTTATGTGTAAAGACCTATTTCCCTCTCCGTCACTCCACGAGGAACACAGCAGGCAGAGGTACACGAATACTCCACTACAAGTAGAAGTACCTTCAGAAGTACTACATCAGGAACGGGATGAATAAATCGGACCGTTACTGATACAGAACATTTCAAACACTATTAGGTTGATGCTGCAGATTCGTTTCTTCTAGTAAATAAATGACTGAAGAACAAATGTGAACTGAACTTTGTAATGAAGTAAAAATATTCTAATATTCATATTCATGGAGTTGGGGACTGTGACTGACTTATTAGCAGCTCTCTTCTAACTCTATTTTCCTGCCACTCGTCTTTTCGGTCTCCCTCTCCCTGAGCATTCCTCCCCTCCCCTCCCTCCTCCCATTCTTTGTCTCCTTCTCCATCATGTGCTGTTGGCAGAACTGAATGAGGAGCTCATGGAGCTCAGGCTCTGTCGACCAGGAAGAAAACATTGTCACGAGGGGCCGGGTCAACAAGGCTTGTTACTTAGCAACCCCCCCCCCCCCCACACACACACACACACACACACACACACACACACAACCCCGGGAACTGGGAGCAAACGGCCGCCACCATTGGCTGAGGCTGCTCCTGTGTGCTGCAGCTCCTGTTATGTAACGCTGCCGCTTCGTTTCAGCAACGGCGCAGACGGAAGAGAGATGTGTGCCGCGCTCGACCACATAAAACGAGTTCTCCACTCGTCGGTTAGTTCAGACATTTTCCAAACAAGACGGGGGGGGGAATGATCAGTTTTCAAGGCGGAGCAGGAGAAACCGTTTTATTTGTGCCAACTGAAACCGGCCCAGCTTTTCCCCGCTGCCCTTTCCCCTCGTCTTCTCTTCCCCCGAAGCACATTTAGTCTGAGCAGCAGGCAGTGCAGTAGGAGATGAGGGGATTTTCAGACGGGCTTAGAGATCTGAACGGGGCGCTGAGGTCAGGGGAGAGGGGCTTTGAATTGCACAGTCGCTCTGGTGTTGCAGCTGTAGTCTGCTTATGCAAGCAACAGTCTTGGCAATTCATGGCTGAGTCTATTAGAAGTCAGGTTCTCAGAACGTGTCCTGCCAGATTAGATATAGATGTGGGCAGACGGACCAGACAGAGGAGGCACAGGCCTCTTTGGAGCCGTTAAGTCCAAGTTAGCATGAGCACAGCTGCACTCAGACACCAGCAAGCGTCAGGACGTTCCTCTCTGCTCTGTAGCTCATCAGCTCCCAATGCTGGAGGACGTTTATACACACACACACACACGGACACCAGGCCACCAGCTCTTTCAACTCCTGCCATCAGGCAAACATCACAGGACCAGACATGAAACTTGCTGTGATGCTGTTCTGTCCATGTGACCCTCTGCTCTTCTTCACGAGCAGCGGCCGTGACGCGTTATTCACGCGCTGAGCTGTTAGTTTATACTGCTCCTTGTCTGTAGAGCTGCGAACCAAACACGTGTCCGGCAGTGAAAATAATGTTCCGCTCTAAACCTGCCACTCAACAGCAAACGGGGAATGAGGAACACGTGACCGACACAGTTTAAGTTTCTGAGAAGTAGTTTCCTGTCATCCTTCTCGGCATCTGTCCCCGCCCTCTCTCTCAGACCCTTCATCCTGACCCATAAACCAGCACCGCCTTCTAATCACTCTGTGCCACAATACTTAGTTCTGCTGTGTTTTCCTTTCTGTTCGTTATCGTGTTCGCTGGCCGTTAGTGAGGCGTCGAGGAGCCTCTTTACTGCCCGCTGAGCCAAAGTCAACAGCAAGGTGAAGCCAAAGGACAAAGGAAGGGAGAGAAGAGAGGTTTGCGTTTTTCTCACTGTAGTTATCATAATATGAGGAGAGAAAAATGAAGGAAAAAGGTGCAAAGACGTAAAGGGAGCAAGGATGAAGACGGGAAAGATGTGGGCAGAACAAGAGAAGGAGTCGAGGAAACGAGGGAGGTGCGAGGGAAGGATGGCCAGAGTGGGAAATGAAAGGCGAGTTAGAGGGAGCCATGGCAGGAGGACGAGGCAGGAACAATGGGGCCCAGCAGGGACTCGCACAGGCTGTTGCCGAGGAACAGAATTATCTCCATCACACTGTGGACCCTCCACCTGCGCCTTGCTTCAGCTTTATAATTAGCTCTGGCTGGAAGGAGAGTGATAACACGCAGGCTCCTCTTCAGCTGCTGAAACTGAAGGCGATTGGTTTCTGCTGCAGGAAAGAAAGTGAGTCTGTCTGTGCATCACGTGGAAGAACAAACAGAGGCAGTTCTTCAGAAGGACGGAGCGAGACGTTTTCTGAGGGGAAATCTTCTTTGACAAACAGCAGCACAGTATTAAAATCACAGCCGCCAGAGCAATAAGCGGCGCAGAGGTGGGTTGTTTGTTTCATTCATTCCCTCTGTCTGTCAAAGACCCTTCAGCTTATCGTAAACTTACGTTACTGTCTCCTACTGCGTGTGAACTAAACAGTTTGTTTATAACATGTCCACAAAGTCCTGGAGACGAAATTACGTTCCGTGCGTCAGCTGGTTCATCTGAAGCTGCAGTTGGGTCGGTTTTGGTTCCGTGGTCGGAGCAGTGTAGTGTCTCCTGGATGTTTCCCAAACCACTGAATCGCCGTCCTCTGTCTGTCCTCCGCTGAAGGTTCGGCTCTTTTTATTAGACCCGCTCTTACTGCTGCCAACATTCCTCCTGTTCCCAGTTCAACAGCGGCAGCATGTGACCAGAACAACGCTCCCGGTGACGGGATCACCTGTAGTTGTCGTGGGGGGTGGGGGGTGAACACTGGACAGCTCACCGGAGACGAAGCGAGCGGGTGAAATGTGGAAAAAGGCTTTTCTGATTAGATTTTTGCTCAACGCTTCAGCTTTACTTTCACAGGCCTTTCATGAACACTGAAGGGTGTTTTCGCCCCGAGGTGCTGATTAATTTCTGACCCAACACAAAGTGCTTCCACAGCCTCTAAAAAGCAGATGATGACTGTGCGGTGATGAAGGTGGTGCCTCTCTGTGAACACTCCACCTGCCCTACATCACGCCACAGTTCTTAGTTTTATCACTTTAAAGGAAGCGGGGCGGGGGGGGTTAACGTCTGCTTCTAATGAGCAAACTATTAAACCACCAACATGTCCCGTGTGCCCAGGTGTCCAGCTCCAACTCTCTGTCGCCGCCTGTGGCAGCCCCCGCCAGCGGAGTGGTGGTGGAGAGCGGACCGGTCGTCTACGATGATGCAGCTGCTGATGAGGAAGATGACGAGGAAGAGGAGGCTTGTGTCAGCGCCATGGATCTGATGGGCAGCAACGGTCAGTTTAAGCTGTTTCACGTATGTAGGGAAGGGAAGGGTGGGGAACGGGCGGAGTTCTTCACCTCTGATCGAGGGTGGTTGGTTTGTAACAGTCAGGTAACGACCACCTTAATAACCCCAGTGGTTCTTAGAGTTCATGGACCGAGTAGAGGCCTTAACGTGTCCTCAGATCTGCAACAAACAGAAAACAGCAGTTTGTCCCCCGTCACTTCTGTCCACCGCTCTGAGAGGTCTGGGTCACGGCTCTGCTCCTGCTCTGACTCTCTGTAAGATTCAGTTCCTTCACTTAACACTTCCAGACTTGACTCCGCCACAATAAAACGTCCTGAGCTGCCTGATTGATTCCTGTAGGGGGACCCTGTTTATACTCCTGTGCCTCAACAGAGAGGTCAAAGGTCAGGGTCGGCCTCAGAGAGTCACACTTTTTTTATTACCTGTCTTTACAAGGAAAATCCTTCATTTCAAAAACACGTCGGTACCTTCTCCAGAGATTCCCCGTCCTCCAGGTTACGATGTTTTAAGTAGCTGCACCTGGTGTACAGTACAAACGAAATCAACCCCTCTGGTCAAGACTCGGTCCGTCTGGTCGTGAACATTTTGTTCCTAGAAGGCTACAGTGATTTCATGTCGCTCAGCTCCTCCCTCTGTGTCTCGCCCCTCAGATTACGGCTGTGATGGTGATTACGATGAGGGATTCTAGCGGAGGCCCAGACACGCGCGTTGGCTGCATGAGCACACGGAAGCTGTGACGCCAAGAGCAACAATGGGGAATGAATGGGACATGCAGGACAACGGAGGCTTGTCCCGTGTGTTTGGCAGAGTTTGTGGAGATGTGCTGCTCGCAGGCAACAGCATCGGGCAACAACCTGCAGTGGCAACGCTGCAGATGCAGGAAGCAGCTCAATAAGCACCAGTCGGAAGAAACAGAACAACTGGGTTCCAGCAATATTTAATTTAACATACATTCAAACACTAGTGGAACCAACGTTTTGACCACACTTCACTCTTCTGCTTCTTGGAAGAAGGACAAAAAGCTAAACGCGTCCTTGCATAAGACAACCCAAGAACACTAAGTGCGTCTGTGATGTGTTGTCCCTCAGCGTGAACGTAAACGAGCGTCTAACACTCAGGCAGCACGAGCTCAGAGTCTTCTGGTTTCTGCTTCAGATCAGTATTTAGAAATGCCTTAGGTGATCGGCGGACAGGCGCGCGCCGCTGAAGCCAACAAACCGCAGTGTTGCCTTTGGACAGATGTTGGTTTTACTGTGCTGTTAGTTTTTTCTTTCTTATTAAGTTTTGTTGAGTCCTTCCACAGGCCGTAGATGCATCTAAAGCCAGAATGTAAAGACATTCTATGCAACGTTATATTTTTCACACGGAGGAATGATCCAACCGGATAGTGGATCTCCTTCATATTTAAGCTTTTATGATCCTTAGTTTGATGTTCGTGGGAGGTGAAGGAGATCGGCGCCTTGTCACTGTGGCCACACAACAATACTTCAACAAGGCTTCTTGGAAATGACCTCGACTGCCTCTGTTCTGCTGCTACAAGTCACAGTGTTACATCTGCATATTGTTGTGTGCGTTTGCTGCTACAGTAAAGATATAAGTAAAGTTTTGATTTGTTTCCTTTTTTCATATGAAACCACTTAATCCAGGTGAATGGACACGTTAAACAGTAATCTAAACATCGATACCAATAACATCACTTCATCTCAACATGCGGCCTGGAGGAACGGGATCGAACCATCACCCTGGGGACAGCTGCTCCACCAGCTGAGCTACTGCGAGTGCCGGGATAACTTTGTGTGTATTTGTGTGTTCTGTTCAGAACAAAACTCATGACAAACGACAGTATCGGGTTCGCCGTGACCTCACGCCTCCGCCCTCACGCCTCCGCCCTCACGTTTGACGATCCTTTCACACCTGTACAGTGTTACGGTGCCCTGAAGGCTGATTGTTTTCAGGAATATTGGGTGTCTCTGGGTTTGTGTGGAGAGATTCTATAGAAAGTGAGTCACTCAGCGCGATGGGAGGAAACGTGAAACTGCGGGAGTCAGATGATTAATGCTGCACCTTCACACACTAGTTGGGGGGGAAACGAGTTCTTTATTATTTCAACATGAGTCATTGAACAAAATATCTATGACTTTCAGACCATTGAAAGTTTAGGGACAACTCGCCGACTCAGTCAGTCCAGCTCAGGCACGTACGAGCCTTCCTGCCCAACATGGTGCCTGACCTCACAAATGCTCTCCAATATTCCCACCAACACACGCGGTTAGCCAGTAAAGCCTATTAGGAATGACCTGCCCCCCCGACACTCCCAGTCTGCACTCATGTCAGGACGGCCTAGGAGGGCACGGGTCGCCCTCAAAGACAGTAGGTCGCAGATCTCGGCAGTGAACGCTCTCGTCTAGAAGTTCTGGAGGATTCTAGTTCCAGTTCCTGCAGGAACATTTGTTTTCTACTTCATGGACAAAAGGCTTTGGTGCAAAGGACGGAAATAAGGGAGAGGATGCAGTGACTCGGTGCAGACGACACTTAAAAACTTTGCTGGTTCCTACTCGTTTTTTAAAACCTTTTACAGAAGCTGAAATCCCAAGACTGTCGAGATCTTCTGAGGAGAAGTGTGTCGATGCCTGAGAGCTCGGCCCCGGTCAAACTTTTAAAACGCAGGGAAACGACTCCCAACGCTCTGGTACCGTGACTGGTTCATCTGAAGTGCAGTGAAATTAGTCCAATTAGCAGATTAATAGATGGCGTGTAAATGTCACGAGCGCGCTCCGAGCTGTCTGAGGGGATTATCGTCTCTTCACACCCGCCGAGATCTGAAGCCGGCTCCAACAAGACGCCACCTCAGGCCTTCTGGAACAGAAAGATTTGAGAAACTATTAAATTACAGCGAGTGTGACCCCCCACCAGTGTCCCCTCTTCAGGTCGGCTTTCTCCTAACGCGGCCCGGAAAATAATTTCATGGTTTCTGATGCTATGTAATTGTGCTGTCAGGTCAGCTTTCTAAAGCCCCCTCTCACTCCTCCACCTCCCCCTTCTCGCCTGCTTGCGCTTTTCTCCCCGAGCGCTGACTGTATTCAATATTTGCCCCCCCCACACACACACACACACACACACTTAAAGTTTTACTGAAACTTAATCTTCCTCCGACACCAAACTTTGACTCGAACCTTTTCTGTGCAGCTGCTGGGAGGAGGGAGGCAGTGGGAATAAAATAAAGTTGGCTGTTTAGTGTTGCGGTGTTTCTGACCTCTCTGCCCTCCCACGGGGAGTCGGACAGCTACAGGCGAAAGAAGGGAATCATTCCGCCTTAAAAAACGTCTTTTATGCAAGTTGATTTAAAAAAAAAAAAAGAGTTTGCAGAGTTTTCTTTCACTGAGCCAGATTCTTTTTGGGCTTCAAGCATGACTATAAGGAAAACCCCAACAATCCTTCTCCTCTTCCTTCTTCCCTCACCTTCATCCTCCTTCCTGTTTCCTGGTTCCCTCCCCTCAAAGACGTTTGTTCGTTAGGTCTCTTCTCGCTGCATCCCTCTGGCATCCTGTGTTTGTTTACCTCGCCCTGCTCTTTCCTTTTCTTGACTCTGTCTCTCCATACTTCCAGTAATTAATCCCGTCTCTAAATGAGACCTGGTCAGACATGTTAAAAAGGTGCCACTAAAACCGACAAGTCAACATAAATGTTGGTTCAGCTGTACCTTTACTACGCCTCCACCTTTACTCCAACAACCTTCTCCCATCTTTGATTGTGACGATGAGGAGGTGCCTGCATTTGAACCGGCCTCCCTGAGGTCATGAGCCCCGTGCAGGTTTCCTGCACCGGCCTCAGGGACGTGGAAGACGCTTCTCCACAGAAAGTATGAATTAAAGAAAGTCTTACTTTTCTGAAACATCTTATTCTGTAAATACCGTTCACTCTCAAACGTGCCAAACAGAAACTGGTCCTCACAAAGACAGATGTACCACAGCGCTCACACCCCCCACTTCCAGACCAGGCTCCTTTTTTTTCCTCCTCCTCCTCTGCAGTATGTTTTCCTACATCAGCATATCAAGCTCACCCCACCCCACCCTGATCTACATTCCCTCCCCTAACTCCACAGCCTCCCTCCCAGTTGCCTTCCTCACCCCAATTATTTCCCAGGACCTCAGCTTCGTGGGATTCTTTCACCTCGGCGCTCTCCATTGTAGCCGCGCTCCTCGCTAACCTTCCCTCCGCTGCGGGCGACGCCAGCCGCTGTGTAATAAATACATGCAGGAAGAATGCGTCTGACAGGTCGCTCAAGTATTCCTACACCACAATGGTCCAGGGTTAGAAAACACAATATTTTAGTCCCAGCAAACCACGTCAGACCACACCCACAGTGACCCCTGTTCTTATACGAGACGTAACTGAAGGCGTGTGTGTTCACACTAAGGTTCAGGAAAACCCTCTGCTCACTCCTAGAAATGTGAGCCAACAGGTCGGAGCCACGACGACCTGCTGCAGGTGAATCTGAGGTTAAAACTTGGAGAGTGAGGTTAAATGAATAAAACAAAGAGTGTGGACGTGGTTCCCTGGCTCCCGTTCCCCCGGCTATGTTGATGGACTGACGTAAAAACCTGGAAGCTATAAAAACCTCAGTTGTGGTTTTTGGGCGTTTTTGCGGAAAGGGGATTTCAGACTGTTAGAATGTGCATCACTAGCACTTTGTTTAAAGCTTAATGAGGCCGAGACAATCAGAATACATCAACAGTAAGCCAGCAAAGTCCCAAAACACACATCTTTCCTTCCATTTTTGCCCAGAATCCATGTAAATCCTGCGTTTTTCTCACTCGTCTTTGGAAAGCGGTTACATAAGCCTGGCAGCTAGCAGTAAAGGCTGCTTCTCACTTTCCCTCCTTTCAGTAACACTTAGCCAGTCTGAAGGTTTGAGAGGAGGATGAAGGATTTAGTGAAGAGTGAGACGCGAGTGATGATGGACAACCTGGTTGGATCGATTCATTGGAAAAAAACGGATTCCAAAGACTACGGCCAGTTTCTGGAAGACGCTTCCTTCAAGCAGTGTCACAAACCGCAGCAGTAATGGACCTCGTTAGGTTTCATTCAGGTCACTCTGTCTGATTCTCCTCTTTGGAGATTTGGAAACTATGGGGACACTGTCTGTTAATACCTGCTTCTTTCTGGTCAGGAGTTGTTTTTCTGTCCTGTAGAAAACTGTGGGCGGGTTTTTTCTTCCACACAGATAATTGCAGGTCCAGAAGGACACGTGCAGGTTTCTGAACATTACAGTAACACTGGTGGAAATGTCTCACTGAAGATGCATCACAGAGGCCGAGGTTTTAAAATGGAGCTTTGATAAAATAATAACGTTTGAGTTGTTCCTTCCTTTCGTTAGCTGGACCCAGTAAGTCAGAGGCGTCTGCATTACGTGAAACGCTGCTGCTGCTGCTGCTGCTGCTGCTGCTGCTGCTGCTGCTGCTGAGGGAAGCACTTTGGAAAGTTACTTTTCAGCCATTTAAGATGCTACTAAGAGACTCGAGCAAGGGTCACAATTTGGCGTCGTATCCGAGCGAGATCAGGCGACCACCACCACTGCGGTGCTTACAAAAAATAGACGCACAGCGTGGAACTGGCCCTTGTTACTGCAGAGAACATTTGCATCTTCTCAGAAAAGGAGCTGGGAAAATGCCAACGTGTGACACTGAAAAACCCTCCTTTGCTCAATGCCGAGTGCCACAGAGAGAGAGAGAGTGCTGAACCAAAAAAAAAGAAATTAGTGTTGGCTGCGGAGCCGTCCAGCCTCTCTGCTCCGCAGCCAAGCTGAATCCGCCGCCACGTCCTGTCGTCCCCTGGTTCCCAAACATAAATCCTTGACAGTTTCTGGCTCGAGTGTGACTGAGTAAACATGCAGAGGAGAAGCAGGGAGCCTCCAAATTGTTTCTTTGCAGCCACAGATGAGCTTGGTGCTCTGCTCCGAGCTCCGTTTTGATGTATGGTCCCATCTCTGTAATTGAATTCATTAAGGAATAACTGAAGCGCCATCTGCGGAGACAACTCCCATGACAGCCATCCCTCCCAGACCAACCCCGTCGGTCACACACAGAAATATAGCTGACACATGAACATGTTTGCACACACAGACGGAGAAGTGTCGGCTCCGTGAACCAGCACATGTACGTGCATGACTCAAACAATATGTACACTCGTACAAACGTATGAGAGTGAACTCTGCATCAACCCGTGAGAAGAAGAATAAGCAAAGCTACAGAGTGTGTAGCGTGTCCTGGTTTTCACGCCGTGGCCTGCAGAGCATCCGTGTGTTTGCCCCCGTCTCCCTTTTTTCCCTTTCTCGCTCTCTTCTGCTTCTGCTACCCTGCTGTTTCGGGCTTTCTTGGACTGGACAACAGACATAATTGAAGTGAATATTCCTCTTTTATCTGACTAACAGCAACTCGCATCAATAAACACGTGTAAGCTGGACCTGACAAACTAAATAGTAAAAAGAACAGCAGGCCCCTACACGCTAAGAGCAGTGCGCAGTGAATCTCTCAGGAGAAACAGAGCAGAATGATCTCAGAGGGTGTGTGTGTGTGGGGGGGGGGTGCTGTAATGTCTCTCTGTAGCAGGTGTCTGTCTGCATGCTACGTGAGCTTTACGTGATTTGTGTGTGTTTTGTTCTGTTGTAGCCCTGTAATTACCTCCAGTCAGATCTGCTTCTGTAACACAGGTGGGAGACACAGAATTTAATTACAGGGTGGAAGCTGTGCTGCAGCCCACCTACGTGTGTGTGCATGCCCTTATGGATGGGACTGCACCTGTGTGTGCGTGTTCCTTTTGTGCACATGCATTAGTGTCTAGAACGGTGCTGTATACTTAAGTTATACATTTTGTTTTCACAGTTAGTCCTGTGTGGCCACGTTTGACAGATGCACAAGCAACTTCAGGTGTGTGTGTGTGTGTGTGTGAGATAATCAAAGGGGGGTGGGTGAGCAAGCGTGAATGAGATTGAAAGAGACAGAAGACGAGGGGGGAGAGGTTGAACACCTGGCACCTGATCAGAGGCAGCATGACGGAGATGAAAAACACGACGAGGTGGATTCTTCTTCTCTCCTCTTTGGATGGGATCAGACAGAAGCTTTGTTCTGCTCAGATACAAGTCTCAATCTGCGTGTCAGTCGTTACAGAGCATGAAGGTGTGCTTCATCATCCTTGTTGCTTAGCAACAGAAAGTTTGACACCTCATCTAGTTAGCCTAAGGGCGCTAGCAGATTTGATTTCCACAAAGTCACGGGACGTTTTTCCGCTTGTTGCTGATCCCAGCAGAAACATCAAACCAGCACCTGCTTCAGGTGCTTGAAGCCAGATGACGTAATGTGAAACGGCAGAAGTCCAACTCAGGTTTGTTTTGCTGACTATGTTGCTAAGATACTGATCTGCTGGAATTACACTAAATGAGGCTCATGGACCAACTCATGAGAAACAGGCCTGTGGTTTTTCTCACGGAGACGACGGAGCCCGTGTGAAAGAATCCTAAAGTTGAGATGCAAAACAAAGGGAAGAAGACATTACGGGGACATTCTCTGGAAATACGACCGCTCTGAATATGCAGCACATGTTGTGACATGGGCGGGGGGGGCAGCAGCTCGTCCTGCAGAAGACTTGGTGCAACACAAGCTGCTGAAAAACGTTGATGCACGTTCCAGAGCACTGCGTAAATATCCGTGAAGGTTCCCGGTCATCCAGCTCATGGTCATCTCAGAAAACTGGACTCGTTTAGATCCTGGACTACGCTTCGTTCACACTCTGGCCCAGGTGGTCACATTAACATACGTGGAAGTCGGAGGGGAGACGACCCACAGGTGACCACCAGTCACCGTGTTTGAGGTAATGGCTCCACAGATGAGTCACAGTGTGTGTTTTAATGTTGTGGCTGATTAATATCAGTCTTCAGAGCACAGGAAGTACAGACAGTCACAGCTGATAACTGCAGAAACACTTATTTCTAGTGTTGCACTGAAAAAGTCCTTGTGAATTTACTCACATTTCTTCTGTGAAGTGTCAAACGTTTCATTCATGCACATCTTGCTGTCAAACTTTTCTTTTGTTTATTTCAGAAAAGGCGACTGTTCTTCACCTGCTTTGAATCGGAGACTCCCCTTACTGATATTTCTGCTCTGCAAAAGAGACAAAGCAACAATCACGTCCACTTCTCATTTGTCTCACTCGAACACCCCCCCCCCCTCTCAAACGTTAGTAGGAGCTTAGCTTCACTGCAAACCAGCGGGGCCTGGTCCACAACCGTTCTGTGAGTCTCTTCGGAAGGAAGGCAGATTACTAGATCATAGTTACCCTTATAATCCGTATCTAATCTAAAACATGTTCTAATTTTAGAGCACACTCTTCATATCCGTCATGAGAGCCCGCTTTGTTTTCCCCTTCACCCGCCTGGTTCCCTCTGCCTGCTGCGTTACTGCCAAACTCGTGGCCCGGAAACGCTGCCAGTACAGCGCAGCCTGTTATTTCTCTGCTGGTCGGTGGTCTCTCAGAGCAGAAAGGGTTCTGAGTGCTCAACACTCGCTCGTGCTGCGCGACCAGCGCACAGAAAGGCTGTTCCTAACTTATTTGCCTTGTCTTGGGTTTATTGCGTGATTGGAAATTTCACATGTTTACGAGGAGGAAACAGCTGCCAACACACTGACCTGCATGTTTGTGGAGATGCAGTCACATTTTCTTCTTCAGCTCCACTGTCATCAGCTCACACGCCACCAAATGTCCAGATCCGTCATCCCCACAGGCCTTTATCTTTGTATTTATATATAATACCTGCAGTAAACGAGTCCAGAACAATAAACCCAGTGATGAGCAATTTACAGCCCGTGTTCAGGAAGGTTCAGCGCTAGAAATCAGAACTCTAACAAAGCTGTGCAACTAGTTGAGCTTTGCACAGTCTGCAGATTCACTTCCTGTCTTTCCAGCTTTAAAGTGACTCCATGTGAGCAGTGCAGAGCCTGCAGAGTTAGAGGTGGAAGTCCAGTTTCCAGTGTGAGCGTTCACCCATTAGAGCTATTAATAGTAGGCACTCTTTCTAAAACACACGAAATAAAACCAACAAAGGTCTGGAGTTAAACTCTCCCCACCTTGCATATGCTCTATTTAAAGCTATTTAATGTGCTGCGTCTGAGTTTCTGATCTCAGGTGACCGAGTGGTGAGGAGATGGAAGTTCGTCCCAGAGGCCTGGGCTCATTAAGCTGCAGTGTGACTGGCCGACTCCATCCATCCATCCTCCCCCCTCCAGCTCCCTGCTGACCTGCGCTGCCCTCCATCACTCAGGGCCGAGGCTGTCAGTGGCGCCCTTGAGAACAAAGGTTAGAAAAACCTCAGCACCACACAGCTCAGCGCGTCTGCAGATACTTCACTGTTTTGTCATGTGACAGACACATGAGATGAGTTCACACACCGTGTGGTTCAAACGTGTGCAACATGTCTGTCACTGCTGATGTTCAAATTCTTTACCCGCCTCCATCCTCTGCAGCTCCATCTGCAGCCGGCGCGCCTCTCTCTCAGCAGGTAAAGCTGCTGCAGGCTCTCCTGTCTGCGTGGGAACTGTGCATCATGAGCTACAGCCACATGCCCTTGTTCTGACACTGCAGTGAATGGCTGGTTGTCCTTACTCTGCGGTGAGCCTCATCACTTTCACCTTCCACTTTCTGCAGGAATTGTTTTGCTGACAATGACCACAAAAGCTTGTGCACGCCAGACGCCGCCAAATTGGCTGCTGTGTCGTGAATTAATGATCGTGTGTGTCCTACCTGAGCGTCTGGAACAAACCGCGACCAGAGACATTGTGTTCAGGAAGAGTGGGAGTGCGAGACGCCCGCCGTGTGTCTGCAGGGGCAGAACACGGCGTTTATCCGAGCTGTGTCTACAGCACAGCAGTGAAAGCGCCGCGTAGCCGCGGTGATAATTCATCTCCGCTGACAGCGTGATGACCTCTTCCTGCTTCACCTAAAGCAGACCTCCTCTGACTCCGCCCGTACACGGGACAACGAGTGATGTCGCCTTCTCCACAGTAAACCAAGTAACTCAGACTCTGACATAAATGGCAGCGTTTCATGTGAGATTGTTCCATTCATGTAAACGTCAATGAGGTGTAGTGTGTGAATGGTCTCTCTGACATCCCGCCGTCATGGAAACAGGACCTGTGATCAGCCTGTGACTTTCACGTGTCCCAGGACGGTGCCAGGCGTGCTGCATTACGGAGAGGAGACCGCGGTGACCACAGTCGGTTGAGCAGCTCTTCCTACACTTACAAATCCGTCCTCTGTTCCTGACAGTCGCTCTTATCCTCGCGCAACAAAGATGTTCTGACACTGAAACACTGAGACCCCGAAACCAGGCTTCTCATCGCCGGAGGTGAGGCGCCCTGCTGCTGGATCCTGCTGATCCTGTCAGCCCGGGGGGGGTTCCACAGAGGCATCAGAGGAGAAGATGACACCCGACATGTGGGAAAGATGAAGCCGGAGGGCCAGTTCATGTCTGCTTGGCAGTTCTGACTGGTCCATTAGTGAAGAACTGGCACAGCTGCTGGAACTGGCTCAGCTTCACCGTGAGCGCTCGGAGACGCTCGTGTGCCTCTAAATGTACCGCTCAGACATTAGGAGGAAGCGCTGCTCCAATAATTTCATCGCTTAAAAACAAAAAGCAGCTTCCTGCAGAACCAGCGTGTTGGCTCTGGGCTGCACAGCGCTGGACGTGAATACTCTTAAGTAGACTTAAGTAGAATGTTTTAATGTCTCAGGAAACCTTCGACTGATGGGACGAAGAGGAGGACCAGGACGTGACTTCGACCTTGCGTAGATGCAACGTGTCGAGCGACTGGAGCGGATCTCGTCGTGTCTGGCACACGTGTCCACCGGGAAGCGCGGAGGGACTGATTACAACAGCTAAAGCTAAAATATCAAAATGAATCCTCGCCATTTAAAAATCTCTGTCTGGGTTGGAGCGTAAATTGACTCGTTAAAACGTTAGAATGTAAACGAGGCCTGGTTCTGTTCTGATTGGAGCACCGGCTTCTTGATTCCAGTAATCACAGGTCGTGTTTGTTCGCCTCGTTCAGCGATGCCACTCATCCTAATGAGTGCACTAGACTCCCAGCTGCCTCTGTTTGGGTTCACATTATTTACTGAGCAATTAGCCGCCAAGCACAAGCTTCGAGTGGAAAATGATTGTACATGTACAGAGTGATGGAGCAACTCTCCCCTCGCTCCACACGTACACATAGGATGCTCTATTCTCACATGTTGGACACAAACCAGAGCCGTTTTCAGTTGTTATCCTGCGCAGTGAAGGTGGAAGAAAACCAAAGCCGAGACGAGAAAGGACAATTGCGTAGTTCAGGCTGTTGTTTCCTTTAAAGCTGCACTAGTTTCTGATGTTTCTTTGTGTTAAACCAGCAGCATCATCCACAGCCGCGCTGCTACCGAATCCTAAACAAGTGCCTTCGTGTCTGTCGGTGTTTACACCTTCTGCTTCGTCCTGCCTGCGACCTCACATCTCTGCACCGGCACAGATGATGAAACAGCCTGATGCAGAGATCTGGATCCGTTTCATCGTGGGAAACGCAGGTGAGTTCGTGAGCTGCAGCTCAGCCCCTCGATGGTTCTGCGCCTGCTTGCCATCATTTTGAGACGTACCTGGGGAGCTCTCTGATTGTTTAGCAGTCCCGTGGTGAGGATTCTCATTACTGGGTGTTGTTTTGATATCTCCCTCCTCCAGACTTGCACTCAGCACTTTCTGTTCACTTAATTGACAACAGCAGCTTGCAGAGAAATGATCAGCCTGTTAAACGCTCTGGTGCTTACTGTACATTCACAGATTATACTGGAGGCCTCCGCTTAGTCAGTAAGCACAGAAGCACAGCGAGTGCTCCAGACACATGGCTTAGCAGATGCACAAAGGAAAATACACATGTCAGGATATTCAGTAGTTCCAGAACGTTTGAGAGCAAAAGTCCTGCACATGCAGCTAAGAGTGAATAAATCAATGAGATGTTACGGTAAAAGTCCAGATCAAGCTGTAGGAGTTCTTCAACCAAAGGTGGAAACCTCACATTCAGGGTCAAACACTGAAGCGGACTGTCTTTCCTGCTGTGTCCCTCACAGATGTGTTTCTGTCATTTTTCAGCTGGAATCCAAAATGCACACAACTGTAGGTCATCACTGTAAAATTTCTATGCTTCAATGGGCTTTTTAGCTCGTGTTTCACTTCAGTCTCCTGAGCGTGAACCTTGGAAAACAGCTGCAGACGGATCAGAGCTCTTCACAGACTGGTTCGAACAGATAGTTTGAGTTCACGAGTCTTCAGCAGATGGAGCAACTGGGAACCGGGGGAAAGATATAATACTGCATTTAGTAGAAGGAATAAAATACTACGACTCTGACAGTTTCCAGACAACTGCTCTCAGTGGCTTATCTCCCAACGGACTATCGTGTCAAAGCTGACCTTGAACGTACAAAATCTGCATATTCCAGAGCAGCAGACAACATGCAGCGGAGTAATGAAACTCACATGTTCCCCAGGAAAATAGACAATCACCTTGTTGTCTCTCGCGTCTTTTTTTTCTCCCAGCAGTCATGAATATTCAGAAAGACGATATTTATGGCTGCTAATGAATATTCTGCACAAATGAGGGGAGCAGAGGGAATTGGATAGCCAGTAGGTGCTTCTCTTAAAGCACCAACAGCAGCTTCCTCTGCTTCAGAGAGGCTCCCAGGATGTCATTATTACTATCATGGTTTATGTGAATATGTTCCCAGATAATATCCAGAGGAAAGCGTGGATCATTTCTGGAGGGTGTTTCAAAGACGCGGTCAGGATTCATCCCTCCATGTCGGTCAGCGACTGAGAAGTTGCCAAATGGATTCACGTTGGCGATAAAGTCTGTGCAGCAGAGCGAAGAGGACACACCATAATCTATAAACCGCTGGATTCTTCTGCACAGGCATTTCTCACAGACTTGATGTGGACACTTTCCCAAGGACGTTGTGATCCCGGCTCCTCGTCACTGCTCTCAGGAGCAAATGAATCGCTGCATGCCAACCAAAAGTGAAATCTATTTTTAGAGATTCATTAAAGCCACTTGATGCTGGGTCCCACACTAACGCACAGACTGGAGTAATTGGTGGGTGGATGTGTGTGTGTGTGTGGGGGGGGGGGGGTGTCATGTTCCGCTTATGACTGAATTTAAGGGTTTTTGTTTCTGAACGTTCAACTCTTGCATCACTAATGAGGTTTGGTAGCTTTAATCAGAGAAGCTGCCATGGGTGCCAATCAACATGATTACAGAGAGGAGCTAGTGGGGATCACTGCAGCAAAGGATGCTGGGAGCCAAGCACATGGTTGTGTGTGTGTGTGTGACAACCTTATATGTACAGGTGGCTCTCATGACGTCTGTTCCTGTCTCCATCATGACGGGTAACGCGAGCTCTGACACTCACAGTCATGATGATGAACTTTAATTTAAGATGATCACAGTGCATCTGACTCACTCATTTCCCAACAGGTTCAATATAAATGGGAATCAGAAATCCTTGTTTCATTTAGTGCAAGCAGAAAATCAAAATCCAATCTTCTCATTCGACATTAGGCACCGAACCTTGATCACGTCTAGATGCCCCCTGGTTAACGTGAGAGCGCTCCGATGCGAGGCAGACAGCCGGAGGTTGATCTGCTAACGACAGAGGCTCAGTCCAGACCCATTAGCTACTGTGCAGCTTCAGCGAGGAGCAGAACGAGAACAGGAAGTGTAGTGAATGTCACAGGGCAGCCAACGTGGCCGATTACATTACAGACAGATGCCTGAATGAGATTAGGATGTTATTATATTAGCAGGTAGATGTAATATCCCAACAGTTCTACAGGAGAAGGTCTTATTTGTTAAGAGTTAAAGTGGCAGCGCGTTACTACAAACGGTGATTTAATTATGAAGAACTTTAATCATTGAGATATGTGAAATGTTCTCTCAAACTGCATAGCTACATGTAACCACTCAACAACAGGCAATTATTTCAATTTATTCTGCTAATTTAGCCAAGTTTGACATCTGAGTCTTAAATCTGCAAATAAATCCATGGTTAATGGCTGGTTCTTCTGGATGTCCGCGTTTTGTTTGTTTTACTGCTGAATTATCCACAGAAAAACGATTTTATTTCACCCTGGAAATAAACTCTGGATTTAGTGTTGGCATATCTGCCTCTGCAAAAATGGTAAAGAAACAAAAACACAGAGAAGAGAAAAACTACTGAGCCTGAGAGACCCAGAAACCCCCGGAGGCTTAAAAACATCTCAGCCTAAAAAAAGAGAGACAGAGGAGGGAGGCAAAATAAAAAAGACAAACAGACTCAGGTGAAGAGGCGACAGAAACTAAATGAAGTCGAGTTTGTACCGACTGAGAGAGAGAGAGAGTGATGAAGTGTGTGTGTGTGTGCGAAGGTAAAACAAGAAATCCTTCCTCTGTACGAGCAGAACGTATCTCACCTCATCTCTCTATCAGCCTCTCCTCCTCGTTTCAGTATCGTGGTGATTGGAGGGGAGCGGCAGCTCCGCAGGCATCTGCTCATTTTGTTAGGAGCCGTGTGCAAGTAAACACTCTTTGCTCGCGACCATCTGTCCGAGCTCAGATCTGCATGAGAGCTGGCAGACTTGGCTGGAAGAGATAGTGAGGGAGGGAGAGACAGAGAGATGGAGACACAGAGGAGAGAAGAAAGGAAGGGAAAGTGCTAAAAGGGAAGTGGAGACATGCAGCGAGGGGAGAGAGCAGTGGATGGAAAATACGTACAATGAACAATCAAACATACCAATGAACACCCGACACCAACTAAAAAGTCACCTGCATGTATGGATCATCAGAACCAATGACTCGAGTACGCTTCACCTCCACCTTCACCTCACTCCACCCGAGCTGGACCTGCAGTCTGCTCACAAGCTAAGGAGGTCCAAATGAAGAAGATCTCGGCTGGGCTGCAGTTCTCATTAAATGGCGAACTATTCCTTTAAGTTGACGAGGGTCCTCCTACCAACTGCTACCACATCGTCCCTGTCCAACGGATCCGGAGCCCAGCTCTGCCTTCGGTATGCACGTGTGTGTGAATGGTGGAATGAGGAATAATGAATTTCACCGTGTCCTCCAGTTCGTACGTTTTCCCGATAAGAGTATGTGCTCAGGGTTAAAAAGTACAAATGCAGTGTGTAGCCTCCATTGTTGCCGTATCCATAGTAACCAATTAATCCGGAAGTACTCTAATAGAAATTTTTGCGTTATCCCACAATAGTTTGTTCCAACAATCTTCTCCCACCCTTCTTTTTTCTCTCCCGTGTCCCAGGCTCCAAACACCCAGAACAAAGTCATCGGGTGAGATCTGTAACACATTAGGACTGAAAAGCTCAGTTGTGGGGCTAGATCTTTATTTGTATTATTATTCAGAACTGAACTCGGATCACCTCCTCACCAACCTTTCTGCTGGCTCAATTTAAAAAGAGAGACAGAGAAGACTGAGGAAATTCAGAATCAGAGGAAAGGCACTCTGCCAAAGACAGTGTGGGTGTTTACATCCAGCTCCATCTGCTTGTCTTTATGACTGGTGTCATCTGTCTGTCTGACCGTCTGTCTGTTTATCAAGCACTCGGAGACGCAGAACAAAGCACATGAAATGAGAACATGCTGGTGATGTGCACACCCATCCTAATCTGTCATTTTTACATAATCACTGGACCAAAGCTGAACATCTGCTTTTCAGTTTCGCCTGTCATTGTCTGGGCCATGTTGATTTTGCCATAATCAGCTGCATTTGCTGTTAACCAGCTGGAAAATATGAATAATTCATATTTGTATTTCCGTGCAGTGTGTGTGTTTCTCTAGAAACTACGACTGCAGTTTTGTAAATGTGGTGATTTCCCGTTTTCTCTGTTCTTTAGCTGCAGGTTGAATATTACATTCTACTGTTCTGCTAAACAAAGAGAAAGACTGAGACAGCTTTTATCATGTCTCGATCCTGCCGTGTGTAGAGACGCACTTTAATATTATTTCCATTAAGAATTCATCTTTTCGCTGGTGATACGTAAGAAAGTAAAACGTTGGCTGAAACCATCTCACAGAAACCTGCGAGTCTGACAGTGTGCATCTGTTCTGTGAATCTTCCAGTATTCACACAATTTGCTTTCTGCCATTTGGGACCACAGTCCTAGCATTTCAGCCCGGACGTTGTCCGAATTAATTTATGATCTGAATGCGGTGCGATTCTGCACAGACGCATAGAAACGGGCAGGCTTCCAGTGACACGGCGTGTTACCAACTTTCTGCTTTCTTTAAAAAACTCATTATGTTCAAGGTAGAAGATGTTCTTTTTGAGGAAATGCTGTCAACCGTTGCTTGATTTCTCAGGGAATCACCCGCTAGACGTACTAAGGCGAGACCAAGACCAAGACGCACTAAGGCGAGACCAAGACCAAGACGCACTAAGGCGAGACCAAGACCAAGACGCACTAAGGCGAGACCAAGACCAAG
>JAUMHF010000014.1:1435712-1448820 GCA_032359275.1 Microctenopoma steveboyesi | reverse complement strand
CCCGTCTGAGTCCTGAGACACTTCTCAGACTATTCCAGCTGTTAGAGGCTCAAAAACATTCTTAAGAATGAAAATGCAGCGTGTCTGTTGCAGCGTCTCAAATCTCTGCTGCAGCGTCGCTTCCTTTATATAGAAGTACAACACGCAGCCAAATGCAGCCTGAACCACTTCTACGACTGTGTACGTTTAACAGAATTAAATTAGATTAACCACTAGATAAAAAGTAAATAAGTCGCGTATGTACAAAGCGTAACGTAACGCCCGGGACAGTGCATCGTGACATGATATAAAGACGAACCTAAGATTAAACACTTCCTGTCCGGTCTGTACCTCACGTCGACCCTCAATAAATAATGAAGTGACGTGAGGCCTGATGCTGACTGATCATAAACCACCGTCCTGCTGCAGCTCGAGCCTCTGATCTGGCGCCTTTTAGAACATGTTGCCGTTACAGAACAATCACCTGACGTGCTTCTGTTTTTTTGACATTTATCAAACAAAGATGTGAAACATAATGTCATGCTCTCCATGCAGCAATCATGATAATAATATAGTCATACAAAAGGCAACGCAGCAGAACCCACCACTCAGAAAAAGAAAAGTACATCCGCTCAGCGAGCGCCTCATCTACATATCACATGACCTTTTGATTATAACTGTTATTTATATGATAAAGTGAAGTGTGTGTTCTCGCTGTGCATGTTAGAGCCTCTTAATGTTTCCACTGGGAAACTCTCAAACGTCTCACAATGCCACTGATTAGAGCTTCACACTGTGGCCAAAAGTATGTGGACGCTTTACGTTATATATATTCATGTGAATGTCTTTTTGTTATTTGTGCATGGACTCGATGCATTTTGTGGTTTGTTGTCTCGTAGTGTCTTTTTGTCTGTAAGTGCAAATATCAGTGGTTTTGTCTTGTTTTGTGTCTCATTTTTGTGCTCATTGACCTTGTGTCTCTATACGAGACCGATGAGCAGACAGACATGTGGTACCTTTCCTCCTCCTTTATGCTGTCAGCTGTTGCTTTTGTGCATTTTCTGATAATTTTGTTTACACTCGATTCACTTTTTCTGTTGTTCTTTTGTCTGTTTTTGGTCATTTCCTGCACACTGTTGTTTCTCTCTTTAGTTTTGTTTTGGTGACTTTAAATGAGCTCGTATTGAGCTCCATATTAATGAACTGGGGTTCAGGGGTCAGTGTGTCTGCAGGTTCATACTGAGCTCCCAGGGCTCTGCACATGCTCAGTTCCATCCCTGCCCGCAGGATGGTACCTCTGTGGAAATATGTGTATTTGCAGCTCTGTCTGTCCATTGTGTGCGTCATCCCCACGTGAATATCATAGTTAACCACAACCCAGTCTCATTTTAGCATCTCTCTCTGTTTCTCTTTGAAGTGGAGGTGGAAAGCTGAGCCCAGCATTAGCCGTCTCGCTCGCCCCAGGGCCCGACACTAATATGCGAATGCTGCTGAAATGAACAATACGGCCTTTACATTCATTACACAGAGCCATCAGTCACTGTTTAAACTCTGTGAGTGTGTGGGAGGAAGGGGTGGCATGGAGATCACACACGCACGCACACACATGCATTAACACACCACATGATACCTGCGGATACACACTCACGCTTGTATTCATTGTTCCTTACATATTACACAGTATAATACAAGCAGACACACAGACACACAGTTAACTTCCTATTTAAGCATAATTGCCCTCATGTCCACGTCACACTGGTCCTACAGCACCTGCTCACCAGCAGCGTGCTAACAGCAGCAGCAAGCTAACACCAGCAACATCAACAGACTAACACCAGCAGCATGCTAACACCAGCAGCAAGCTAACACCAGCAGCAGGCTAACACCAGCAACATCAGCATACTAACACCAGCAGAATGCTAACACCAGCAGCAAGCTAACATCAGCAGCATGCTAACACCAGCAACATCAGCATACTAGCAACATCAGCATACTAACACTATCAGCATACTAACACCAGCAGCAAGCTAACAACAGCAACATCAGCATGCTAACAATATCAGCATGCTAACACAAGCAGCAAGCTAACACCAGCAGCAAGCTAACAACAGCAACATCAGCATGCTAACAATATCAGCATCAGCATGCTAACACCAGCAGAAAGCTAACACTAGCAACATCAGCATGCTCAGCATGCTAACAATATCAGCATCAGCATGCTAACACCAGCAGAAAGCTAACACCAGCAACATCAGAATGCTAGCAACAGCAGCAAGATAACAACATCAGCATGCTAACACCATCACCAAGATAACACCTTAGCATGCGCTCAGTCGTTAGCTTTGCGCTAATGTTGTTCTTGTGTTCAGTGTTAGTATGTTTTGAAAATTATCTTTTAGCTTTTTTTAAAAGTTTGTTACGTTGACCCAAACCTTTTACCTGATTCCAACACTTTTTCACTGTTTAACTGTTTAACGGTTTATTTCATTACTGTGGTAGTTTGTGGTCATTTAATAAAACATTTATTCTCCTTCCTTTTACTTTAGTTACTTTATGATGAAGTTTACTCACTCTTTTATGGTTTTATGTCATTTTCTGTTTGGTTTCTCAACTTTTGGCCTGTTTTTCTCCTCATCAGTTTTTTCGGCCACAGTCATAGATTTAGTTGTTTTGTGTCATTTCAAGTTTTTTTAATCGTCAGTAACTTTGAGTTGGTCTCATTGTAGTTGATTTTAGTGTAGTTTAGTTATTGTGATTGTTACTAAGAGTCATTTCACTTAATAATAATACTTAATAGTTTGTTTTAGTTCTTGTGGATTTTTAGACACTTCTACGTCACTTTCTTGTTTCTTTTTTATTTAATAAAATTAAATAATTAATTCGTTTCATGTCCTTTTTTTAGATTTTAGTTATTTTAGTACAGAACCACAGGTTCTGCCTCTGATACACCAGGCACATAGTAGCTGACATTAGTGATAAACCTCTCATTAGTTTTCACTGTGTATTTATTATCACAATTATTATTATAGTTTAACTTTTTTCATAGGCCCTAAATTGCTCAGAAACTTGAGCACAAGAACTCACCTGCACAAATCATGTTACACACACACACTTACGCCTACAAGTCAGCGCTCATCGCTGTAAATTCCACCTCTGCACACACACAGCTGCTGGGATGGATCAGGTTCAGGTCTCCTGAAAGTCGACGTGCTGGCTCATTTCTTCCCTCAAATTTACCCTTCATTTCCTTTGTTGTCTAACTTTCCTCTCGTAAGGAGACTTCAGCCCGCACAAACATGACAGCCGACACACACACACACACACACTCTTCCCCTTTCCAGTCGGTGTAAGATGTCACCTGAGTTGCTGTAATTACGCCCAGGGTGCTAATAGCGTTTCTCTCACCTCTCTGGGATCCAGCCAGTTCACAGAAAGGCGTGTGTGTGTGTGTGTGATGGGGTGAGGCAGGTAGATAATGGGGTCGGTGTTGTCTTGTTCGGCTTTGAGCTTCTGCTTTTGTTGGTCGTCAGTTAGTTGAACTTTTTTTGTTACAGAAGACCTTGGAGGGAAAGTAGATGTGTCTATGTAGGTAAGTGGTGTTTCTGTGTGTGTGTGTGTGGGTGGGTGTGTGTGTGTGTGTGCACACTCTGCACGTGCTCACACATTATTTTATCTTCTTCTGTAGAATCAAAGTTCATTAACTTCTTGCAGCAGTAGTTTCCTCGTGCGTACAGGCAGATTCAGGACTTTCTAATCTTTTTAATAAAGTATAATAATTGGTTCTTTGTTATCTGAGCAATATTCAATAACTAATGAATAATTAATCAATATGTTATATTAGAGTAAAATCATGATGAAAATATGTTTGTGTGATTTTTATATTCATGTGAGTACAGACTGAAACATCATGTTAACATTTACTGTGGAAGTTTGATACAATCTTCTGTTTTATATTCACCACAAGATGAAATAAAAAGGCTGTAAAAATCTCCCCGTATAAAGAATAGATGATGAATAAATGTTTTTTTGTATCACTGTGAATGAATGCACTGAAAATCTCATATTAAAAATAATTCATTATCTTTATAAAGCACCACATTACAGTGTTTAAGGTTTAAGACCTCACACATTATATAAATATTTACAGAATAATGGAGAAAAAACACAAAAAATGTTTGTATTTGTAAAAGTCATTTTTCAATAATAATAATAATTTTTAATAAATTTGAATAAAATATACATATTTGTTTAGTTATTTAATGACTCAGGTCTCACAGAGTTTATTTCAGACTTGACCTGTGACTGAAGACAACAAATAATTCATATCTCTGTGTCAAACTTTACACATGCAGGAACCTCAGGGAAACTTCTCCTGCTGCTCTTCATCCTCTTCTCCGGCTCCTCCTGGAAGGCGTCATCTGCTCTCTAGTCAGAGTGAAAAAAGCCTGAGAGAGGAGGAGGACGAGTAGAGAAGAAGAGCTATCTGTTAGTCAGCAGGACCCGAACCAGAACCAGAACCTTCACATTTAAATTCATCAATCTGACATATGCAGAATTTATGTGCTGCAGAAATAATCATGCTTTCAACGCTGAGATCAGACAATTCATAAATCCATAAATACCAGGAACATGCAGAGAAGTCTTGGTTGGTTGAATAAATGAGCTGCTGGTCCACAGAATGTAACAGATAACGTTGTTTCCTCCTCAGTTTAACATGAAACAAACCAAAACTATCTATTAAAGGTGAAACAAATGACCAGGTTTCTCAGTAGCGCCCCCTGTAGGCGTCTCCACGCAGGCTCGCAGCCTCCAGGAGGGAAATGGAGAAAGTTTGTTGCTTGTTGCCTTCAGGTTTTTATCCGGTGAACTGCAGCGAGGAAGAGAAGCCACAAACCTCTGTTTTGGTGTCTTAACTTCAGGAGACGCCTGAACGCAGCAGGAGGAGGAAGCGAGTGAGTGACGGCACGTATCTGTCCACGGAAACACACACTTATCAAAACACAAACAAAGCTCTCATTCATGAGGAGAAAACTTCCTCCTCTCCTTCGACTCGTTGGGAAAGCCGCTCACCTGGAACACACACACACACACAGCGATCTTTCTGTAGCTGTGGGGACGTCCACGCCCACAGAAACATCTTAAACTTCACTCTAAACCAAACAGACCTGTGTGTCCTCACAGTGATGGTAAGAAGACGTGAACACACACACAGACAGAGACAGACAGAGGACTGTCCACATCAGGACTTTTCAGTAGTTGGTTTCTCCTCGTCCTCCATCTTTTCTGCTGCTCTCCCTCCTCCTGTGACAGGTGACCCTTGACCTCTGGCTTCTTGCGGCGAGGGTGTGTTTGTTTCGTTGGCTGATGCCGAAGTGTTTGTTTCACAACAGTGTTGTTTCTTCTTCTCTCTCTGACGCCTCCGACGCCGCGGTCATGAAATCTGAAAAATTAATCAGAGCTATTGTTCTTCGCCCGTGTGCGTGTGTGCGTGTGTGTTTTCTCTGTTTGGTTTTGTTTACACTGTGTTTTCCTTTCTCTCGGGACAACAAAACAAGCTCTCTGCTCCGTCTTTGTTTGTTTGTGTGTCTGTGTGTTGTCATACTGTGTAGCCCTGAGTACACTTCTTGTGTTTCTCTTTAGTAACAAAAGACGAAACAAGCGCTCCCCCTCGGGCGTCAGGCTGTACTTTTCTTCCTGTGAAGTGAAATAAAACAGAATCAGCTGTTCAACTTCTAATCAGAGCTGAGTCCAGTTTAATGTGGACGGAACCAGAACCAGAACTTCTCCACGGTCTGTGTCATTAAACGAACAGCTGACAAACAGCAGACGTTGGGCTCCTGTGTGGTTCCTCGTTAAGAAACAGGACGCCCTCAGGTTCCACTGAAACTCAGCACGTCTGTTTACATATTTCAACACGCTAACTACGTGTGTGCTGTTCTTTCCCTGGCCACAGCACAACAAACGCTCCCGTCACTCCTCCCTCCAAATTACCTGTGTGTGTGTGTTTCCTCTTTCTCTCCCTCCATAACACAAACCAAGCGCTCCCTCCCGGTCTCCGCCGTGCACCTACCTGTCAGCCCCGGCCGGCGTGTTTACATACTTTGCAGCTCTAAGTACATGTGTATGTTTTCACAGTGTTTCCTTTCTTTGGGTACAACAAAACAAGCGCTCCTCTCTTGAACATGACAGCTCCCTCTAAAGCTAATGTCGCCCTCGGGGGCCTAATCGAGGGAGGAGGAGATGATTCATAACAAGCTGCCATCCTGTCAACACACACACACACACACACACACACACACACACACTCTGAGCCTGCAGGGACAAGAGGTGCTGTTGCTTTTAAGGGTGAGTCCAACCTGGATCGTCTTACGTTCCTTCTCTCTCTCTTCAAGTCATTTGTACCCCTCCCCCTCCTCCCAGCCTCCACCATCATTAACAGCTAAAGTTACTTTCCTCCCTCCCCCCACCTCCCTCCAAGCTAAACACACCCATCACTGTCCTGAGTGTGTGTGTGTGTGTGTGTGTTTGTGTGTTACCATACCTGCCCGCTCCAGCGCGGCTCTGTTCCCATTCACTGTTTGTCCTAGGAAACTCCCGCTACCTTCAAAACTTCAGCACAGTGTTGGACACGCACTACTTTCTGTTTCCACTTCACTTCAAACAGTAATATTTTCACTTCATTAAACTGCAGCTCTGACAGCTGAAACGTCCAAGCATGTTCCAGCGCAACACAATCTTTGTCCTGTGACGCTATAAAACTGCATATTCTTACCTTCTAAACTTACCTGCATATTCTCATGTTGACAGAAAACACGTTTTTTATTTAATATCATGTGATGTTTTAGTACTAATGTTTGTTTCAGCATCGAATAGACTTTTACTTTTCATTAATATAGTAGGTTTCACTTTGACCTGTTTTTACTTTGGATTTAACTTTAAATTTCTAAAATAAAAGGGCTTTTATTTTGGAGGGTTTCAATTTCAGGTTATACGTACACATTTCATCCAGCCTCCGAACATTGCAGTTTAGTTTAAAACATTATTTTAATAAGTCTGGTTTGGTTTCAGAGGGAACAGTGTCTGTTTTCATATGTGTAAATGTTTGTCTTTGAGACGCATGTCTCCAGGTGATTCCTGGCGTTATTAATGAGCTCACCAACCATTTCTAACCTCTTCTCTCCCTTCACCTTTCCCACCTAGAGACCCTCCGCTGTGTAAACAGCAGTTTGGTGGGAAAGTTTGGTCCATCCATCTCTCTTCTGTCAGGTAAGATGAGACGAGGCGGCAGCACTCGGCTGATCGATGGCTGCTGCTGCTGCTGCTGCTGCTGCTGCTGCTGCTGCATCCACCCCTGACTACACCTGTGCACACACACACGTTACCGTGTGAGGAGTGTGATTAAAAGGAAAACGTAAATGAAACGTGGCATTTTGTTTGTTATATGTATTAATCTGAGGAACTCGGACGTGTTTTCATCCTTTGGAAGCGGGTTCAGACTGTGCGTGTGTGTGTGTGCGTGTGTGTGTGTGCATGTGTGTGTGTGTGCGTGCATGTGTGTGTGTGTGTGTGTGTGTTTGCCCACAGCCGTCTGTCTGTGTCCAAACTGTCGGCTGATAAAGTTAAACTCTGTCTGACCGTTTAAAGTCTCACTCAGCGCCCCGATGCTCATAATCCCTCAAACACCACCCGCTGTCTGTCTCCATCTACAGCGAAACAAGCGCACCTTTCAGCTGCAGTCACAGGTGTGTGTGTGTGTGTGTGTGTGTGTGTGTGTGTGTGTGTTTGACGTCCATCTTTCTGACTTTGTCCTGTGGACCCGAGACCTGCCTAACTCTAGTCTTGAACCTTTACCTCGACTTGAACACAAACGTGATTTAGGACTAAAGTAGTTTAAGACGAGTCCAACGTCGTGACGAGTGATTCAAGACAACTTTATATCAAACTTGGTCCTGTCACGATAAGAGTCCCAGTTAGAGATGAGTCAGAAACAATCACTGAGTCTAAGTTTAAGGCCAGTTCAGAGTTAAGCCTCAGATCAACTGAAGACAGGTCCCCTTAGACAGGAGGTGGAGTAACTGGGGAGTATTGGGTCAAAGGGACACCGTCTGTGTCTGTCCTCATCTCGCCCAGCGTTAAAAATCAACCTTCAGTCTCCCGACCGCAGCTTTAATCTGTTTTTGTTGGTCTCCACTTTTGCTGATAAGCACCGGCTGCTCTTCAAGGTACAGGGAGTTAAGCGACACTAATCCTCAGCACCTGGCGGATCTGACTCCAGCATGACCCGACCTACAAAAACACCTGAGTGCTCGCAGGGAGGAGCTGAGCCGTGTCTCTGCAAACCCACCACGTAGACTGAACCAGAACCAGAACCAGCTGGATCAGAGGGAACGTGTGAATCTAAAGGCCTCTGCTGTGGTTTGCCTTTAGTGCTAGCTATCACATGGTAGCACGCTAACGTGCTAACATGCTAAGTGAAGACCAGGTTTCAGTGCAGCGTGACAGGTGATCTGTTTGTGGACACACTGGAGACACAGTCTCTGCTCCTCTAGCTCCGTCTGATGTAGAACCTGCTGTGAGCATTTGATTCTGTGACTGGGTTTGGCTCACAGCCGGTGGCCCAGCTCATCGTGGAGGTGTTGGATGAGGTCGAGGTCAGAACCCTGTGAGGGCCGGTCACGCACATTAAACAGGGAAACCGCTGACACGGAGAAGGACCAAAGACAAACTGCTGGTTCTGGGTCACTGTGGCTGCAGATTCATTATAACATGTGAGAGAGAAACATCCAAACACGTCAGTGATATGATTTAAGAGATAGAGAAAAAATGAACAACTCAGAACGTGCATAAATACGAAGTCGTCTCATGTTTAAGATTTAAAAAACCTGTGATATCTGATATTTGTGCCGTTAGAAATAATTCACACACACAAAACATCATTAAGCTTCTGTTCCAAAATAACTTTCTTCATGTCCAAACGAGACTGTGACTCTGCTCAATTAATATTTAGAACCTCAGACATCCTGAAGTCAGGAGGTTTTCACAGCTTCCTCGGTTTCATTTCAACATGAATCCACTGTTGGCTGAAAAAATCAATGTGTGGTGACAAACTAATGACAAACACACAGACGCTGTGAGATCTGAAATGTGTAAATCATCTCGGCTCGCCGAGATTTTCACTTCATTTATTTGTTCCTTCAATTTATTTATTTAATTGTGTTCAATTAATAATCACTGATGGAAGGATGAAGAAAGGAGGAGGAGATGAGTTGGCAGAGAAGGAAATGAGGAGCTAGAGAAGGAGACAAGCGGGTAGGAAAGGAAATCCAGATGAAGGAAGAATGAATGGTGGTCTGCGGAAAGAAAAGAGGCTCGGACAAAAGGACGGGAAGATGGAGATGAGGAGTTAAACAAGGAATGAGGAGACAAGGAGGTAGGAATGGGAAGGAGGTGTCCATCAGGTGCAGAGTCATTCCCCTTCCTTCCTTCCTTCCTTCCTTCATCGTGCCTCCTCTTGATCTTTCTTCACTTTGCCACCAAACAAAGAAACAAAACACATAAAACACTCTCACACTCGGAGGAAGAGAAAAGACATTCACAGCAAGCGTGGGGGGGCGGCAGAGGGGCTTTAAGGCAGGGGGTCAAAGGTGAGGGGCCCTTAAACCAACACTTTGGCCCTCTAAAGCTCACAGCAATTACTGCTCGCTCTCTCTCTCTCTCTCCCTCTCACACACACACACACACACAGTAGAATACACTCGCTTCTTCTGCAGCACCAATTAATGGAGGCAGAAAAGGCTGAAAGACGGAGAAACAGAGAGAGGTCACTTACCGAGGGGCCCGGGGCCCCCTGCTTCATTCTCACCTGAAAAGTGGTAGAACGAGCACAAATTAACTCTCTTTTTCTCCCCTCGCCGCGTCAGAGCGAGCCGCACTGAGCTGATCCCTGATTGGCATGCGATGCTGGTGACGCTGCTCGTTGACTTTGAACCATGCGTTTCGACCACATTCCTGCACATAGCGACCGCGCTATGGAAGCTAGGAAGCTAGGAAGTTAGGAAACGGTGGGAACGAGCTCCACCAACCAGGACGCAGCTGTGAACCACAGAGCAGCCCAGAGAAGAACAATGGAGCATGTTCTGCTGGTATTTCTGTGAGTCTGACACAGTTTATGTTGCTTTGTGCGACCTCCAGGAAGCTGACTGAGCCGTGTACATGAACGCCACGCGACCTAAACAGTTCCACTAAGTCAGTCTGTGCTGCGCTTTAATCAGCGCAGGTGGTGACGGACTGATTCACACAGTAAACTCTGCTTCTGATTGTGCAGCTCATTCCTGTCAGTGTTAGAACCACTGCAGCGCCACGACTTCAGGTCATTTCTCATATCTGGAGAGCTGATATTGGGCCACAGCGGTTTGTTTATTTGCTGCAAATAGAATGAAAAGAATCAACAGTAAAAACGATTTATGTCATCAAACGTCTTCAGATTTACTCTGAAACCTGAGATGAACGATGGAGATCACTGTGTGTGTCTCACGTTCAGCGCGACACAGCATCCGCCGTTAAGCTGCGTAATATGTCACCACGTGCAGAGAGAGTGTGTGTGTGTCTGCATATATGCATAGTTCAAACACGTCTATACTCACACAGATATGAACACGTGTGTGTGTGTGTGTGTATTACAACATGGGTAAGTATTGGAGGGAAACATTGAGCTGTCACACACACGCACACGCTCGGGGGCAGGGTGACACAGTGTGTGTGTGTGTGTGTGTGTGTGTGTGTGTGTGTGTGTGTGCGGTGTTAATGTATGCGTGTGTAAGTTCAGATTTACACGCTGACAGAAGCTGAGTTTGTTCCGCATCATGTTTCACAACAGACACACAAAGCTTTTATTTTAGCGGGTCACGGACTTCCTGTTGGATTGTGTGGTGCTGGCTGCTGGGTGGGTCTGGTTCTTTAGCATTCACCGTGACGATAGATAATCACGTCGGGGGATGATCTGTTTCATTTATTAGAAGTGGGACCACAACGACACGCAGCCTTCCTCGCTGCTCCTCTTCCTCCCCTGACGCCCTGCAGCAAACCTTTTCCACGGGGTCGTCTGCTCCTCGCTGCGCGGGGCTACACGGGTCACGCTCACAGTTTCCCAGGACACGCGTGTTGTGGTTGTAAGGCGGGCTGTGAACCCCCCCGCTGATAGATCGGTCTTAATATTTACTGACGAACTTTAATCATCAGCCCTAAATGAGACGCAGTTGTCTGTCTGTTGATAATCACTCTTCTTCTTCTCTGGGTTTGAGCAGAGAGCGGTCGACCTCCGGCTGATCCCTCCCGGCTCCGAGTGTTTGGAGTCAAACTTCAGCTCTGTCTGATCTATCGGCCGCTGTGTTTAGGACCAAACCTTCAGCGGCTCACTCGGCACACGCGATGGATCACACGCCGGGGACGGTGTGTGTGTGTGTGTGTGTTGACCATATTCTTCTTCTCCGTCAGCAGCCAATTGGTCAGCTCATTAGAGGATCATACATCACCGCTGGCCTGACCTCCCTCCCATGTGAGTCACTTTGGATTCTTCAGATCCACAAAGAGACCAGGCAAACAGGGCCAAGCTGTCAGGATTCCTCAGGACCCAGTCTGCAGGACACGTACGTGGAAGTGATGATGACACGTTTCTCCTGTAAAACATCACAGGTTGAGCTCACGCGCTGCTGGTGACGTCATTCATGGTCCTCAGAGGACGATCCTGTAGGACCCCTGGTTAAAACGGCCTGATTTCATGCTGCTAATTATACTCGTGTAGAAACACAACAGCTTTTTTCTGTTTATCGGTTGGAAGATTTACAAAGTGAAAATCCTGCTCTGATGTTTGTCTGGAGACAGGGACACGGTTGGTGTGACGGAGCAGGCTGATGGAGACAGAGTGAGATGGAGGACTGAAGGCCTGAGTCAGGTTTGGTGAAGGTTACAGAAAGAAAGCAGTTTTGTGACCTTTGACCTCTGACACCGTGGAGTCACCAACTGTTACAGTGAATTATTTCTCTCCCTCTCTCTCACTCACCCGTCCAGGCGCCGCTTCCCTGCGCAGGAAATCCCAGCTGTGCTTCGGCTTCGCACAGAGAGGAGGAGGGAAGTAAACGAAGATGAGGAGGAGGTCCCGAGGAGTCGATCACAGCTTCAGACTGCGCTCACTCTGGAACAGCTTCTCACAGAGTTACATCATCTGCCTGCAGCTGCGTTCGGAGCAGACTCAGGCCTTGGTGACACGAGGACCCAGACGTAGACGTAGGACACAGGAGACAGGAACATGCAGCGCGATCAGACACGAGGAGATGTTCCAACGATTCAGCACAAACGGCTTCGAGTTGTTTGTGACTGTCAGTAAAGGGTCAGCGTCACTTTGGGCCGAGCCGTACCTCTCATCTCTGATCCTTAGTCAGAGTTCGGCAGGTTCGTCCCAGCTCAGAGTGCGTGTTTCTGGGATGAGACCCGTCTGCAGCCTCCAGCATCATCACAGCCTGAGCAACACTCGTGTAGCTTTAGCTCGTGCACAACAAACCCACTTAACTCACCCTGTCAGCCCCCACCACCACCGCCACACACCCCCGTCCCCGCTGCTGTTGCTATTGTCCTGATATTCACAAGCCAATTTCAGCAAACCCAGTTAACAGCCTGCAGAACCGAGCCGGGCTCATAGACTGACAGCTCTCTGACAAAAGGCGCTCAGGAGAAATTTCCCCCCGCCGCTAATATCTGTTGTCAGCCAGGACGCATCTAAAACGCTGCTAATGCATCGCCCCTCTGCCGCCGTGCCCCCCCATCACCCCCACCTCGCTCCAGCTGACAGAGAGAGAGAAAAGCAGAGTGATATGAATACTCGGAGCATAACAATGCTAAAAAGGAGAAAGAAGTCGCCTCCGTAATGGCGCCGGAAAATAGCGAAACATATTTAGTCTGACAAAGAGGCTTCTGTGTGACGGGATGTTCAATCTTCCCAGGTGTCAGTGCCTTCACACAGGAGGGGAAATGGGTGCCAGACAGAGACGCGTCCAAACCCCAGAAGTGCATCCTAAGTAGGCGTCGTGTTGCCGAGTGATGGAGATAGCAGCAGGCTGATGATGATGATGATGAT
>JAUMHF010000014.1:1356040-1435612 GCA_032359275.1 Microctenopoma steveboyesi | reverse complement strand
TGATGATGATGATGATGATAGCGCTGCTATTTGGTCTTGATGAGACGCCGATTTTGCCGCCACACAAACAGTTTGTGCCACTGAGAGCAAAGCTTGGAAAACAAAAGGGGTGTTTTGTTGTGGTGGGGGGGTGGGGGTGGTAGAGGAGATTCTACGGTTTTATGTGACGGAACCACGAGATCCAGTGCAGCTTGTCCAGAACAGGTCGCACTGCTCGGTGAACACGTTGGGTGTAGTTGGTCATCCTGACTCTTCGCCTCCGGCTGAGTCGTGGTCGCTGTGAACACGTGGACGTCATCGCCAGCACTAATTAACCCATGTTCTCCGTGTCTGAGCTGTTCAGTGGATCTGCTCATTCTCAGGTCACTGTTCGGATCAAGGCTCTTTGTTTACTCAGGTCTGTCTCTCTGGGGCCGAGCAGACCTCTGCTCCTTAATCTAACCTTTCAGCACCTCCTCCCTCATGAAGCTGAAGAAAACAGGATAAACAGAAAGTCATCAGTACAGAACTACAGAAGTTCACCTCAGTGCTGTAGCAGTGAGAAGAAGTTGTCTGCTTTATCATCACCACAGCAGTAACCATGGAAACCGTCTCCCATCCTACATCTGCTGTGCAGCTTCTGGCCTCACCTTCAGACCCACCTGTAAAAAACTGCTCTTAAGTGTCAGAACAGAGGCAAGCGCGCGCACACACACACACACACACACACACACACACTGAGACACACACTCACTCTTTGGCGAGTCCTGTCAGCGTGTTGTGTGTGTGTGTGTGTGTGTGTGTGTGGTACTTGTTGGACAGTAAATTGTGAGGACCAGTCTCAGTTTTAGTGACACTGAAGCAGGGGCGGATCCACAAGGGGGGGGGCTCCTTTAAATTAAATAATATTCACCATAAATATATGAGTGTAAATCTCTGACAACCTTAAAGTAAACAAATAAACTGAAAATACAGTTCATAAAGTTATTTTTCTATTTTTTCTTGGTATAAATGAAGCTTTAAAATGTCCTACGTGCACAGGAGACATTAAATGCAGCTGTGGAGGCTCTGTCTGCAGGCTGCGGCTTCCTGAGGCCTTCTCACTGAATCTCTGACCAAATGTGTTCTTCTTTGTTGGAAGTAAAAATTATTTCTTCTCCTAAACACTCAGAGTTACACTAATAGTGTGTGTGTGTGTGTGTGTATCTGTGTCTGTGTGTGTGTGTGTGTCTGCGTGTGTGTGTGTGTGTCTGCGTCTCTCTGTCTGTGTGTGTGTGTGTGTGTGTGTCTGTGTGTGTGTGTGTGTGTGTCTGCGTCTCTCTGTCTGTGTGTGTGTGTGTGTGTGTGTCTGCGTGTGTGTGTATGTGTGTGTGTGTGTGTGTGTGTGTGTGTGTGTGTGTGTGTGTGGTTAACTGAGGGTCCTCTCCTCCCAGCAGCATCAGTTGCCTGCTGTTGGCCTGGAGACGATCTCCATGGTAACCGAGGACTGCGATGATGGAGGAGAGAGAGAGAGAGACAATTTGATTGGCATCTCTCTCTCTCTCTTTTAAAATCCTTGCTCACTGCTGTGATGGTTTGATCTGGCAGATAAAAACAGAGCAGCTCTTTCTCTCTCTGTGCTCCTCTACCTCTCTCTCTCTCTCTCTCTCTCTCTCTCTCTCTCTCTCTCTCTCTTCTTTACCCACCCCCCTCCCTCTTGTCATTAAATGTACATTGATATGAATGCTGATGTCACGACTTATGTGAACATAAGTGTGTCTGACTGCACAGTATCTCACCTGATCAGACCTATCAGCCAATCACAGCTCTCAGATCTCTGCCTTCAGTATAACAGGTGATCTGATAGCGTGAGGCTAACGGCGCCGTCTTAGGCCCGTTCCTGTTTAGACTCCATAACATCACGTCTCCGACACGACACCGAGCTCAACGGGTCTGGGACCCACTTTACTAGCGACACACTGTACAACACTGGGCCGTCCCGGTCTGGACTGTAAGCGGGCTCACACCACGTAGTCTGAACCCAGCATGACCGCGTCTCGTCTCTGTTCGTCCTGTGTTGCTCTGTTTTCTGCGTTCCCTCCGGTGTCTTCAGCTCCGGTTGGTTCTTCGTTCTTTAGGCTTAAAACCTTCATTTGATGAAGGTTAATAGAAAATATTCTGTGAGTACAGGGTTCATTTCTCTGTCTCTACGTTTCTCCCTTTCTCTCTCCACCTTCTTCTTCTCAGCAGTCGTCACTTGACAGTCGCCCAACAACCAAACACACACACACATATAATTTCTTCCACTACATCAGGACACTGTTGTCTGGGTCTTTGTGTGAAAATGTCTTTCTCTCTCTCGTGGTAACAATAATATGTTGTCTAAACAGATACACAACAGACGTGTGTGTGTGTGTGTGTGTGTGTGTGTGCTGTTTCCCAAGGCATCATGGGAAAGCAACATAGACAAAAAAAGAGGGATGAGCGACAGAGAACGAGCGAGTGAACAAGAAAAGACAAGCTCATGGGGGGAAATGGCAGTCTGTGAAAATCCACACGCACACACACACACACACAAACAACAGTGGCAAGATTTAATACGGCGTTGAGGGTATTGAGGGTGTGGAGGTGTGATTTTGGGGGGAGTGGGAAACGCCACCACCTCCTCTGGTGAATTGGATCATCAACCACATCCCAAGACACCACACACACACACACAGTTATTAGGTGGAGCAGGTACAGCTGGGACTTGGATTTAAAGACAACACCACCTGGCCTGGTGGTAGTTTGACAGTGATTAACACACACTCGTCACACAAAGACACAGATGTGTGTATACACTTTCTCGTCACCACAGCGCGGCAGCACAGACGGCGTTGTTTGTTGCGTGTGTGGCTCATGTTGAAGGTGAAGTGTTTCTCAGCTCGTGCGTTTGGTTTCTTTATTTCAAACCTGCTCTCTGCTGTTTTACTTTCCTTTAGTAACCAGAATGAGAAATACTTAGTTGATCCCCGAGGAAACGCCGCTCATTCACCATCTGAAGACCAACACAAAGAGAAACTGTGTGTGTGTGAGAGACACACATGAGGCTGCTGCAGTTACAGAACTGACTCATGTCGGTAATAGAAAATTGTTTTTGGCCCAAAACCCATCAAATAAACAGACAAACACAGCCACCTGAAGAGGAAATCACTCGTCACCTTTCACTTCAACAACACACCCTGAACTTAAACAGTAACACGACCCGTCGCAGCCAAGTAACACAATACTTCAGATATGTGCAGTGTCTGTGCTTACTGGAAACTCTGGTTGGTGAGGAACCTCCGGTGCTGTTGCGTGTAAAGCACAGCCGTCACTCCACTCGAGCTGCAGAGACGACCTACTGTATGATGATCACATTTATTTAATTCTTCATTTGACATTAAACGCCACGCCGTCTGCTTCACACAGGGTTTTCACGCTAATCGCTGAAAACAAGCGCACGGTGTGTCGCGTTTCAATCCAGTCAAAGTAAATTACAAAGCAAATCAAGTTTTATGTAACTCAATGCAGCATAGATGCTAAAAGTAAAATGTTGTTTAGTTGGATTGATTGAGACTAGTCAGTAGAGGAGTTCCTCAGGGCCCCGTACTAGATCTTCTAAAGATGTAAATGATTTAAATCTCAGCTCCCGGTGTTCTCCACAGCTGATGGACTGACTCTCGGCCCGTTGACAGCAGCTGTGTTTGTTTATTACTGTTTTTTTAGTATGGTAGAGTTTGAACCTATGGAATTATTGGATGCACTGACAGACAGTTCGTTATGGTTTCCAGTACAGAATTGTCTTTTTAGGCCTCGTCCCTGGTCTGCACCTTCATGTGGATTATCTGAATGTTTTATTGACATTATGAAGCGGTTCACACAGTTTTTCAAAGAGTGATGGACCAGACAAACCTACCAAATAAAATCTGCATTCTTCTTTTTATTTTTTCTTCTATTTGCAATCAGATTTGATTTTAGATGATTTGTGGATTATTGTTTCCTGTTAGCTCATGTTTTATTAAATATAATCTGACCATCTGGGTTTTAACACAGTATCATGCAAAGTCCTTTAGTCTGAGATGTGAAGTTTTTAAGAGATGAGAAATATGAATATATTTAGTTCCCTCAAACTATTAATAAAAATAGATATACAAATACTGCAGATAGGAAATATCACATTTTGTTTTCACTTCCCCAAATACTCTACTCACTGCAGGCCGATCCACTGCTGAAAATAGATCCCAACAAATGCACCATTTGAGTGATGCTTGTTGAAAAGGTTTGGATCTGCATATGGGGTTGTGTTGACAGAAACAGAAATACAGAAAAACACCAGATTTTTACTTGAACACAAGAAAATATTGGCTGAAGACTTCAGATATTTTATGGAAGAGTTGAGTAGGTGTCAAAGAAAAAAACAAAAAAGAATTAAGGACAAGGTAAAAAAAGAGACAAAGACATAAACAGTGACAGACTGTTGGAGAGTTGCTGAATTCCCCCGACGGCAAACACATACACACAAAGTTGCCACACAAAGAGAGAGTGATATTATGTTTAATACGACAAACACGCACACACACTTGGAGAGATAAGCCCCAGAGACCGGTGGAGCTGAGGGGATTTGTTGCAGAAGTCTTTGTGTCTGTAAACTCAGTGAGACTGTTGGGAAAACAGAAAACGCAGAGCTCAGACTCAACAGAGACAAAACAAAGACCCAGAAAGACCCAGAAAGAAGAAAGAAACTTTCAACCAGTCAACACACGAGCCGCGTTCACACGCTGCCGCGTTACCAACACACAAACACTCCTCTTCTTCATCGTGCTCAGTTCCATGTGATGAAACAGAGAGCGCCGGTGCTGTCTGCGTCTCAGAGGACGGACAACAGGCAGATAAAACACTGGGCCGGTCCAACTTAGATCTGCTGGTGCTGGTCCAGCGAAGGTCAGTGAGGCAGCAGCTTTATATGAGGGCTCATTAAAAGACTGGTTTCTGAATCATGTGACCAGTGACCCACATCCTCCCAGTGATCCCGTGACCCAGTCAGACCAACCCCGACCTTTGACTTTCTGATCCGGTGCGGCTTCCTCCCCGTCGGACCGGCTCCCGCTCTCAGCGCCACCTTTAGTAGATGAGCAGAGGCAGATGAAAGAAGACAATAATATTGATTTGAGGAAAGATGTCAGCTGCGAGCGTGATGCTGACAGTGATGCTGCTCTGTTTGTTTCCGCGGAACAAAGCGGAGAGCAGCAGCATCAAATGGCTGATTAGCATGGAAAACAAAAGCACAGGCGCTCCAGTCATCCTCTTTATTAACGTGCTGTTGTCTTGTTGTAATGACACCTAGACGCGTTCTCACACTGTGACGATGACAGACAGCCGCACACACTGATACAGAGCCCCCCCCCCAAAGAGTTTCATTTCTCTGCTTTTATTTTGAATCGTGGTGGATTTCATTTGTCTTTTCTGACCAGAAGTGTAAAAAAAGCTCGTGTGTGTTAATGTGGTTGTTTGCAGAGAGCGTGGTATCACCAGGAACTCTGTGACCGGCTGGAAACATGTAAGATGCTGCTTCCAACACGATCCACCAGTGCTGGGACATGCATACAGCGACTCAGGTGGTGTTTGGAGCTGAGCCTTTGTCAGACGTCTCCACCTGTGTTCGGGCTCGTGTTGACCCTCTGTCCCCGCTGGACACGGCAGAACCAAGCTGCGTGCAGGATCTGCACCTGTGTAAAAGCACAGAAACAGTTTGTGAAGGAAAAGGGCAAATTCTCAGAACATTGTAGTTTGCAGTCTGGTGGTGTGTTCAAGGACAATCTGATATGTGAGTACGTCTGTTGCTGAATAATCTTAGTCTTAGGTTGATCCCAGAACACCGACACTCTTCTCTGTCCCTTCACACAGACACAGGCAGCGTGATTTCACCGAGAGAACCGGAAATATCCCAGAGTCACCAACAGTTGTTATTTTTATTTTATATACTCTCTCCTCTCCTCTCCTCCCCTCCCCTCTCCTCCCCTCTCCTCTCCTCTCCTCTCCTCCCCTCCCCTCTCCTCTCCTCTCCTCTCCTCTCCTCTCTGTCTCTCCCCTCCTCTCCTCTCCTCTCCCCTCTCCTCCTCTCCTCTCCTCCCACTGGTCTGGGTCATGGCAGCGCAGCTCCTCGGGGCGCTGGTTATGTAAGAGCTTGGCGTGCTGCTGATGTGATGTGAGGGGAAGTGTTTAGGCGATCGAGCTGCTCAGTCTCCCACTGCCTGACACACACACATATTCCTGCGAGCTAGAGCTACATGCAAGCTGGCATTTCTGTCATGTTAGCATGGCTTATACTTCTGCTGAGACAGCTCATCTGGTTGATGTGAAAGCAGAAGATCAGAATGACAACAGCCTCAACACAACTAATACTTCTTGGCTTCCTCGTGTTTACCTCTTTAACACACGCCTTCATTTTGGAGCCAGATTTCCAAATTGCATGTGATTTATCGTTTGATATTGATTTTATTTTACTGGAATAAAGGCCAGTTTATGTGCATGTGCATATACACATCACGTATAAACTCTCTGTGCACCTGTGCACGTACCACACAGTTTCTCGTGCTAATGGTGTGTCATGCTGAGCACACTCAACGTAACCAGTGTAGCACATGATAACGACACGTTGTGTGTTACCTGCTGTAGGTTTCTGGGTCTGGAGAAAGCCAAACACAACAGAGGAGCTTCTTCCTCCCTTCTTCCTCCGCGTTTTGTTGTGTTGAACATGTCTGTGTACGGATCTCCAGATGTACAAGTACTTGTCAAAGTGTGGATTCACCTCTGGGGTCTCCACACGGAGATGAGAGGTCAGTTTAAAACACGTCTGGATAACGAAAATCAGGTTTCCCACTTGTCTCGGAGCTGCAGCTTGTCCTATTGCTCATTGTCACAGCAATACAATGATGGGGAAAAATGTACCCACGTCACAAAAATAGGATTGGGGAGGTCAGTCTGAGGTTGTTTGTCTTTCCCTTCTTGTCAGCTGAAAACAGGACTGAGTTCCTTCAGCCATGTCCCACTCAGGCCTGTCCCGGTGACTTTCATCAGTAAAAGTTCAGTTCAGGTCCATGTGTCGACTGTAACCTGCTGAGCCACACGTTTCCTTTTTAAATCACACAAACCAGGCACACAAGCATGTGTGGAAGGACGTGACCGCGTGACCGCGGGGCCCCGACCCCACTCTAATAGGCCCATTAGTCAGTGAAGCAGACTGTGAGTGATAATGAGCAATCAGGCTGTGTGCAGAACGACCACTAAGGGAAATGTAAAGGGAGGAGAGGGGAGGGTGAAAAGGGGAAGAGCAGAGGGAGTGGCCAGAGAGAGAGAGAGAGGAAGAAGATGGCAGCAGGTGAGTGAGCGAGAGCCGGAAATGTGGGAGGTGAGAGGAGGAAGATCAGAGCAATGAGAAATGTTAACCACAGTAACAGCAACTGAAGAAAAACCTCCACCGTGTTGGACACACATCAGACCAGCGTGTGTGTGTGTGTGTGTGTGGATGCCGTTGCCATGGCTACGGCGAACGCAGCTCAGGGGGCTCGTTCTCCTTAATGAGTTAATTACCTGCTGCTGGTGGGGAAATATTTCACCTCCGACTGACGAGGTCGCAGAGAGCAGAGCTGCTGCTCTTAAAATCTAAGCGTGATCATCCGCGTGCAGTGTTCCGTTTCCTATTTCACATGAACGACTGTGACGAGGACGGATCCTGCGTGTGAAGCACACAAACACACACACACACACACACACACACACACATTACTACCTCCACGTTTAAGGAGGGAACCTCACGTCCATATCCATGCATGTCACAAACCAGAAGCTTAAGACACAGACTGGATCAGACAGCGGCGTGTTTCCACTGGTCTAATGCCCATTTCCTGTCTCTCTCTTTGTCTTATCAGTGTCTCGCAGCAGTTGGACCATAAAGGCCTGAATCACAGTCTCCTCTGAACAGCTGATGAGATCCGTCTGCTCCTTGAACGCTGGGAAGCACTGATGTAGGCTCCAACGTGAGGTGCTGTTAATTGGCCATTTCTGAAGCCTCTAATGAACTTTCCTTCTGTGTCCTTTCCTGGGGCCTTCCTCATGAGACCCTCATCAGAGCACTGGATTCTTTTTTTCGTGGAGCACTTGAAGAAACTTTCCAAGCTTTTTGACATCTCTGCGTTGACTGACTTGAGTCTGAAAGTAATGATGGATTGCCATTTATCAGCATGTTGCAGCATAGCTGATGGTTTCTACCACATACTGAACACAAGGAAGTCTATTAATGAGCCGTGAAAAGTAGTGCTAGTTATTTTCACCCCCACTGGCTCAGAACGTGTCCCCTCAGTGCTCAACATGGGGAAAAGTTTATTTCTAAGAGCAGGACACAACATGTGAAACATGCAAGGAGCAGCAAAAAACAAAAATCAGTCAGAGTAGTGTGAAAACAAAGTTTGTACTCGTCATATTATGTTGTTTTCATGCTGTTATAATGTTATAATAATTCATGATGCTGCGTGGATGAAGCTGACTTCTTCTTTAATGTTGCTTTTAAAGACTGTTCATCTAATCTTCCTCCTCAGGAAACAGCATCATGCCAAAAACAACAGTAGCAGACAAACCGCAACAGTCTGAGGTGAAGGGTGGTAATTCCTTCAACGCTCCTGTCGTCTCCAACAGGTGGAGGAGAGGTGCAGCGCCAAGCGCCCCTGAAAGCTGCAGCAGCGCCGCTGTGTCGCGGCGAGGCAGCGAGCAAGCAGCAAATAATCACGGTAAACATGATCACAATAATAATGATGGTAATTGGCTCTGTCAGCGCTGCCAGCAGCTCTCTGAAGCCCTGTTTGTTTTCTGATCCCTCTTCACAGGAGTCATTTTGGTCTAATGGTCCGTTTAATCTCTCTCTCTCTCCATCTCTGTTCCCTCCTTCTCTTTGTCTGAAATGGAGCGTGCGACACACTAAATGGAGATAATAGAGGCTCCATTTTGCAGCTAAGAGGGTAATTTGCTAACTCTTTGAAAACACAATTCTCATAACAGAGCTGATTGTTCCTTTGTCGCGCGTCTAATTAAATAAGCTCCTGTTGTCGTCCCCGCTTCTTCTTTGAGTTTGTAAAAAGTTGCTGGAGGGGATTTCAAGCATCTGAAAACGGCGACTGGTCCTGGCAGAGTCAGAAAGAACAAACTTCCCTTTTTATGTGGAGAGTTTGTGTTGGATACACCTCTGTACAGGCAAACACATAAAGCTACGTCTACATTTAAATATATGATGTATTAGTGCTTTGTTGGACCTGCTGCTGTAGCGTCATGACCTAAGGATGAATAGTTTCTGTGCATCAGGTAAAGACGCTGACTGGCCTTATTGTGTGGTCGGTCGGTAGCCGCTCTGCCAGCTGTAGCCCTCTCCCCACAAAGCACCTTCTGCATCACTGAGGCGCTGGAGCAGAGCTGCAGGGTGACTGACAGACTGACAGGCTGGTTTCTGTTTTCCCAGGAGGAAGCGTGTCCGTAAGTCAAATTAGATCCGCTGACATCGCCTCAGCTCTCCCTTTTCTGCCTGAGCCTGCAGCACATCAGAAGCCTCGGAAGAACGGCGGAGCTGAGCCGCGCTCTGTCACAGACAGCGCCGCCGAGCGCATCTGAGAACATCATGCTCTGCCGAGGAAGCGTCAAATTGAACTTTTTGGAGAAAAGCAGGTGTGTTGAGTCAGGTGCTGTAGTTTTCCCGTGGCTGTCTGTCACACGTGTGCACACACTCAAAGTCAACTTGGCCTTTTTTATTCTTGGTGTCTGCACCTTACTGCTCCTCCCAAAGCTCAAAGCTCGATCAGTGTGTCGGCAACAAAGCACTGGTCCAGATGTTAATGAGAAACGTTAGGAATGTCAGATGTGTGTGATTGTTGTCAGTCCGTCTTCTCGGTCGGTCAACCTCATGTTTGAGGGGATGTTGGCAGGCATGTGATCAATGGAAAGATTCAAAGATGCTTTAATCCCAGAAGGAAGTTGTTTTGCCTGTTACAGCCGCTCTCATTTCAGAAGGATTAGAAGACCCACATCCATAAATAGCACCAACGAATATAAGTATAAAAACAACTAATATATAAGATCAAAAACACGATGACATCACTCTCTAGAGTTTTAGTTCTCCCCTCTCCCCTTTACAGGGGGGGCAGGGGAGGAATTGTAGAGTTTGATGGTCACGGGAAGAAATGATTTCCTGTAGCGTTCAGTGGAGACTTAACAGTGATGAGTCTCTGTGAACGTGCTCCTCTGTTCTCAGGACACTGTGTAGGGGGTGGGAGGGTTTGTCCATGATTGAGAGGAGTTTGGAGAGCATCCTCCTCTCAGCTACAACATGTAGAGGGTCCAGCTCCACCCCCAGAACAGAACCAGCCCTCCTGATTAGTTTGTCCAGTCTGTTAGTGTCTGCTACCTTCAAGCTGCTGCCCCAGCAAAGAAGATCACGCTGGACACTACAGACCCGTAGAACATCTGCAGCATGGTGCTGCAGACATTAAAGACCTGAGTCTCCTCAAGAAGTAAAGACGACTCGGGGCCTTTTTGTAAACAGCGGTTGTGTGTGTGGACCAGTCAGTTTACAGTACACTCCCAGGTACTTACACTCAGACACAACCAAATTGTTTAATCTCATAAAACAAAAAAACAGAAACAGTGGATGCGATTTGAATCTTTGTTTTTAATTTTTAAAAGCTTTGAGAACCTACTATGATGCAAAACAACATATAATTGAAGGATTTCCATTTTTTATATTGATTAAAAACAGGGGCCCCACAAAATATCCCTGCATAGGGCCCCACAGACTAGAAACGGCCCTGCAACAGCACTAATGTTGCTGATCCACGTACGTTTCTGTCACATTTTCAGCACCGTCTTAGACAAATGTGTTGTTTGGATGCACACAGTATGTTTCACTAACACAGCGTTTCTCAGCGATCGATGCTGAATCGAGGGAACGTCTCGCGTCGCCCAGCGTCTCCGAAGTCTGTCGTGAAGAACAGGTTCAGGATTTTTCAAACCAACAAAACTGGGGTACCGAGAATCACGGAGCCATAAAAAGAAAACACAGGCTTTACATATGCTCCCCGAAACGCACACCTTGTTGGTATTCAGAGGCTCCACCAGCGAGTTCAATACCTGCCGAGATTAGCACGCTCCCCTGAGTCGGCCAATCACCATTCATGGTACATGACTTGCCAAACGGATTCACCTAGTCCTGAAGCCTGAGTGAGGGAGCAGCAGTTGGCTTCTGATGTCTGTGTGTGTGTGTTTGTGTGCTCATATGGATGTGTATTATGTTTCCTGTGCATATTGTGTGTGTGTGTCTGCGTGTGTGCTGTTGTGCATATTTCTGGGCTCGAATTGCAGATTTTTGCCGTGTATGTGGACGCATGAATGCAGGTTTGTCTTACATTTCCTGTGTGTGTGTGTGTGTGTGTGTGTGTGTAGCCTATATCTTCTGTTTGTGTGTCCATGATTGCTGCCGTCTGGCTGCAGATGGGATGTGTCACATCCTAAACAGACAGGCGAAGTGAGGCGGGGGTTGGGGGACGGATGGGTGCATTGATGTGGGTGTTGTGGAGGTGTGTGTGTGTGTGTGTGTGTGTGTGTGGGGGGGGGGGGGTCATTTTAATGTGAGTCAGCTTTCTTTCGACCCTCACCGCGTGTGTGATGTGTGATGATGCTGGAGGAGGAGGAGGTCCGCTTCAATAGGCTTTATGAATATTCAGAATTCTTCTTCCTCCATCAGGGGATCCATTTAAAACCTACCTTCACAGTGTGTGTGTGTGTGTGTGTGTGTGTGGGTGTGTGTGAAATATTGATACAGAATAATTCAGATAATTTAACTTAGTGAACTAAATTAGCAGGTAAAAATACAAATGCTGCTTCACACTAGATTTTTACATTGATTTAGCAGACTTCCATGCACCGACCGCTGCGGCTGATATATTAGTTCAGTAAATCTTTGTACACAAACAGACTAAAGAGCTAAATCTCTCCTCTCATCAGAGTAAACAAGGCAGGAGGAGGCAGGAGGAGGCCCGAGGAGGCAGGAGGAAGCAGGAGGAGGCAGGAGGAGGCAGGAGGAGGCAGGAGGAGGCAGGAGGAGGCAGGAGGAGGCCGTAACGCCACTGCAGCTGTCTTTAGTTCTCAAGACGAGACTAATGATGCAGGTTTTCTGCTCTTGTCGAACAAACCCATCCAATCAGATGATGTAAACGAGGGGAGCCGGTCTGACGGTGGGTCTTTACGAGTCAGGCGAGTTCTGTCCAAGAGAAAGGAAGCAGAGCAACACCTGTAAGATAATCAGTATGTGTGTTTATTCTGAATCAAATCCCTCAGGGTTTTCTCAGGGTGCTGCACTCACAGGAATGAGATGCACCAACACGTGGAACACATGGCGTGGAAACAAACAGCAGACATGTTTTACTTCCACTGGACACGACTCAAACACACAATGACCATTATGCAGCTTTTTCTTTGATTTTAATTGCAACTGAAACGGTGTGGACTGCGTTTCAGTGGGCGAACAGGCGATGAAGAAGCTGAGTCATGCTCGTGTCTAATGAAAGCGGACATGACTGTCAGGGCTCATGTGTCTTATGGCTTTAGAGGAAGCGTGCTGTGGTGGTTTGTGTCGGGAGACGTGAGCGTTTGCTGATGTTTGGGACACAGAAGTGACTGGGAAGGTGTGTTTCTCATTACTCCAGTCTTAGATTTGAGTGTTGCATTTTTTACATTGTGTATTTGTGTGTGTGTGTGTGTGTGTGTGTGACACCGATGACTCCTGACAGCATGCGGAGGGCTGGCACACGGCCGTCCTCTCCTCCACCCACAGTCCTGTCTGACACAGTAAACGCATCCTCACTTTACGTCTGTGTTCTCCAGCGAGGCTAAGGACAAACCTCACACACACACACACACTCGCACACGCACAGAAACACTGGGATGAAGTGACAGAGCGTGCACTGTAGACTGTCCTGTTTAATGAAAACAGGCACATTTGGTGAAAAACTGGACGAAACTGAAGGAAGACGTGACGATATTTTTCAGCCGTGCTGTGTTCAGACTCAGGAAAACAGCGCACCGCGTTCTGACCTTTTACAGGAAGTGTCAAAGCATCAAAACTATCTGATCCAAAAAATCCCAGCTGTGTGTTTCAGCACGAAGCCAAAGAAACTGTTAGTTGGAAGCACCGTAAGAAAAGGAGCCTCGTTGTTGCACTGAGTTCTGAGAGACTAAAAAAGTTCTTTGGTCCGTTGAGTTCCGTCGGGTGGCGGCGAGGAAAGGCCAGTGACATCATGTAGCAGTGGGCAGCAAAACGTCTTGTACGTCCCCGCAGAACTCAAGGACAAGACGATTACGCCTGATTGTTTAGTGAATGAAAGCGTAGTTTCCTGTGTCTGTTTTCTCCTCCCAGTATCGTGCGTCGTCAGCTCGCTGATTCTTTTCTCTGGAAAGAAACCAAACAACCTGCGTCAAAAAAGAGGATAAAACAAACACTCAACAAACACTTAATAAACAAACAAACAAACACTCAACAAACAAACAAACAAACACCTTGCCGGGTCCCAGCCCTTGAAGGATTCGTTGCTGACACAGGTCAGAGGAAACTTCTTGTGGCGTCCAGGCCGGGGGGGGGGGGTCATTAATGTTGCGGCTCATCGCTGTATTTGTCCTTTCAGTGCTGAACAATATAAACAGGGCGCCGGCCTGTGATTGGTTTCTGTGTGGACTCCTGCGAGGTTTTGTCTCCAGGTTTCTCCTCACAGTCCAAAAACAGGTGGAGGTGTTGACTCATGACTCACTATAGTTCACCGTTGTTTCTTCTAGCAGGATGAGCTGATTCCAGCAGCTTCCTGGTCCAGGTCAGCTGCTCAGCAGAGCTTTATTCAAACACTGTTTTATCAAACCGCCCTGATCCGAGTCACTGCTGAAGACAGACGAGCTTTTTATCTTTTAGACCGTTCCCGTCTACAGATGTCACAAGAAGTGTGAATAGTTTAGGAGAGGATGAAGAGAGAGACTGTGAAGCTTTGGCCTCTTCCTCCCTGATCATTCTCATCTTTGATCAGCAGCAGAATCACTTTAATCATCGAGTACAAAGGCTTCGTGCAGGAATAAACTTAGTTTAGGTCGATTAGTTCTGACAATGAACAAGACAGTTTCACAATGTGCAATTGACAGTGTGGGACACAAATGAGAACTTCCTTCTAATGTGGGGGAAAAATGACTGAAGATGGTTCAGAAAACGCTATCAAGCCCCTGATTTATATATAAATGTCACAGAGAAACACAGAAGCTTGTGCTGTTCGCCGCTGCAGCCGAAAAATGGGAGAAACCACAAACAGTTTGAGGAGATTTAACAGCTTCCGCTGAGATTTCAACAGTGTGTCTGATGACGAATAGATGAGATGAGCAGCCACGCTCATGCACACGAGATCGTGGGGGAAACGGAGCGAGCGCACGAGATGCTCCCATCCTCAGGACTGTGTTTTCCTAACATTTGCACAGCGCACAACGCGGCGTAGACCGAGCTGCGGATTCTAATCTGAGCTAATTCCACATTAAAACGTTAGGACCTGTTAAAGGTTGGGTCACGGTGCAGCGGGTGGTTCACACACACCACACCCTTAAGGGATTTCACATCACAGACACAGTGATGTTCTAAAAATAATCTGTGTGTTTATGGGCCATAATGTCTTATGATAAGGGGACATACGGTTTCTTTAGGACAGGAAAAGCGCTCACACTTTGAACAGAGGGAGCTGGAGGACTGGTGTGGTTACGGCACCGTATTATTTCTTCTCCTCTCTTATTAGCTACACGGAGACGTTTGCTTACAGGAGCCCTGATGGAGCGTAACGCTTTAGAGGAAGGCAGATCAAGCACCGTATGAAAACTACCAGAAGGGTGGTCTGTAATTTTCTGTAGGAGGGTGGGACACGCCCCAGCCGGTTCGTCCCTGGAGCTCTTAGAGGGATCGTACATGCCTGGGCCCGATGACTGGCCTCAGTATAGAGCAGAGGGAAAGCTATGACTTCCAAATCCCTTTAAGAGCATGATAACCTTAAACCTAAAAAACAGTGGTGGCCACAAAGAGTCTTTTTTTCCAGGTATAACAGCACAAACAAGGGAGGTCGACTCAGCGTGTCTGATCTCACTCTGCCCACTGTCTACGAGTCTCTAACCTCAGGATTCCTGCTGCCCCGGCAGGACATAAAGATTGAACTGGGTATTTCCCCACGTCCCCACGATTAGGGTTTTGTACTTGTACACTTAGCTCAGTGGTTTTATGACAGAGGTTCAGCCCAGAATTCTGATTGCTTCATTAGCTGTGATGTAAAGTTCCTTTTAGAGGGTTTGAGCGCGGCGCCGGACTGACCTCGATCGAACAGTGATGGTGGAGTTTAGTGTAATCTGCGTGTTTCTGTGGGAAAGTGACAGTGTTCTGTGTGACACGGACCTGACTCGGACACAGATCGTCCGGCCTCGTCTTTAGATGTTAGATGAGACTCGCCGTGACTCTCTCCACCTGGCTCAGACTTCTGCTGCTGTATGAGGGGACTGAGGAGACCGAGGTTTAAGGCTGTTGGACTTCTCTGGACAGATTCACATCCCCGCGCTTGTGGAAATCGTCTCATCTCAAGTGATTCAAGCTCTCTCTCCTCTCTCCGTGAGCTTTTCCAGGTTGCTAGGTGTGAAGTGTTCCACTAGTAAGGTCGTATCATCAGCAGAGGTTCTTAGATTCCTGGCAGGGCGTCTCTGGTGACCTGCGTGTTTCAGACATGCTCAGGTTCTCTGGAATACTGTCGGGCCTCAGACACACTCACACAACTTCCAGATGTAAGGGTGAACATACGCCAGTCCGTGGTTGTTTTATCCAGAAGCTCACAGACACAGACTCTGAGTGATGAGTGTTTGTTGTTCTTCAGAGGTGTGAGTCAGTGTAAGTGAGTGCATGTGTGTGTCTCTGCACACGCACCGTGTGTCTGACAGAGCGAGTCAGTCCCGTCGAAGTCATGACTCCCTGGAAGACGTATTCGCCTTATCTCATGTTGACTCACGGCACAGCTCAACACAAAGGGGTTTCCACCTGGGTTACACACACACACACACACACACACACTTCAGATGTTACACAGTCGCCTCATTAAGGGAGGGAGAAGAGAAAATGAGAAAACAATAAAAGACGTGTGACGACAGTCACGAAGGAGGAATGAATGTAAAATGTTCTGTACCCGCGTGTGTGTTTGTGTGTGTGTGCGCTGGCTGTTTCATGATAATTACCTCTCTGATTAGATTCACAGCAGAGCGCCGCGATGGCAACAGACGACAAGCGGCTGGGATAAGCTCATACAAACACACAAGCTAAAATGCACAAAGCCGCACAGGGAGGACTTTGTGTCTTACTCCGCTTCCCGTCCACGAGAATAAACAGAGGTTTTAATGGCCTAATGGCTGAGCTAAGTTTCCCAGCACGCTAGCCGGCTTCCCAACTCAAAAATTAAAGATAAAGCGGGAAAGCACCATCTACTCACTAATCTATTGCAACAAACGTTGATGGGAATTCAAGGGAACACTTTTTAATGAGTGGTGAAAGTGACGTGGTCAGCTAAGCAGCAGAGGGGGGTGGTGTTGGGACGATGAGACCAATGAGAGAAGGAACTGGCGGCCCATGTGACCGACACGAACGAGTCTGGACTTTACGCATTGCTCGTGAGGTCGTACGCCAACATCCGGCTGACAGTGACTCTGTACTTTCAGTAAATCCATCAGTGCTGACGACATTTTAACAACAAAGAGATTCCTCGTGTCCAACATCACGTTTTCAGTAGCATGAAGGAATTTACAGCCTCTCCTGCAAAGTCAGACACAGATAGGGAGCATGAGCTGCTTCCCACAAAAACAACACGCGCACATAGAGCAGTTGAGGTTTGTAATTATGGGGGGCGGGGTGGTGGTGGTGGTGGTGGGGGGGGGGGGCGTCCTCTGCGTCCTATTGTGTCTCTGCTCGGTGACGTTATACAGAACAACCCACAACAGAGTCAGCGCCCACAGCATCTGTCTCCTGTGTTTATGGTAAACAAAGGTTACAATAAGCACAGCATCACCCCCCCACCATCACCACCATCACCACCTGCACACACGTGCAGCCGTGCATGCACAACCTCACACACACACACACACACACACACGTCGCTCTCCCACCTCCAAACAGATGTGCTCAGGATGAGTCACTCACACTGGGAGCTGATTCTCTCCTGCACTCACCAGAACAGCTGCGTGCTGGATATGAGAAACACATATTACATTACGGCGTCGGTGGTGGTGGTGTGTGTCCCTGCGCACGTGGACACACATCAATTTAACCTTTTCTTCCACACAGACATATATAACGTGAAGTAAAGGAAGGATAAAACGGGACAGGAGTTTAGAGGTGTGAAGTAATTTGCTTGTACTGGACTGGGGTGGGTCGGGGGGGCAGATTTGTCTTGTATGGCCAACATTTATTTAGCATCTGTGTGACACAGCGCACAGTCCTGTCATGGCGGCCGGAGAACACCAGCCTGTTATCTGCGGGCCTGTGGCGTGCACTGGGATCCTGTGAGCGCGTGTGAGGGGAAAATGAGATAAGATGAGCTACGATTAGCTCCAGTGATCCCTGAAGGAAGAGTCAGTCAGTGCAGCGGCAGACAACAGACATAATAAAACATAATAAAGGAAGTAGCATTCATGATGCGACACTAAGATTCCATCTGTCCCCTCAGACTAAAATAGGATTTGTTCTACAGAATAGCATTTACATCGTCACAACGTACAGCTATCACAGCCACTACATCGTACACGTAGCAACAGAAAAGCATTTCCTCCTCCTCAAAACCAGAACCAACTACACAGAAGACCTGTTGAGTCCAGCCTACACAGGGCTTTGGCGTTGGTTCGACGGTGGGCCTGACTGCTCGCGCCGCGGATCGTCCCGTGCACATATAGAGATGACACGCCAATGCCGGGAACCTCACACAGCTACAAGCAAACAGCATGTGAACAAAAGGATTTGACCAAATTCATTTGCTTCAACGCTGCAGTCAAAACTTTTGAATGCCATCAATTATTTCTTTGTATTTTCTGTGTCAAATCGTGACCCGGACAAGGATTTTAATAAAGTTCTGTTTGTGATGAGATGCTTGGCAGTTGATTGGCCACAGGTGCAGTTCGAGGTCAACATAAATATCAACACGGTGCAAATCTGGTAATATGATCATGTTCAGATTGTGCAATAAATCTTTATTGACAGCTTCCCTGTGGTTGAGCTTCAGCTGCACTCTGATTGGCTCAGAGAAACGGGGGCTCTCAGCTGTGTTTCCATTGTGTCAGCTCCACCCAATGTTTCCAATCAGTGCCCACGTATGTAGCATGCATATCTATAGCAGAGGTCAGAGGTCAGTCAGCCCCGGTCAGCTGGTCACTCAGCCTCTTTTTGTCTCCTCCAGGGGCCTCTGATGTTTAAACGACACATCTGGCGGGCCCCCCCAGCCTGGCCTCCTCTTTATTGGAGTAGTGGAGCAGAAGGTAGGAGAGAAAGAGGAGGAGGAAGAATGGAGCTCGTGCCTCCACACAAGGCTCCTCACACACGCTCCATCTGGCCCGTGCCTTCAGCAGATGCTCCTGACAGAGACCTCCTACGCATTTACACGCCGACGCGCGATGGAGAGCTTCTGCACACGCACGGGTAGGCTGCACATATGCACCGCAAATACTGACACGCGTGTCCTACAACACACACCTCTGCAGGTTCGAACACGCACGGGCGCACACACACACACACACACACACACACACACGCTGCACGCAGCCTTATGGCAGCAGTTCTGTCCTTTTCATACCTCATAAGTCAATCAGTCCCTCCCACTCAGCCAAGCAAAGCAATTAAAGCGGTTCACAGTCAGCCACCCCCCTCCTCTGCCTTTCACCAAAACACCACCTCCTCCCTGTCACCTTCCTCCTTTTTACTGCCTTCCACAGATCACAGGCATTATTAGAAACTAACAGAAGACTGCAATGCAACGCCGAGGCCTCCTGCAACACGTCTGGTTATTGTGGCCTCAAGATCCGGCTGCACATTCCTACGCAGTCACAGGACGTCACAGAAAAACCACATACAGACAGAGGGAGGTCAAATCCCCTCTAACCTGTCAGATACAAGTGGAATAACTATGCTTCAGCTTAACCAGATAAACGGGAGCAGGACATGTTAAAGTGGCCTCTAGAGGCCATTCAGCACTTTACGCCCCACCAAGCAAAAAGGAGCCAGAGGCCAGTTCAGTGAAGAAATGGTGACGTGACACGTTCCCAGTTTGATGCTTGTAAAATCAAAATAGAGTTTTCTCCACTTGCTCTGGAGAAAAAGCAGACGAGCTTGGAGCCTTTGTGAAATGACAGGATGTGCCCTTGTGGCGAACAGAGCGCTGAGACATTCATCATCTCATCCAGCAGACATTTATCATCTTGTCAGACTCTTTGCCCAGATAGCAGCCACTTCCAGGTCTGTATTTATCTGATGGAGCTTGTGAAACTGAGGACAGCGATGATGTGCAGCGCCGCATAATAAAATGTAGACTCTAACTCCCTGGGTGACGTTCAGATTTGCACCAGCGCTGCCACACTGAGGCCGCTAATGCTGAAAAAACAGGACACTGTAGAGTGCCTTAAATGAGTAACAGCGTGTTAGTGAGGAGCGATTTCATATCTGTGTGGGAGAGAAACAACCAAGAGCCAGATTTATGGCGAGAGAATATCACGCACGTGTCTGAGCTAGCATGCTGCAGGAGGGTGAGAGCGAGGCCGCCGCACGCCGAGCATCTAAATGTGGGAAACAGCAAGTTTGGAAGTTGGAACGAAGCGCGCGTGTTTGCGTGTGCAAGGCAGCTTAAGGGGGAAATGGAGAGATGAGCGATAATGCTGAGTCACATTGTACCGTGTCGTTCTGACCCAGTTCTCACTCACATCCTATTTGCCATCACAATTTATTCCTTCGACACAGCGCTGGTACTTTCTCGCAGATGCAGCTCTTAATAATGCATGTCGACCTAAAGTGGAACTGGGAGAGCTGGGCTCAAAAGGCTGAGAGAAAGTGAAAGTGCAGCCGTTTCCAGTGTTTTCATACACTTGCTTCACACTTTTAATGGAATCACAGAGCGTTGCGTCAGTCGGGGGGGGTTATTCTGTAACATAAAACGGCTTCAATCAGAGTCGGATTTTCTCCCTTTGCATTGGTCTAACTGCTGGACCTCACATACAGAGGAACGGCAGGACGTGAGGACACACCGAGGACAAACTGGGTTGTTTATTCTCACCTCTCCTCTTCTTCGTTTCCTGTCCACATCTTCACCATAGTCTCACGTTTACAGCAACGTCCCTGAAATCAATAAGGAGCTTACCCTGTTTTTAGCTGCACAGCAATGGAGGATAAAACTCTGCCAGCCTACTCAGCCCTCCCTGAACCGTGGTGTTCGGTTTGGTAGACGGTTCCTGATTGGTTGAGGCTGTTCACTGCCTGTAATGGCTGAGGTTCTGTTTTGGGCCGGAGGAGGGGCAGTCGGGCTCCACACACTCGCTACCAAATCAAACTGAAGCTGCTCACACGAGCACTCAATCCACTAAATCACCATCACAGTCCAAGAAAAGCCCAAAAACACACAGTGCTGACCAGAGTTTAACAGCTGATGGAAGCCAGATCCACAGGGCAGAGAGAACAGAACCAGGTTCCGAGCCAAAAAAGAGATACGGGGCAGACAGAAACCAGGAGACCAGGAGACGTCCTTCAGGGAGTCGTCTGTGTAGGAGGAGCTGCTTACATTTACTCGGGTTAATTAGAATAAAATGGGAAGTAGGCTCTGGTTTTCAAAATAAAGTCCTTCAGACCAGCACCGTGACTTCACCTGCATGATGAGGATGATGATGCAGAGAGTCGTTACGTCTCCTGAGTCCTTTATCAGATTTTCATCATCATTTTCCTTCAGGTTTCATCACTTCACTGCTTCTCTTTCCACTGAGCGTGAAGTTTTCTGCATACAGCCGCAGACAAAAATAAATAGATTGGGATGTTTTGGAGACGACTTACTCCTCCTGTGCTGCCTCAATCTGCACATCAATGGAGAAAATCAAACTGGCACATAAAGAGGAAACACACATCCCTGCTGCAGCGTCAGCAGGTTCACACGCAGGTCTGGAAAGCCTGGAGAAAAAAAACAGCTTGATAAGTTCAAGGATGTGAAAACTTCTAGGATTTCACGAGAGTCGACATCACCACCATCAGCCTGCAGCCCAACCCCAGTTAAGTATGGAGAGGGAAATTAATATTTAAATGGAAACTCTGAAGGAACTCTGATCTCTCTGGACCCCAGAGGCGCCACAGAGAATCTGTCTGACGACGGCGTTCGCTCTTCAGCTGACCTCCACTGTCGAGCAGGATGATGAACTGTACGATAATCCAACAGCTCACTGGTGCTGTCGTCCCGTTACGAAGCAGCCTCCTCACTGCTCCTCGCCGGTTACCCTGGTGATTTGGTATTCATCAGGTCAGTGGGACACCTCAGAGGAAGTTCCTCATGATTTGGGAGCCTTTGGGAGCTGGAGACGTGCTTATTATGGAGGCTTTTCTCAGCAACGTGTTGTGCAATATTTATTTAGTGATGTAGGAGACGGCTGGCTGCCCACACAGCGACGCATCAGATATCATTTAAAGAATGGTTTAAAAACTCCGACAGGACTCAGCAGGGATAAAAATGGAGTTGTGTTGTTAGTGTTGGACAACCCGCTGGTAAAACTCCCCACTGCCTGCTGCGAGGTTCTTCCCTCCAGACTTCACCCCTTTTATATTTATCATTAGACTGTAGACAAAATTAAATAAATCCCTGGATTACTGACAAGACCGAGACGTTTCTGAGACACGCCTGCAACAAAGGTCGAACCAAAGCAACAAGCAAACATAGTTCATTGTGTTTTTAGTCACAGCGACGAAAACCTCTGGATGATCCTGCAAGAAAACAAAGGACAAGATTGGAGAAATAGGAATTTGATTGCTGATCCTACTTCCTTTTAACCTCTGACGTCGAGTAAGTGGCGTCTTTTGTTGCTCTTTCTCTGTCTCAAATTCCTGATCCAACAGGGCGATAAGTGTGGTTCCAGCGCGGGACTGAACGTCTGCGCGTAGGAAGCATCATAAGCAGTGATAATAAGGTTGCTGTGATGTTTCTATGCAGAGAAACTCCTTATAAACACAAAACAGATGTTTCTGTGGGGCTCTGAACCCAAACATCGGTTTACTGTGTGTCCGTTCAAAGGAGGTGTCTCGTGTCTCCGGGCTACCTGAGCCCCGGATACGTGGATGGACAATCTCTTATCAGATGCAAATAACCTGCACAGCTTCAGTTTTCTTCTAACTACTTCTTTCTGTGTTGTTGTGACGCCTTCTTTAACCTTTTCTGTCGGATTTAACCTCTGAAGTCACTGACTGATCACAGCCTTCGGTGGGATTCCCCTTCTCCGTGTGCTTCCTGCGAGGATCAGCTGTTCTCTGTGTTTTTCATATCTTTCATCTGCCCGCCTGATAGTGCCGGACCCTTTAATGGCTCGGTGTGTCTGTCTGTGTGTGTGTTTAGCAAAGCACACCAAAGCCCTTTGAACAGAACTTCAAAAGTTAGCTTTATTGTGAAAAGTGAGGGGCATTCCCCTTCGACTCATCGTCATCACACCTGCCGCCGAACGTAAAGGTGATGTGTGGGTCTGGGATATCCCTGTGTGTGCATAAGGGAACAAACGTTTGCATCACATTTGCCTTCGATTTGCCATTTGCTCGTAGTCGCTACCGGAAGCGTCCGCGGACAGACAGCAGGCAGGATGGAGGCCATGCGGCACACTCAGCACCTAATGGCTCTGTGAGGTGAACTTTGCACAGGAAGAGGAACAAGTGCTTGAGAGAAGGGCAGAAGCTTAGAGAGCTTGAAGCAGGGGCCATAGAAAGTCACAGGGGAAGGTTATTTTAAACTCTCCATCCGAATATAAACATGTGAAGCATCACTGCCTGAGTTTGTGAGTGACGGAGTGTGATGAAGGCCACAGAGAAAACACCTCACGTTGACCCAACACGAATCAATAACGTTCTATGCTCTGCAAGGTGTTCACCACATAAAATTGGTACAGAGATTTCACCAGGTAGGTTCTTTATGTTTTGGGACAAATACTTGGCCCCTCTATGAATATTGTGGCCCCCAGATGGCCCCTGACTCTGAAGAATCTGTAGATGAACTGAATCACAGACAAAAATTGTTAAGCTCACTGCGAGAAAAGAACTTTTACATTTAGATAACAGCTGTGTGGTTCTGGGAGAACACGTTGGAATAGGAAACGTGTTGGTGAGAAGATCTACATCTCAATTCTCACATCAGCTTTCATGTGGTGGAAAACACCGTCTCCTCCCTGCCTCAACTGGTAAAGGTTCATTTTCAGCCCGCCCGCTGCAGGTTTGCCTTTGTTGGTTATCAGTCCTCTGGTGGGTTAATGACCCAGAATTCGTCATCTTCTAATCCTCGCTGAGATGAAAAGAGACGCTGTTTACACAGATCTGCCTTCAAAGGAGAAGGCTCAAATTAGCAGGAGTAAGTCAAAGAGTTTGCAGATGAGGCAGCTGAAGAGCTGTGCACGCCTTCGCCCTCCCTAACCCGTCATGGTCATCGTCCTGCGGGTGAGGATGGAGGGGGGGGAGCTGAGGCAGGTGCTGATCACACCCCGCAGAGCTTCTCCTTTGTGATTCCTCTTAGAAGGGACAGCTGTTGTGTCTCGCGTCACCTCCGGCACACGTCGGTGTGAGCGTTCGGAGCGTTCAGAGCTGAGGAGAAGCTGATTTGACCTCAGCTGTTTGCTGCGGTTCTGGATCTCCCCGCTCATTTTCTCTCCCCTGACACCTCCTTCCTTCTTCTTACACCTGGATACAGCTGGAAACAACACCAGGATAAAAGACGCTAAAAACACGCTCATTGATTAGTGATTGATTAGTCAAATATTCATTGACTTTACCCCATCTGACCCCCCCACCCAAAAACCTCATTATTGCCCCTCCCGTCTCCTTTGTGCCGGCTCTCCTTTGCTCTGTCCCTTCTTGCATCGTGTGTTTAAAGAGCTTTAGGGGGTAACAGGCGTGTCGGGGTTCTGATGAGCCGTCTGCTCTTTTATCTTCTCCCAGAGCCACAGATGCCTCCGTTCTCCCCCGCCAGACCATTGGAATGACCACAGCGGCATCAGAGCGATGGCACCAGGAATGCTTTTGTGCTCGGCCTGTTTAGCCTCCCCCGTGCTAGCAGCCCATCCACCCCACTAATTTAATCAGCCGAGGGCAGGAAAACGCGCACTCTCGCATTAATTGCTTTGTTTGTCTCAGGTCTGAACGGACCGCTGGTGAGGCGGAAGTAAAGTCAAGCATGAGGAGGATGTTGCACATGAATAGCTGTTCTCTTAAGTCCCATAGACAGGAGTCTGCTTGTGTCTGATTCAACACGACATCAAAATGTTACGTGGATCTTAAAGCATAATCCCAGAAGCCTCTGCTGCATGACACACGCACACACACACACACACACACACAGCAACACAATCAATGTTGTATTTTACATTTGGGCCTCTGATATGACATCATTGCATTAACCTAATTAAGATAGTAAAGGATGCAGGACAGGCCTGGTAGCTCCGTGGTTAAGGCAGAGGGCTGGGATGCAGCGATAGCAGGATCGATTCCCGGCTGAGTCACCCAGCCCATCCCCCATACCAGGTGCCTCCCTGAGGGAGACGCTAGCTCCCTGAGCTTCAATGACATGGTTCTTCATGGTTCATTATATTAGAGCTGTAACGACCCTGAACAGGTGAGATGTGACGTAGTGGTAATCTCAACAGCTGCGCCGCTGTGTTCAGTGTGTGGCTGAGTGCTGTCATTTTCAGAACATCAGCTCTTGATTTGGTTGTCAAAACATCAGCCTCCTTTCAGCCACGCCAGGCTCCATCCGCTGCCGCCTGTCGCGACGGCCTCTGACAGGCTGAGGGCGCATGTGTAAGCGAACTCATCGCTCAACAGCGGTTTGAAAAGAGCCACACGCGCAGCCCGAGAGATGTGGTGTTTTGTTCTCTTCATGAAATGATGTTTGCCAGACATAAGCTGTTGCTGTGTCACGCGATGAATGGGTGATTAATGTGGCCGGGATGCAGAGCAAATCCATCTCTGGTGACCTGACTTGTAGCGGTGACCCCGAAGGCCAGGCGCGCCGGGGGTCCGTGTTAGGGCAGCGAGACGGAGCACCTGCATGTTGTGTGACTGACAGTTTTAACATTCAGTGGTTTATTGATTGAGGGGGGGGCAGGTGGAGCATAGAAAAACACTTCTCAGAACAGAACGAACCATTTGATGATGATGGTGTTTCCCCTCTCTCCCAGATTAGGCTGTTCCTGTCGGTCCTCTGTCTGTTGTAGAGAGGTCCGAGCCGCACGCTGCAGCCTACTTGTACTGTCGTTGCTGCAGAAGCACACAAGGTTGGTCTCTGATGGCTATTCTTTGTGTTTCTGTGCCGCCTCCTTTTTATCTCTGGTTTCCTCCATTGTTGTTGGTAAAAAGGTTTTCTCTCATTCTAGTTTAATGGAAGAACAAAACCACAGATGATCGTTGTTATTTGAGCAGAGTAGCACAGATTTATTTCAGCTGCTCCACAGTCAGGTGGGGGAAACGTCTTTCCTGCTTAATTAAATACCATCAAGGTGCCCTTGAGCAAGGTGCTTAACCCCCTGCTGCTGCAGTGCATCTGCCTGGCGGTCAGCAGTACTGTGGCTCTACTGGGTACATCCCAGGATTCAGTCGTGGCTACAGGCTCACTATCTGTTACAGAAGCTTTCAGCCAGTGCTCTCTCTCTTTGACTCCTGGGAACAAATATCTTTTCTCTATAACTAATATATTCATTTTCTTTCCTGAGGCAGACTGAAGCTAAGCGTAAACCTAGTTTATGAACTGAAACAACAGCGATGAGCAGAACTCGCAGCTGGTGATCACCACACGTTTCAGTTACCTGACCTTTTGTTAGCGTAAAATCCTGAACAATCCAGTTTTAAGTTGTCTTTAACACACTTTAATATATAATATAACTCTGCACTTCATGTTTTTGAGTAATTAATTAACTAATGTTAAAAAGTGTGCTGTGCCATTCCAAACTCTGGTCACACGGTGGCAGTAGTGAGTAAGATAATAATAAAAACCGTTTATTCTGGAAAAGCAGATGACGCAGTATTATATATATGTATATAGTGTATATATATAAACATTCAACATGTTTTGTGGTAAATTGTTAAGTCGCTCATGTTTTCAGACCTCCGGCTGACACAAACAGCACGTTGTGTGTTTCGTCGTTGGCCCCGGTCCCTGTCACACTCCCCTGTCCTGTCAAAACGTGGATTCACTGTGTCCTCTCTTTCCACTCTGCTGCTCCTGCTGACACCAACGAAGAGGAATCTACGCTGTGGGAGATGATGAATGGTGTTCAGGTGCTGTTCTCTGTCTCTCTTTGTCTCCCCTTTGCCTCATGACCAGAACTCCGCCCTGCCTGTTCACCACAAGGGTACAAAATGGACACAGGCTGCTTCATCAGAGTCACTTTACCCTTCAAGGTCACTTCGACTCCAAATATTTCTTGCTGGAAAACCTGAACATTTGATGCCTTCTGTGAGAAAGAAAAGGTCGTTTGCTGTGAATATGTATTTTGCATTTAAACCATGGCTCCAGCAGTCATGTAGTAATCTCTTATTGTGGAGGGATTCCCCCTGACCTCACTGCTTCCACACGATATCACCTGCTGCACAAGCATTCAGATTCAAACATCTAGTCTCATTTCACAAATTGGGTGCCATTGATTATTTAATGACCCAGTCGTCTCATGATTGTGTCGTTAGCGTAATCATGAACAGGTGGCTCCCATCAAGTTGTCGGGGAGGGAGACGATGCTCTCAAAGTGTTGACGTGACAGTGGAGTCGTAGCTCCTGCAGCACAGTGCGTGCAGGGTAAAGGAGGCTCGAGGCTCCTGCACAGAGTTGGTGATAACACTTTGTGAAGGGGAAGGGATTACAGAAAGGGCCCAGACAGCTGGTGTGCGCGTCGGCAGAAAGGAGCCCATTATTCTGCCTAACTGAGTTAACCTGGAACATCATATGGGTGCAGAGACGAGGATGGTGTTGATGAGGGGCTGCTTTAACGTTTTTGAGACTGAAAGCCTCCTCTGAGACGAGCACAGTGGAGGAAATCGTCTCCTATTTCATCCTCATGAAGCCGGGCTGTCTCTGACTGAGTGCCCTCCGATGGGCCAAGAGTCAGCCCTGCTCTGATATTACTTAATAATAATGCCGGGCTGTAATTAAATGATCAGCTCTGTCCCAGTGTTAACACACATTATGGCCCGTTACCATGGAAACATTCCAGGAGGGAGGGGAGAGTAAGTGTTTTATCACAGTATTGATAATTTTGGTGTTTAACCGCAGCAAGCAGGTCATGTCACGCGCTGCACGGTGTCAGTCAGAGGAGGGGGGAACAGTTGAAGCACATTTGGTTGATTATTGAATGAATTTATCTGTGATTCCTGATGGAGGTTAATTCTCTCAGGCAGTTACAGTGGAGGAACCGCTCTCATGTGTTGTGTGCTAACGCTGTGCTGTAGCTGTAAAGACTGGAAACAAGAGGTAACGTCTCACCTGGCTCTGTCTGGAAGACACCAAAGCCCAAACCACGACCGCCAATAAAAGCACAACTTTAGTTCTTTTTATGGATTTTAAACTGTGAATAAACTCTCCTGACCTTTTACCACGGCATGTTGCTTAAAATGTTCATTTTCTTTCTATGTTGTTATTTGCTTCTAGTTGTTCTAATATTTCTTCTACACATATGCTTCGATTGTTTCTTCAATTCTTTGGAAGTTATCAAAACCCTTCAGATCTTATAACCAGATATGAGAGAGAAAACATGCACGAGGTTGGTGTGTGTGGATCTGTGTCCTCCGTGCCTTATTGTGTATGAATTTGCCTTTTCAGAATTCAGTCGATGAGACAAACAGCTGAAAACATGAAGTTCTGGGATGTGATTTGCCTTTTAAATGAACAGAAACTGAATATCATTAGAAATAACCACTCATGCGTGCGTCCGGAGCGTTTAACATCTGAGACACACAACCAACAGAAAACTATCTTCACGACTTTGTACATAAAAGACTGATTAACTGAGACAAATGAAACTCTATTCATTCATATTATTCATAAATGAGCTGTCCAGTCCACTTTGTTTTTATCATTAGAAGCAGGCAGAGACAACCTGCTCGTGCCACAGTAAACGGACATGAATGGTCACCTGGCGCCACCTGGTGGTGGGAAACGAAACTGCTTTGTGTCTGTGCAACTCGACTTCTTTCTAGTAATGTTAATGTGTTTTGTTATTTATCCAAACAAGTTGTTAAGTCTGAGGAACGTTAGTTAGAACACAAATTTATCCTGCAGGTTGGTTTCACCTCACATCTGCCATATCCCCGAGTAAGACAATCACTGGACAGTTTTAAATCTTGCCGTCTTAAATCCGTATGGCACAGTTTCAACAAAGCGTGGAAACGTTAAGATTATGGTACACTCCTTCATTCTGATGCTTGTTTTGAATTAGGCAGGTCATCTTGGCCATGTCCCTGTGCCTGATAACACTAAGCTTAGTAATTAATAATTTCAATATATTTTTTATCAATAATATTTTGATTCAACAATATTAATTTGCTTATTCACTTTAACTTATCTTTTATTATTAATTACAGTTTTCCCCCTCCTGTATAAATTAACACGATGATAGAAACAGCGCCCCTCTGTGTTTCAATAGCTGATTAACGTCTTCCAACGTATGCGGTCACCCGCGGTATTGCATCCTCACAGAAGTTAACGAGGTAAACGAGTTTCAGCCAGTTGGGTAAAAAACTGTGTCAAAAACACTGTTACCGTCAGTTTCGTGTTAAAGTGTGATCTGACAGGTCTTTGTTAAAGAAAATGCGAGTTAAGACTAGAAGGTAAATGTACTCAGTCAGCGTTGTTTAGTCGACTAATGGGGCAGAGTTAGCTTGTTTCCCCGTGTTGTCAATTATGCTAATGTGTTTATGATGCTAACACCAGATGAGCAGAGGACTAACAGACCATCTGAGGAAAATCATCTTCAGGAAAAAGAACAAGAATAAGCTTCAGCTTCACGAAACGTGAGTCAAAGATCAGTTTTTTTTATCTCTGTTCAGCAGTGATTCTTATCACAGTAAATACAACATGTGCCTTCACAACAGTAGGCAGTGGTACACATAAAGGGGCGTTCAGAATATAATACGCACATATTAAACATCCTTCTGCCTCCAGGTGACGTCATCTGGGGGGGTTATTGTTCCTTTATTTATTGTGTTCCTCTTGTTCCTTATTTCTTTTACGTTTCTGAGGTCGCTGTCAGTTGTACAAGCATTTCACTGCATATTGTACTGTGTATGATTGTTCACGTGACAAATAAAATCTGAATCTTATAGGCCCAGCGTGCACCAGGCAGGGCCTGTGGTTCTTACCAGAGGAAGAGACGCTAATAAAATTGTGGCGGCTACATCTGCTACAGACCATCAGTGGAGTTTAGAAAAGGCACCACGGGTCTCATACGTCTCTCATAGTGCTGCTGGTGTAACACAGCAACTGTGCAAACGAAGCTATTTGGTTCACGACATCTGAGTCAGAATCAGAAATACTTTATTAATCCCTCAGGAAATTACGAAAGTCGGGCGCCAAATGAACGTGGTTCAGTTTAGCAAAGTACTCTTTGCATGATGAGGTTTTCAAGGTGGTTTTCTCCTTGAATCTCTGCCTGAACTAAACACAACAAGACCTGAAATTGTATGCAGATATCGTACTCATCATGCACACGTGGAACAAATCTGGACTCATGTGATCATTATCAAGTTCGGTAGTGTTTAAAAGGGATCGGATCTCAACCATACTGAGATGCACAAACTGCATCACCACCCCCAGCTTCATTTGCCAAATCTGATTTAAAAACACGGAAAGCACCAGTTAAGCTGGAATATCCCTCAAAGACCCTGTCGGCCTCCAAACTATAATTCAAAAGGACGTGGCCCTGAAGGAGACTTGTCTCATTTCTTCTCCCGTTCTGAGTCAGACTAATCCAATATGACTGCTAATTAGATCCATCAAGTGTCTGCCACGCTGTCTGCAGTGCACTAAGGCTTTACCAATACCTGCCTTAACTGCTGGAGAGCTTCTGTGACAGGACAGGAAACGGTAGAGATGATGGGTGTCTTTGAGGCAAGTCGGGAGCTGCAGGGGAAGAAAGAATACATTTCCTGGTATTAGAATCGGAGTCGCATGATGGCTGAGAGTTTTGAAGAGTTGATCCAGTGATCCGTTCTCTTTCACTCTTCAACTCTCTCTAGTTGCTCGTGTCTTCTCCTTGTCAGTCGCTTTGGATTAAAGCGTCTGCCAAGTGAAGCTAAGTACTTGTTGCTCGTACGCTCATCTGTTTTTGTTCTATAGCTGCACGAGTTCATCAGACAGATGTCATTTATGGTGTAAAGATGACTGAAGCTGACAGCTGGACAGTCAAACTATTGAAGGCTAATGTGCGTGTAACATTATGATTTAATTTCTTGTACTGTAGAGTCTCTTGTGCTACCAGCAGGTGGCACTGTTGCCCAAGTCAGTGTTGTCAGGTGGCGTGCGGCTGGTTACTGCTTTATTCAACCCGTGTGAGTCCAGCCAGTGAACACACACGCACGCACACACTGCCTGCTTCTCGCCAGGTATCGGATGTCAAACTACCAACCACACACTCGAGGGAGTGACGCCGCAACACCTGAGGAGCCAGGAAACCCTCTTAAAGCTCAAAGTGGCGAACAGGATGTCACATTCATTTTAATAAGCTTAATTATAATTCAGTCCAACCTGAAATCAGATATGATCTGAGGCAACATGTCACACCACCTAATTCATTTCACTTTCTTCCTCCTCACCTTGTTCGTTATTTGTTTCTGTAGCTTTCTCCACTGTTGCTGGCCTGTTCTCTCGGCAGCTGCTACATGATTTAAGATTAATATTTCTTTTACTTCAGGGCCTCTTTGAGCCCCTGAAGTAACTTATATGTGAGACAAATCTTTGTGTGTTTGCTAACACAGCAGAGGTTTTGTTGATTATCTGGTTGGAGGTAGGGAACCTGTTGTGAAGGAGCCTCGGGTAACTTTAGATGGTTGGCAGATAAATACATATGTTGATCTAATGCAATGGTGTGTGTGTGTGTGTGTGTGATGTCTTGTTGGTGAACTGTCTTGACTATAGTTCGTCGCCACGTGAAGCACACTGCTGCTACCTACCTGCTGTCATTGGGAGAGCGCTACGGCGGACGTACTGATTGGCTGTCGACCTCCGTTGGTGTGGCCACGCTTCTGTTGTCTCATACCTCCACAGCTGTAATGAGAGAGGGGAGACAGCAGGGGGGAGGTGGGGGAGGCCTTTTTCCTCCTGTAGGGAATCTGTTGAGCTTAATGTTTAATAGGCCACTGGACACAGGAGGAAACCCGATCCCCTCCGGAGAGGGTGGCGTGTGTGAGTGTGCCTTTCTCTGTTTGTGTCTGTGGCCTGTCCGTGCATTTGTTGTGCGAGTATCCAGGCGTGCTGCATTATTCTCTGGTCAGTGTGTGAATCAGATGCACTGTGTTGATTGGGCTCTGCTGTAATCGACTCTTCATTCAGCCGAAGGCCGGCTAGTGTTTCTTCTCAGAAAACAGCTCTTTGTCACCCTGATTCTTCTGTTGTAGCTTGTTTTGATGCATCTCTGCATCTCTACAGACGCTTGTAGCTGATTGGGGAATTTTGGATTCATTGCACATTCAGACGCCATTTGCAGATCACATGTTCAGCCCACGTGTAAATACAGACATTTTCACTTTGTGACCACACAAACCTGGTTGTAATCCGCTCCGTTCTCCTGAGCAGGTAATATTAGCACATAAACCTGAGCGTACATTAGTTCACCGTCGCAGCAGGTTTTATTAGGACGTTGCTGGCAGGGTATCGATGACGTTCCACCAGCCGACACGGGCATGTTTTACTACTTCAGCCGTAACAACCGTTGTGGTGACTTCAGGCCGCTGTAGAGTCTCTGGTTGATTATTGCAGCTGTGTGTCTTGAGGTGTCAGGTGGGTTTTGAACAAACTCTTGGAGCCTACACTCATTTTTTTTGGGAAACATTTCATTGCAGGAATCCGGGGAATGTTACTCTTCTTAACTCATTTCTTGTCTGACGGATTTAAGCAGCAGGCTCCATCCTGTTGAGGAAAGTGAAAATGAGTGTTCTTTTCCAGCAGCTGCAGCTCGACTCATTGTTTGTTTCCCCATTCATTACTGCACCTTTTTATTTTGTCTCTTTGAAACCTCTTTGCCAGTGGAACAACCTTCTCACTCCTGATGAAAGACGCTCGCTTCCTTTCTCCTGTTGAGGGATGCAACTTAATCGGTAATTACATCTTCCTCCGATGTATCACATCCGCTTCTCTCGCGACCCGTTTCACCTCCTTTTATGTGCTCCCATTTAAAATAGTTGTTTACTCCAGTAACGGGTTTCTCTGCTTCTTTAGCTGAAGGTAACGCCGCCTGTTAAATAAAGACACCTAAAATCCTACTCGGATAATGTTGCATTGCTCCGGTAATGAATTACTCTTACGTTGAGTAACGAAGCGCGAGTCGTGCGCCTACATTGAGCCGTCTGTTCCTGATATTCAGGTGCATCTCGTGTGCCTTCAAGCTGCTCAGTTGTTCTCTTAGGAGGTGAATATGGATCTTTTATTATCGTGGGACGACAGTTGGACGTATGAGGGTGTGTTTGCGTTTAGAAAGGGTCCTTTGCTGCTCAGTAGTCCTCGCTGCCAACGGGCGCGGCTGCAGGATAAGGTTAAACGCTCCAATAAAAGAATTACTCTGGAGAGTTCGACTATGGAGTTTATTTTAACAACTGTCTCGTTACGAACCCTTTGAGCCCGTTTTCAAACTTCCATCAGAGAAGGCCCCGCGTCTCTCTTTGACCTTTGACCCATCAGGACGAAACGAGTAGCTAGGTGTGTCGCTAGGTGTTTTAACTGCACCGGCCGCTGTGGGGGGGATACGTGAACCTGCCTCCGTGACAGGTGTCCAGACGCGTAACAGTAATGCTGCAGAAACAGACAGCGGGTTCTCACACAGCGCTTTCCCTCCACAGCTGTGACAGCAGCTGGACGAACACTGAGGCTACAGTTGGGCATTAAGCATTCATATCAGCCACATGGTGTTAATAATACAGCTTTTACTCCTCAACGGTCACAGTGAATGGCTATTCTACTCTGGTCACGTGTCCTCCGTTGGCTGCAGCCACCGGCCTGCCTCCTGCCCTGGGACTCGGGTAGAGTTACTGGGCAGCTAAAGGCTCTGATCTATTATTCATCTACTCGTGTCATATATGACAGGGGCGGCGTAAGGGGGAGTGGCATGTACTGGTGCACCATAGGGTCAGAACGTCCACCAAAAAGGCAAACGGATAGATGAGCAGTTAGGGAATGTATGATGCATCTGTTTCAGTGTCCCCGAAACCACCGTTGTTGTTCCTCCTCTACGAGCGCTCCACCTGTTCGCCTGTTGCTGCCCCCAGGCCGCGCTTAAAGAAGATCATTACAAACCTAATGCCCGAAGTCTTAAGAACCATAAAACTAGTACAGTTGTTCTGGCCCATGAAGAAGAATTATTCGTTTTTGGTCATTTTTTTTCTCTTCGTGATCATTTTTGTTTCTTGGATTGAGCTTGTGTCTCTTTCTGTTCATGTTTAATATCTTTCTGTTTTTGTTTTATACACTTTTGGTGTAGACACCACCTCAAACTCATAATATTGCGCTGAATCATGGTAAATTACTTAAATTCAGTTATTATGTAAAAAAAAAACGGATCATTTCCCTGCACTTTGCTTTGGCTGCTAGCTAACAGTAGGCCGTAGTAAATCAGTGGGATCGAGATCTGAGGTCCAGTTACGAGCTGACTTGTGATCCCATTGAGAGGCCTGCTGGCCGCCATCGTCCATTCCTGAGAACATGCAACGTGTGTAGGAGCGTGAGATGTTCTGAGCAGGGCGAAAAAAAACAAACAAAAAAAACGGACCCTGTCCCAGCACACAAAGCCTCGAGGTATGCGAAGGGTTTGGCAGCAATAATAGCCTTCCCTAAAAATAAAAGAGGCAAAATGACAGTGGAGGATACCGTTACAAAGAGCTCCAGTGGACAAATAGGAGAGCCGGCGCTTTCTCACAAAAGACCCCCCCTCCTCCGCCGCCGCCCACTCTGCTGTCCCTGTGATCAGGTTCCCATTATCGGCGAGGCCACACAGTGGAGAGGGCAGGAGGGGTTCGAAATGCCTGTCAGAAGCCGCTCGTCTGTGTCCCTCCTTCATGCCTCGTGTGATGCATGCAAGCAGCGGGGAAGCACGCACATACACGGCGGGGGGAGGGGGGGGAACTCACTCACCTGTCAAATTTAAACCAGTCAGATGTAAGAAGTCAATTTAGTTTTGGACCAAGCTCCTGCTGAATCTGCCCTGCCTAAAGCAGAGGATCATCCTCTGTGGACCATGAATCCAACCAGCAGACTGATCCATAAGGCGAAGAGTTTTCCATTTTGCTGGTTCTGACGTTAAGAGTTCTGTCGACCACCTGAGCAGCTGCAGGCAACTCTCGTGTAGGACCAGATGGGTGGGAATGTGCAGCGTTTTGGGCGAGTTGTCACTCACAGGAAGGCAAACGAAACGGACTGAAACAATATTTTCCTGTGATTGAACACTTCTGTGCTCATTGTACTTTCTCGTGTGGTGGAGCACGAACCACACCCATGTAGCAAAAGGCTGATATGAACAAAAAAAACGTCTCCGTACTCCGAGACAAATGAAATGTAGGTGAAATGTGTTGGCTGAGGTCCACTTTCAGGCATGTGTATGCACGTGCGCGTGTGTCGCGGGGCCCCGAGTGCTCCCACTTCTACGTGTTGAGGCATGTCTCGCCCTCTGTGTGGGCCTCTGTAATTAGGATCTGAGAGGGTAATGGCCCTTATGGCCTCTCCGACCACAACGCTAACATCAGGAGGATGAAGTTGCCTCTAGAAGCTGCTGGAGTCCAGTTTCACAATAGGCGGTATAGTAGGAACATCAGGAGCAGCGAGTGATAGTCGTCGGGTTTCATGTTTTGTTTTGGTGAATGGAACTGAGGTAGTGGTGGGAAAGATTAGAGCAACTTAAGAGAGAGACTGCAGATGTTATCAGTGATCCCTGTAAGTGATGTTTAAATGAGGTTTTAATTGCTGTATTTACAGCAACAGTTTATTTGAACAACCCGCTGACGGAGGGTACGGATTAAATCTTATGATAAAAAAGGCTTTATAGGGTTTCAATCTTCATGATGATTGGAAGTTTAGTTTCTGTCCCTTGACTTTCAGAGACACCTTTTCCACTCGCACCCCAACTTGATCTTTAATTTGGGATCATGTGCATGTCAACAAAACGCCCTGTTTTTATTCTGTTTATGGTCCCTACCAACTCCTGAAGAAAATATCTGACAGACAGAGACAGTCAGACTACGACAGACAGACAGTCATATAGAGGGACGGAGTGTGGAGAGAGACAGACAGACATATAGACAGAGGCAGACAGAGACAGAGTGCAGTGAGCGTTTCACCAGATTTCTGGTAAATAAAAATGTTCAACATCCGCCAACCTGCTGATCTGTTCGTGGTCTAGCTCCTACCCGCTGTGGTTGTAACTCTTGACCTCTTCACGTAATAAGGACACTTGTGTGACCTTATCTTTCCATCAGTGATGGCTCCTCTCCTCCTACACGTCTTATCTCCCGCTCCACCCTGTCATTTTCCTGGATCTGCTCCTAATCTTCAGGTGAGCTCTATTTTCGGAGTAACCACTCCAACGACTCAGCTCTGTCTTTCTGCGCCTGGTGGACTTGGTGTTAGTCAGGAACATCTCGGTGCTCCCTTCTCAGGTTCTTATCAGGCCCAGCAGCTGGACCACTCCTTCAGCTCGGAACCGGGCTGGCTGGGGAGGACAACGTGGCCCACTCCTATTTTCAACACTGCATTGTTGCGCTCGGGATATCATGGGAGAAACTGTCACTTCCTCAAGTTAAAACACACCCGAGCGCAGCCCGCCGCCACCTTCCAAAAAAAGCCAGCAATGCACGTCTGTCACTCGGTGCAACACAAAATGACCGTGAGTTAACAATGCTGCTGCTCCCTGCTGAGATCGTGGCCAGCGATAAACACACACGCACACACACACCCATCAACACATGTAGTCACACGGCGTTGACTGTTTGACCTTCAGCTCCCGTAAGTTACTCTCAGATCCTGACGGAGGGAATTGTGTTGTGTTGTACAGTGGGGGACGAACAACTTGAAGAAAAGGGAAAATCTGATCCGATCATGACTGATGATTACATGTCTTTTACTGCATATGCACTTTGACGACATGCTGTGCTGGGTCTCCGCTGCTAAAGTCAAATCATTAATGAACAGGATAGAATACACTTTATTGTCTTGGACCAAAACTGGCAGCAGCAGCAGCAACAACACAATAATAAATACTAATAATGAGAATAAAACTAAATGTATTGCACATAAGAGACCATATAATAAAAAAACACAAATACATCCATAACAAATAGCACTGTAATTTATGATGATGAGAATGAGAACAAACTGCTCATAAGTGGCCTGCAGGGGGAGCCTTTCCGACCTGCCCATCACCTTCATGGCAGACGAGCGATCTTTGATTTCAGATGGACGGTTGGAGATGAAAGGTTACCACGCCATGCTGACGTACCTAATAGTGCTTAATAAAACGGCTTTATTTTCTGGCCGACAGCAAACACCCTGAATCTGTGCAACAAGTACAGCCTGCTGAAGCACAGGTGATCGACATGAACTCGCCAACCGAACATATTATCGAGGTAGACACCAGGATACCTGTAAGAGTTGACCTGGTTGATTTGTTCGCCATGGTGTGTGGTCTCCTACTAACTTGGGGTCCAGTAGCATTTCTTCTGTTTTCCTAACATTTATAGTGAGGTGTCATCAGAACACATTTAAACTGGCGCATTGTTGAGTTTAGTCAAGATTAAGTTGACATTTCATTCTTTTTATTTAACTTAATTTGTCTTCTTTCTCATTACATATTTATGTCTTCGTCTGTACGACCTTGCTATCTAAGCTGGCGCGATACTTAACCTCCTCAGTTGAGTTCCGAAGCCATAACAATGACAGCATCCATCCATTGACTGGCTTCTTCTTATCTAGTCTCATGTTGCAGGGGCAGCAAGTCCGGGCATCCCTCTCCCCAGCAAGACTCTCCAGCTGCTCCTATCTAGTGGATCGTGAGGCATTCCCAGGCCAGGAAAGATATATCATTTGTCCAGCGTCTTGTTTGTGCACTTCCTCTAGTGGAAGGTGCCTAGAAATGGTTCTTGCCTGGTGCCATGAAGAAGCAGCAGCCGTACTCTAAGCACCTTTTGGACCTTCTTATCCGATCAATAAAGCCGTGCTCCGCCGCTCATTTTATCCTGCTCGTATTCTTTACTTTACTTTGCTTGGCAGACGCTTTTATCCAAAGCGACTTACATGGAGCTAGCGCTGGGTGTCTGGCTCAGAGAATAGATTAGGAGTCAGACGGGGTTCGAACCTGCGACCTTCTACATCCCAGTCTGACGCTTAAACCATTGAGCTACCAGGCCGCCATCGTATTCACAACTTTTTTTTTTCAGTCGCTACCCAAAGTTGATGAAGGTCGACCAACTGGTACATGGGAAGCGTCGCCTTGTAGCTCAGGTTTCTCCAAACCACTCCAAGGAGAGTTTCTTCCCTCACCTTTATGTTACATAAAGACTTTACTGAATCACATAGAAGACGTGTATGATTATTTAGAACTATCTAAGGAACTCAACAAGTTCATATTACAACGTTGTTCATCCTCTACACCAGTTTTTTTCTTTTCACAAATCTACGGCCAGCCTGGGAACTTTTCTGCTGTTTGCCTGAATCCTACATCACAACTTAATGGAATTCCAAGTCACAAAGGGTTCGTATAGAGCGTTTCAGTATGTGGGGGTTTCCTCTCTCTGATGAGACATATTAAGGAGCTTCTGTGACTAATGGATGTAGAGGGATCTAATTTAAAGGAGGGAGGGTATCAAATCCATGCATGCACAAAGACATTAAAGGAAGTCCTCTGGGAGGCCACAGAGTTTTGATCCCTGTCTTCTCTTATGGGACATCGAGCCGTTCATTACGTTGGATAAAAACCAGGACACAAAAAAACTAATACAGTATTCGGTGCCTGTGATTTATCAGGCAATAACGGTTTGGAAGTCGAGGTCATCATCGAGCAGCAGACAGGACGTGTATTGTGTGTGTGATGCATGGGTGGTCAGATTTTGACCTTTTTTTTTTAAAGCTGCACATTAAGACTCAAGCCTGAGCTGCAGGATTACTTCATAGCTTCATAGGATTATCTGGCAGCTTTATTTCATTTGTTCGGGGGCACGGGTGACTGTAGTAATTTGCATATAGTGTAACAGTTTTTCTAGTGCAGGTGAGCGCCTGTATGACGGGATACGCCGTGCACTGCAGTGATTTGTGGTGAAACGCAGTTATGACCAATTGCTTGTCTGCACCAGTGCCCAGCCCCCCCCTCCATGTTACAGTAGAATATTTTCGCAGGAGGTGGGCACCTGCACCGGCTTCCTCGCTGATTGTTTGCAGCACTGGACCCCTCTGTAGTCATGACTCTTTTTGCACTGAGGTAACATTTCCTTGCATTATGGAGGCAGAATAACTCCCCTCGTCCATTGTGCTGCACATTATAGGCCCTTATGGATTTGTGAACACGGATGGGGGAAGAGTAGAAGGAGTAATGGGGGGAGATTCCAGGGAATTCCAGCGGCATTCCTATCTGATTGCCTACCTCACTCTCTTCTTTTTTGCTTCAGCTTCAGCCGCTCTGTGGTGTGAAGGCCATGTCAGCGCTCTGACAGATACACTACCAGTCAAAAGTTTGGACACATGTTTGTTTGCTAATGGGAGTTTATTAAATGAAGGATCGCTGATCATCAGAAAAAAATTCTGTAATGATGGTGTCACAGCTGGAGACATCTGTCCATGGAGAAGGTGCTAAAGCCTGCGTTTCTCCAAACCTGACACCAAAATGGGCAGGCGATGCTTCATTTAAGGAAACTTAAGAGGGAGGATTCTGAGAAGAGGGAAATCATGTTTTCACAGGGTAACGTTTTCCTAAATCGATTTGATTCACTCTATTAGGATAGAAGGAGTGGTGAAAGGACTAGGTGTATTAACAGACAGCAACAAAAACAATAAAAATGTTACACATTATCACTGAATAAGACAAAATGCACATTTTAACTGTATGTTAGAACTATGACACACGCAACCTCAATACGTGTGTGAACGTGAGCATCTCACTTTCGTTTTCATGGTGCTGCTGTGATCACGTGCTTTGTGTTACATAACGACCCGAATATCCAGTTTTTTCAATCATGCAAACTGCTAAAGAGTTACGATGATTTGAAAATGCTGAAGTGACCTGTGGGCGACGACAGGATCGGTTTCAAAGGGTTTAACACTTTCCCACTTTAAGTAGACTGAGAGAAGCTTGAAGCTGACAGCTGCATTATGTTTCAGAGTGATAAGTCTGAGCGTCCTTCAGCAATCTGCTGGCGATGCAAAGAAGAGAAGAGGCAAATAAACAAAATCAGAACCTGAAGAGGCTTCTTATCTGTGTTGACGGTAAACGGAGAACAGTGATAGAAGCTCCGTCTGAGTGCCGCTGGCCGGGTCGAGATGCTTGGCTTGACCCAAAAGCCTCAAAGCCAAATCCACCTAACCTAACCGCGACTGTTCTCTGATCATTCAACCATCCAGTCATCCATCAGCTGGACAAAGTGCTCAGACACCTCACTTAGGCACTGAAAGCACAGCTTAAAAACACGTAGGCCAACCAGTGACTGCCAACCAGTGTTTAAGTCGGTGTTTGTGCCAGATGTAATTAAATTCCTTATTGATATACAGCATTGAGGAGAGTAGGACGTACGCACGGTTACTGCCACCTTCATACTTCACCAGCAGAACTCTATCAGTTAAAGAATGTTCCTCCATCTGTTGAAGACCAAATGGTAATTTCCATGTAAGCATGTTAGTGTCGTTCTACAAATGGCCACCTGCAGCTCTCCACCCAGACGTGTTGTGACTGGAAACCAGAGAAGTAGAAGAGGCTCTGAAACGATGTACAGTGTTAGCCGTATAAACAGTTTGCTTGCCGTACCGTGGCAGAGAACTAAACCATGCGTCCAAGTAATCACATGTAGACACATGTAGTTTCCTCTTAGTCCACGATGAATCACTCTCTTTTATTAAACTCTGCAGTAACTGATCCACATCCACAGTTAGACGTAAGAACTCCTGCACACTTTTTTAATGCTTTCCCTCGATGAGTCACACAGAAAAGCTTCACTGAGAAACATAAGGCTGCAGCAGAGAATCAGCACAGGTCCGAGTCCACGACGAAGGTTGGACGGAGTTCTGCTGGGACCACCTCCAAAGCGTTCCTGCAGCATACCTCCTGTGTTCATCACGGGACATCAACTTGTCAGTGCTCTTCGTGTATTTCTTGTCTGATTAGAATATCAGTCAGTCAAGACTGAAACTTTATGCTTTATGCTCTTTATGCTTTTCTAACATCTGCACAGTTTGTGTATCTGCTTGTGCTCCAGAGAGCACACGGGAACATTTTCCCACTGCTCCGTGGAGCCGCCGTTCTGTTGTCACGATCCCGCAGCGACGCTGGTCATTGTATTTGTGTCCTGTGTATCACTTCCTGCGTCAGATTGTGGATTGTTGGGGAAACAATGGTGTGTTTCGCCTTGAAAGGACACCTCAATCATTTACCACTCGGCTGTAAATACAGACATATTCTGTGCCGTTACTTGAATGCAGCTTAAGCGGCCAGTCAGTAATGAATCATAACTTAGATATGCATGCCCTGCTTCTGAAACCCGCCCGTTCCTCTTGATAGGAGAAGGAAAAAAGCACAAGAAGCGAGATCCTCACGAAGATAAGGCAGCGTTGCATGTTTCTAATGAACACGATTTCTGACTTCTGCTGCCTAGAAAATGTTGAAGCAGTGTTGGGTGTCACCATCCGTGTGAGCCAGGGAAAACAAGCCCACCTCCACAAATATGCAGTCAAGAACACACTTGCCGCACCTGGTTGCGGCTGTGGTGATGGCGTTGAGAGTGAAGTCCCACATCCCGCCCCCCGCCCCCCATTAAGGATTCTGTGGAAAGCAAAGGGGGAGAAAAATAAATCAAAGAAAACGTGAGCTGCTGCATGTTTGGGCTGAATGGCATGCTGCAGGTCAGCGGGTCGGTATTTATTAGGCGCTGACGTGCTGCTTCAGTTCGGGGATGGAAAATACATTTTCAAATACTTCAACACGACACAGCACATCATTGAAGTACTGGTGTTTGCGTGACTTTTCAGTGTCTCAGCTGTGTTTTTATTAATCTACTTACAGCTAGGAGTTAAATAGCATTTAAACATTCTTAAATATATTTGACTGAAGTCTGAAGCAAAGACTAAACCAGCACAAAGACCTGCGAGGTTCATCTTTGCATTGTAGAGTGTGGCGTGTTCCTTCACAGTGCACAGCAGTGGGCGGGTAACACGTCGAGAAAGTCTCTTCTGACACAATCTGCCAGACGAACCGCACAAAGAAAGACGCCTCAGATATGAGTGAGACACGCGGCATCCATAGGGACCAGCCTGATCCTCCTCGGTGCGTGTTAAAGATGATTTTTGATCCTCCTCGGCAGAGGAGGCTGCTATAAGGCTAAATCATTAGCAAGCATGCTTAGCAAGCATAACTAAAAACTATCCACTTAATGAAGAGCTCAGCTTTTTCACCATTGAGAGTGGTGAATGAATGGTTGTTTGTCTCTGTGTCCCTGGAATGGAGACCTGTCCAGGTGTAGCCCTGACTCTCACCTGGTGACTGCTGGAGATAAACATCCACTCTCTGAGACCCTAGTGATCATGGATGGATCATAGATAGATAGTTTTTCACATATGTAACTTTTATTACACAAAAACTAAACTCCATTATGCAATATGAAAAAGTAATAATATAGTATTCTGCTGTTTTGGAACTATTTTATGTTGCATTTGTTAAAACAAATTTAAAGTAGAATCATTAATGTGTCTCTGTTTGTATACTTAAGAAGGTTCCTGCCCCAACGATTACATCTGCAGCCTTCCAAAATCCCAATAATGAAAAAAGTAAATATTTATCACAAACTTATGTAAATTTTGGTCAATTTTATAATTATTGTGTTGTTTTCCAGGTATTATTGTTATATTTTTATTTAGGTTTTATTACAATTTATCTATTTTATTTAATAATTTTTGTTTATTTTAATGCTGAAATTTGCTTTTTATTAGAAAAAAAGATTTATTTAACAAAGTAAAATTAGTTTTTTGCTGTTCTTTATTAGCATTCACAACTTTAATTTTAAGATACGGTCACAGTGTTGTCAGTGTCAGTCTTGGACGTATAGGCTACGTATGATGAAACCTAGTTTGAGGGCCCCCTTTTTTGCCTGGGGTCCCAAGAGACCCTTGCAGCGCCCCTGCTCCTCTGTGCGTGTTAAAGATGTTTGGATGCATGTTCTGGCCTCTCCGGTGCACAGGATGCAGCCCCAGCCAGTGTTTTCTGTTTGTCTTCAGAGATCACAGAAAACCCCTTAAGCTCACACAGGTATTCATTTGCAGTGGTTACTTGTACTTCACAGGACCTGCACCACCTTCATGCAGGTAGCCAGCGATCCCAGACGGGGGCCTAATTGACACTGTCTGAGGGGAGGGGGGGTGCGCTCCTGCAGGCTTAATGAGACTTTTACATGGAGCTGGGTGTGGGAACCAGGGCCCGCATGCTGCTGTGTAAGATGTCAGGAACCCGCCTTGTGTTTTGGAGTTCTTAGTGCTTTAGCCTCTGACGACCTGTGAAGAGATGAGAGACTGCGTGACCTAAGTGCAGAGAAGAAGAACAGATCTCAAATCAAACGCAGTCATTTAGATCAGCGATGTCTGGTCATGTAGACGGAGGTCGATACCGTTTACACAGCCCACGCACCTGAAGTAGCAAACGCCAGGCGAGCTCTCTGACCAGAAGCGCTTGCCTCAGCTGTCATTTAAGAAGGAGTCAGTCGAATGTAAATATCGTTAACCCTTCACAAGGGCCGTTTCCAGTGCCTCACTCTTCCTTACAAACATCCTGTTGAGCACTGGCGGGACCTCGCCTATGAGAGTTTTACCTCCTTGCTTTGCTGCTTTGAAGTAGCCGTGCCGACACTGTGGGAACTCTTTAGAGTAATTCTCTGACAGGTGTAGATGTTTCAGTATCCGTCCATGATATAGCCGTAAAGCGTTATCAGACACACACCTTTGGATTAGAGTGGCTGCACCTGCCGCTGCTGCTCACACACTGATCTCAGGAAGAACCTGACCCGCCCGCCCGCCACCAAGGCACCTGTTCACCTGCCGTCTGTCACCTGCCAAGTGTCGCCTGTGTTGGTCTGTGAGCGCAGACGTTTGGCTGCTGGTGGAGGTCGTGGCGTCAGATTTGTGTGGGGGGGGGGAGAGAGGGTGAAACCTTTTCTGGTCTTGAGGAGGGCTGAAAGTGATACAGTTCATCTGAACAACCACCAAACGCACCTTCGTTAATTCAGCTATTATGAAGACTTACAGTGTAAAACTGTAAAAATGAAAACCGCTTTAACGAGTTGGGTCATAAATGCTGCTGTCTGTCAAGGTATTCCACTCATGGCTGGCTTGAACTGGACCGACTGTACTGCAGTGAGTTTAGTAACATAAAAATGTCCTGAGCAACAGCTCAACCACCTGGGAGGGGGGGTTAGGCTGGAATTGGATCCTGCCCCCTTCAGTCTGATCTTATCCCACTGAGCTACCAGGCCATCCACTAACCAACAGGACACGTCGGTGCAGTGTGTCAGCAGAGCTCGGCGTGTCCGTGAATCCCCTCTGTTACCAAGGCTGAGTTTCCTTTTTCTCTCGTTGGCCAGCGACAGCCAGTCGTGAGGCTGCCTGGCCTATAATCTGCAACATCATGAGTGTGATGGCGCTGCTTCTAAAACAAATCTCCTGATAGGTGGATTCTGTCTGGTAGCAGCTGTGCAGAAATGGACCCTTTTTCTTAACTCTGCCACCAGAATCAGAACCTCATATGGAGCTGGGGTATAGCTCACAAGCATTTGGTAGATGACAGCACCACCTTTGATAGCTTGATAAGGAAATGTTTCTACAGACTGCATCACTGCGTAAACAGGGAAAATATGCGTGTGGGGGTGTTAGGGAGGCAATAGGAAGGTTGGAGTGGTGAATAATGCTCCATGTGCAATACCTGTTCCGACACCTCGCTCATAGGAGAGAGATGTGTGTGTGTGTTTCCCAGTCGGTATGTGCAGAGCTGGAAAATGCGCTTCAGTCTGTCAGCCAGCTGTCAGGTGATCAAACGGTGGTTCCTCTGGAGGTGTGAGCCTTTAGAGCTCAGAGGTGAGAGGAGGAGCAGGCTGAGGTCAAACGTGAAACATGAAGCCAACGCTGAAAGGTACTTTAGACGAGGAGGCCTGAACTCCGTCCTCTCAGAATAAAACATTACCTGTGGAGTTCCCCATTGTGGTCAATCACCTGCTCAACTCTGACCGTGCTCCACGCATCTGCTCGGTTTAAGGTTTAAGGCTTCTGCGGCCCCCGCGGCTTAACGCGGTTGCACTGTTGTCCAGCGTTGAACTAAAGCAGAAGCAGCATGTTGCTGTCCTGATGTCTTTGGCTCCTGTTAGCCAGCGAGGCGTTAGACGCGTATCTGCTGCTCACACAAACCTAATACCTGGCTATTACTTCACTACCAACCATAATAGTGCTTTATTTGTGGTTATAAACGTGTTATTAAAGAAATATTTTCCCACTATTACCTCACTTACCGAGTCCTGCCCACATTTCTCGTCAGATGCTTGTTGTGTGTAGACACGGAGAGATTAAGAGTGAGGCCGCTTTAAAGGCTCCAAACTTCTGCCACAGAAGATTCTTTTCTTCTTCCCCATAACTAAAACAAGGAAAGTAGTCATGGGAGGACTGGGGAGGACGAGAGACGAGGACAGCAGGACTCTGGCCCCTAGAAGCCACCTTCTGACCCAGACCACAACATGATGAGCACCTCAGGATAAATCACAGGTTCAGCTCTAGGGACGTGAGCATCTCAGTCCATGCAGGACAGCTGAGCGTGAATGAGTCATTCTCTCCACTCCCTGAACAGCACAGTCAGGTTCGCGTGCCCCTGAGCAAGGCACTGAGTGTGTGTGAACGTGTGCCGCCCTCCTGACGGTCGTGTAAAGGGAAATGCAAGCCGCCGGGTTATTCGAGGCTTGGAGAGCTGAGGACAATCATCCATTCTCTGAAGACGACCGTGCAACGTGCCGTCTCTCACAGGCAAGCTGCAACAGGACCGTGTAAAGTTTACTCTTTTGTCAGATAAGCCCCGCTCAGTTCTGTTTGCATTCTTCAGGACCTGTAAACGTTTCTATGGCAGCTCTCTCTCGGCCCTCGGCCTGTTTGTGTGCCGTTGTGCTCAGCATTGTGTTTCCGAAGCTGCAGGTGAAGGTGAAAGCGATTGTGTTCGTGCGCATGCTCCTTCCCGAAAAGAAGAGAGTGAGTCATTTAGAAGAAAGAGGAGAGAGAAAAAAGACGGGAAATACATGGCAGGAACATTTTGTGCCAGGTGAAAGTTAATGTTCGAGTGCTCCTAATATTAAATAAGTTTCTTACTGTTCTGGCTTCAGAGGGACTTTCCTGGCTTACTGACACATGAATCTCTGCATCTACATATGACGGAGAAGCGTTTCCCGTTAACTGAACCAACGAGAGCTGCTCAGACAAACATGTCTCTCTCTCGGGTTTGAGTTCATAAAGGAAAAGTGAAATCATCATCACATCATGGAGAAATAAAAGTGAAAGAGGGTCAGACATCAGCGGCTCCTCCCGTGCAGGTAGGCACACGCTGTTCTGTTCCCACCTGCGCTGCTGACTCAGGAACTTTTAACTATGACAGAGCGATAAGTCGGAATAGTTCACGTCCGCTACATCGCAGACGTTAAAGGCAGTGCTCCGTGACCTGCCTGCTAAATTCTCTTACTAAGACAATGGCTCTGGTTCTACCTGGGAGCAGCAGAGACCACATTTACAGTACATTAGGAAAGAGTTGATGCTGTCTCAGCAGCATGGTGCACGCTCAGAGCAGATCTCTGAGACGCACAGTGGTTGACGTGGTGCAGCGCTCGTAACCAGCAGCATCATATCTGAACGTCGGGACAGATCGGATCTCTGTCCCGAGTTCAGCAGGGTTTTTGTTTAGTCTTTGCTCCGCATTAGAGGCTCCAGCGATGTGAGTCGGGACTTTATCTCAGTCCTTCTAAATGCGAAAAGCCTTTTTTTCCAGCCGTATCCACTGAGAGTCAACATGTACGGTGCTTTCTCAGCTGCTCATTGTGCTCTCTCAGAAAGGACCTGGTAGTGTTGCACTAAAGCATCAGAGACTCGCTTCAGGTGGCGAGAGACCACAGGACGAACATATGAACCTCGTTGTGTCCTCGGTTTATCTGTCTGAGCAGCATTTCACACACTTCCTTATTACGCCTGATAAGACCCGTTGTAAAGGGATGAACACACGCTTGTGTCTGTGTGCGGGAACGTGAATGAGTCATGTGCAAATGAAAAAATGCGCCTGTGTGTGTGTGTGTGTCTGCACCTGCTTCCTAGGGAGGATACATCTGCTGCAGGGTGTCAGAGGCCACCTGTCGGACTCTGTCCTGCACAGTAGCCTCTGACTGACCAGAGCTCAGGCTGCTGCAGGAAGGTCCGTGTGCAAAGGAACAACTGTCTTATTAGACACTAGTGGATTTGGCCACTTTGCCCGAATGAATCCCGGTGTGTCAGATGTGGAAACAGGATATGCTTTGTGCAGACGGAAGTAACAGATTTACACAGTTTGCTTGTTGGAAAACTTCAAATTCTTACGTGAAACTTCAGAAAATGTTTAGATCTTTTTACAAGATGAAAATGACAGTGAGCGGTTTTTATAAGTAACAACTGCTTTGAACATATAGCTTCATTTTATAGGTGTGACTGTGTGGATAGATCTTTCAGCACTATGTGCTACAGTGGACCAGGATCAGAACGGACTGGCTAACCCGTCCCCGCCTGTGTACATCAGCGCACATCTGCTGCCGAATATCCCACCAACAGCTGCAGACACTGTGCATCAGTAAACAACTGTCGGGTTGAAGCTCAACGTTCTGCAGATCTTTGAGTAGAACGTCTGGAAGTCTCTCTGTGGAGAACGAGCGTCATTTAAAGCAGAAAACCGTTCTCATGTGACTCATGTGACTTAGCAGGACTTGTTTAGGATTGTGAGAATGTAATAAAAGGTAGAAGTAGATTATCTCATTCCGCCAAAGTGTGCACATGAAAGAAGGGCTTCAGGCCCTGGGCACACAGAGCCCCATTGTGCAGCCTGCACATGCTGCTCAGCATCATTTCCAACTTCTGTCAGTTACAGAGAGCGTGCCACCGTTTGGATTTCCCAATGTAGTGCCAGTTCCCAGATAAGAGTTCAGGGCGCTCACTGTTGGTTCAGTCTTTGCGCCTCAAACCAACCTTCGTCCTAATGATGATGCACATCCTCCGTGTGCAACGGAACATTTCCCTCTCAGAGTCCGAACGACGAGTCAGCAGCGCTCGTCTCCCTCAAACCACACCTGCACTGTTTCATGTTGCAGGTTGTCGGCAGTGGACCAATACAAAGCATCACCTCGGAAAGTAGAAGAAGAGAGTCTCACAGAGGAGTGTGTGAGGCAGAAACTTAATGTAAAGTTGATCTACAGTAGCTCTGAGCTGTGTGTGTGTGTGCGTGTGTGTGTGTGCGTGTGTGTGTGTGCGTGTGTGTGTGTGTGTGTGTGTGTGTCGTTGAGTGGTCGGTAGAGGGCGCTAACAGCCCTCTGCCTGCGGCTCTGTGAGCAGCAGCTCAGGTGTCCCTCACTGAGGACAACCTGTACCTCACTCTTCCTGCCATTAGGGTTTGATAATGAACTATGTTTTTGATTTCTTGCCTTTAAGTGAATGTTCATCAGACATTCAGGAAACGTTAACGTTATTATTAATATTATTAAATAATGAGGAGAAAAGTCGTTTGTCAGTGTAATGAAATGCAGTAAACACGCAAACTCCTCTGTTCAGACTAGCTCCTCTTCTCTCCGCTCCTGCTCCTGCCCCGCTTTCTCGATTGGCCGCCGCCTGACGCGCGTTCCGCCCATGCGGCCTGTGATTGGCGCGCTGAGCTGTCGCTTGTCGGAGAGCGTGGTTTGGGCTTTGAGCAGCGAGGACGCGCTGCTGCTGCTCAGTCTGTGCTTTTGTAGTCCAGCGGCGGAGGGAAGTGGAGTTTGCGCGTCTCCCTGTGCGTCCGTGGACCAAACAGCGGCAGCGTTGCGCTTTTCCTCCTCCAGACTCGCAGGCATCTTCAGGGAGCAGCCACTGCGTGCATGCCGCGGACTGCGGGAGGAGGAGGACACCGTTTTCCTCATCTCCGCCGTTATTATTTGGACTGACTGAGACATTTTCTTTTCATTTCCCTAATGGTAGCCAACACCGAGCAGCTGGAGACATGTGGAATACTCTGGGGAAACTTGGTCGCTTCTCACTAGTGTGTCTCCTCCTGACGCTTCAGGCTGAGGTGAGAAGTTTGTTGATTCGTGTCACGGACGTGATGTTTGAGCTAAATCAAGTTTGCAACTTGCAACAAACCTTAGGACCGCGTGCTGTGTCAGTAAATTGTTTTTTTCCACGAAGTTTACTCGCGTTGACACGTTGCAGGCTGACACCTGAAGCTCGGATGCGGGAGAATCGCTGAGATAGTTTCACCTGCTTGAAAAAAGACACACATTAAACCTCCAGTGTTTCAGTCGTGGGTTGACTCTTCCACTCTCTAGTGTACAGCTGCAGCCTGATATGCGGACTGGGCTGAATTGGAGGAGTGGGTCGTGTTATGCAGCCCCGGAGTTGTGCCAAGACGTGTAGTAGTCCGCGCTGCGAGCTCACTGTGCCCCGCAAGAAATGAGCCAAATGAGCCAAAGTCGTGTCGTGTAGAGGCTGGAGTCTGAAATAAACGCACCGTTTTCTACTCCTCTTACCTTAGAATGTGTTTAAACTGCAGGTGTTTCCAGCTGTTCACCCTCTCCTGTCTCCCTCAGGTGTCTCTCTCCACGGGTTACTTCGAGCTGCAGCTGATTTCGCTTGAAAACCCCAAAGGTCAGCTCCTGAGCGGCGAGTGCTGCGACGCGGAGAGCAGCGCGGCCGAGGGCCAGTGCGGCGCGGACGAGTGCGACACATACTTCAGAGTGTGTTTAAAGGAATACCAAACGGAGGTCACGACCAACGGGCCGTGCACCTACGGCTCGGAAACTACTAAGGTTGTCGGTGGAAATACTTTTCAGTTCAGGGGCAGCCAGAAGATTGGCCTGAATCGGAACAGTGACACCGGGAAGATCATCATTCCCTTCCAGTTCTCATGGCCGGTAGGTGGATGTCTCAGCGTATTTATTCACTGTGTTGACAAGTTGGCTTTCTGAGGAATTGTTGTTGTAAAGTTGTAGAATGAACTCGGACCTCGGCGCATCTTTTGGCGCTGAACTCTGCTGTGCGTTCAGGACACGTTTCCATCTCATGAATCTGACTCTAGAAGATGTAAAACTAAGAGATGACAGTTGTATGTTCTGATGGAGAGTCGTGGTGCAGCCCAGCGCGCACCGAGTGTAAGCTTGCACACTTGGCACACTTCCTGTGGCCAATCTCTTATTGCTGTCTGGCGCCCTGCGTGCCGTTCATTCTTTCCTGCGCGTGTCCATTTAGCAGATTTTGGCGTCTCTGCATCATCAAATATTGCATGGGCGACATCAAATTCCTGCCCCGGACCCTCCGACTGCCCCTCTTAGGATTCCGATCAATTCAAAACGCTCAGTGCGCATGACGCGTGGTTTTTACGCACAGCTACGCTGCAGTCTGTCGGAGTTTGATGAGTTACCAAACAAGCTGCATTTTGTGCGGCTTCAGTTACAGTGTGTGGAGAGAAGGGGGGGGGGGGGTTAAATAGGTATTTCCAAACCAGTGTTGATTAAAAAATGGCAGGTAACTTATTATCTAATCTAATCAGAGTAGCGAGCCAATCAAAACCTGTTCCCGCTCCTTATTTGGACAATCAGCGTGGGAAACAGGAACAATGCTGGCAATCAGAAGTTTATGAAAACTACTGTGTGACCACACCAGAGCCACCGTTACACCCAGAGATCTGTATCACGGAGGAAACGGAACGGGTTAGATTCCCATGGCGGCTAAATACGTGTTGTCAGCAAGGAGAAAGTCACACTGGGTCATTAATCACAGAATATTAACATGTAGGTCCACTAATCAACCAGGTAACACGGGGATGAGTAAGAAATGAGCCTCTCTATAGCAGCAGCACACAATGAGATGCTGTTGTCTCGTTACACGGCCGGGTTCCAACACTTTATGGCTTCTAGGACCCAACGATTGATTTGGAAACCCCGAGTGTCAGAACATACACATGGAGTGCTTTGTGTGCTCGGCCGGCTACGTGCCCTCTCCATTCATCAATCCCCATGGTCAGCTGTCAGCAGAGGGGAAGATGGAAGTAGTAAGCTGGGGCCCTGCGGGCGGATATGGTTACCACTAAGTTGTGTGTGACATAGGCGGTGGATATCGGTGTCACCAAGTCCTCCAACAAGTGAAGATCCCCGGTCAATCTGGGCCAGGGATGCCTTTACCTCGCCACCTCTCAGGTTCACGCTCGGCCCATTATTGGGTCATTGTCTCACTCGGCGTGTGTGGGGGTCAGTATTTTCCACTATCCACCGCGGTGGGGGCACTTCACCGGAACAGGACAGCTTTTAAAAGCAGGTTTCTTTGAACGCTGCGTGGAACGCGACACCTGCCGGTAATGATCAGATGCCTTCAGTAACGGCGTCTTCACACTTTAAAGCTGGACTTTGATCCTCCGCTGCTGCGCATCTTTTTGCTCTGCGCTTACAGAAGAAATATAAACTGACAACGTACCAGCTGTAACTGCACCAGAGTCTTTCTGCTGAATATGTTTTAGATTCCAGCTCCTGAGCTCGTGATTGAACTTTCACACGTTACGTGGGGAAGTAAATCTTTTCTTACCGGCTTCGTTTAGAACGGTCATCTTTTGAAACTAACCTTGATTCTAGCGACTGTGTCACTGCTCCCACCACACACACTGTGGCGTGCCGTTGGCCACCAGACAGCAGTAACAGAGTGTGTCTTGTGTGAGGCAGTGGCCCGTAGCCTCTGGTGCTGCTATAGTGGACTCTTTGGTTTGGCCCCAGTATCTGGGCCACTGGTCCCGACATGAATAAGCTGCTGCTGCTGCTGCTGTAAAAAGGGAGGACATTGTTCTGCCCTCTCCTTCACTGATCATTTCCCCTTCATGTTCGCCCCTCTGGCTCTTTGGGCCTTTAGTGACATCTTTTCTCATGAAAGGGAAGAGAGGCAAGGATGAGGGAGGAATTGAGCTGTGGAGGAAGGGAAGGGATGAGGGGAGAGAGGGAAGCAGCAAAACAAAAAAAACTTCATCCAGCTTCCTTGTGAGGGCTCTGTCACGGGGGAGATGTATTTTTAGAACGCAGACACATAAGCGTCCTTTACAATAGCGGCTGAAGTAAAAACAAGCATTTGCTTCTTCTCCTCTTCCTCTTCTGAACCCCCCCCCTCACCCAAACATTTCCCGTATCACCTTCTCCCGTCTCCTTATGGGGTATTTTTAGAGTTGCTGTCCTCCCCTCACCCCTCTGTGAGTAAATCAAGGATCAAGGCTCCTTCAGTTTCATACCCTGTTTTTTCTCCCCGTCTGCCCCCCCCCCCCTATATGTTCCCTCAGCCTGGCTGAGCTGAGAGGACAGAGGTGGAACAGCTGTTGTTTGGAGCGTTCCTGCTCCTAGAATAAATGTTTTAGTGAAGTAGCATTAGGAAAACGGGCTGATTACAGCAGTGTCAGATCAGCTCACTCGAAGCAGTATCAGCAATCACACAAGTGCAAAGTTGGATGACAGCAAGTGGATTTCGTGTTGGGCCGTTTTCTCGTTTGGCTCATTTGCAGAGTGCATCACTGGCGCGGTCAGCTGCTGCTCCGTTGAGTTCTTCTGTAGTGGTCTGGTTGAATGCTTTCAGGAAAAGGGGACAAAGATAGGACAGGTGCTGGAGGTGGAGCTGAGTGACGGAGGCTGCGCTGTGTTTGGGCTTCAGGGACTAAAATCATCGCTCAACATTAAGACGTGTAAGACATCAGCTACAGCAGCTGAGCAGAACAAGAACACTCAGCTTAATTAGGTCCACTCACTAATTCATGTGCTCCTACGACAACGATGAGGTCTGCAGAGCACGTGGAGGCGGAGCGGAGCGGACGCCGTGCAGTGGTTTGTGTTGTTGCAGCTGGTGCCTGTGTGGTATTGATTGGTTTTTATCAAGAATATTACGAGGGAGTTTGAATTCAAATGCATCATGTGATGTGTGATCCACGTGATGCTGCGTTTCTTTGGGAGTAATCTGTAGTTCTGAGGGTGCTCCCACCGCCCGAGAGAATAATCACAATAATACTTCTGGACGGGCATTTAACGCACGTCCCTCACTGGTTTTCACCGGACTCAGCATGACTGAATGGCAGGCAGAGAGCCGTCACGTCGTCATCCCCTCAGGTCGCTGTCGTGTGCACGTAGCTGCAGTCTGCCTGTGTTTCCACTGTGCTGTCTGTGTGTGTGTGTGTGTGTGTGTGTGTGTGTGTGTGTGTGTGTGTGCGTGAGGCAGAAGTAATGAAACGCATGCACTGTGAGGTAAGCAGTGGTGATTAAAACATGTTACGCCACAAATTAAAGTAGTAGTGTGAGAGCTAATGGAGCTCACCTGGACCTCACAGAGAGACGTAGAAGGGCAGGATGGGAAATAAAAAAAGAAAGCTGGAGGTTGTAGGTAACCAAACCCTCCATTGTTCTGATGTTTGTGTGTCTCTCAGCTGTTTCACGTTTATCTTGCCCACTGGGCCTACGCATTTGGTGCCCGTGTTCCGGTTTGGTTAGCGTGTTCTCACTCCCACCTACGGTCTGAAAACTCCAGGGAAAGGTGGTGTTGTGTTGGACTCTGTGAGGCAGCTTATCCATCAGAGTTCTGGTTGCTCACGGTCAGAGGCGTGTAAGCCATGGCTCAGATTTCATCTGGTAACCTTTCCTTGCTGGTGTTTATCTCAGTAACGAGCACATGGAGGAGAAGCTGGAAATCAACGACTTCACGGACAGATGAACCAAACTAAAAGCACAAACGCTCCACGCTCACCCTGACTCATCGCGTGAAAGAATGCTGAAGAAATCAAACTGCACCCTGTTCTCCAGAGGGGTTGGGCCAAGGTTCAGCAGGGTTTCTCAACACATCTCCGTTGGTAACCTCGGTTACCCAACCTCCGACTCCGCGGAGAAACCCCGTGTCACACTCTCACACACTTCTGAAACGATGCCTGGAATCCAAACGAGATCTGTTCTGCTCTCCGGGAGTTTATCTCTGACCTTTGGGAGTCCGATAGCGCCTCCTCCAGACAGACGTCAGGCTGATGACACGGATCCACGTGTTCCTCTAAACCTCACAAACCTCTGTAAACGAACAACAGCACAACGAAGGCTAAACGGTCCTCACAGAGCTTTTAGAACATGTCGCCCAGAGGTCAACACTTGGTGCAGAATTTCTGCAGATGCTTTACAAGAAATCACTGTTAATATAAGCAGAACACGCGCTGTGAATACGCCTTTTCTGCTGCCACGCTCCTCTGATGTGTCTGTGTCTCTCTCTCGCTTCTGTTTACACTTAACTCAAGTGCCTACGTGTGCCTGGCTGCACGGCTGGAGCTTCCAGAGGGTCTCCATTCGTTTGTCATTCAGACAGTGAAGTATGACGTGGGGGGAGAGGGAAGCAGCGTGAGGGGAGAAACCGAGACAGAGGAGGGCAGCTGCTCTCTGAAATGCAACAAGCTGAATGCGGTGTTCCCGCTCGCTCCAGATGTTCAGCTCAACGGAAAGTCATCAGGATCTAAAATCAGTCTCTGGTCAGGAGTAAACTTTTCATAACAGACATAAGTCTGTGTCAACACTGTGCATCTTTTTAAGAGTAACACACTGGTGTCTCCCCCCCCCCCGGCTCCACAGTGACTCTGGTTGAAACCCGCTTCGTGCAGGTTGTGGAAACCCGGTGGACTTCCTCCGTGAGTCATCGTGGGCTTTTACGGCCGTGGTCGGCCTGAATGTTCCTCCCTCTCTCTCTGGCCTCCTCTTCCTCTTCACATTGTTTACAGCCTGTTATCGAACCACCGGCTCCTGCCAGGCGTTTGAGCTGCTGACAGACGCTCTGAGCTTCACACACACACTAGTCTGTGGGAAACCTGTCAGACAGCGCACCTGTTGGATAAGAGGCCTGTGCGGGGCCAAACCACGGGGCCGTTCCGTAGCAGGAATGAAGCAGGGATTGTGCTCTGCTTCTTTGAGGGCGAGTACCTGCAGTGCTCGTTCGGTCCGCTCCCAGAGCGAAGTGCAGTGTTCGGGTTTTATCGCTGGATGCGCCGTCGGCTGTGCTACGAAGGCTCGTTTAGAGAATTCCTCTCTGGAGCAACACAAATAGCTTTTCACACGTTCTGTGCGGGGGAAGAGTGAACTGGGTCATTTCACCGCTCTGCAGCTCAGTGTAAAGACCTGATTAGATTAGCTTTGATTAGAACGAGGCCTCCTCCGGGAGCACCGGTGTGGTGACGCCTCCTTAGAGAGACGAGGTGGTGGTGGTGGTGGTGGAGGGGTTGCAGGCGTGTTCTGCTAATAACTTGCTAAATTAACCACAGCGGCTCCTCTCTGCCGAGGGCGACATGTTTTATTCATGTCAATAGACTAACAGGTGTGACGTGACAGGTGTTGGGTTTTTTTACTCCAGAAAAGTTGTTAATTGGGTTTCTGTTTTTTTTCCACCATTAATAATTCGCTGTGCTGTGACTGTGCTTCGTTAAATCCAACGAGTCTGTGCTGCGTCAAAGTCGTTTGACCCTTCACAGTCGCAGTGGTTGATAAAACGATATCCACGAACCCGCATCACGAGGCCGTGACATCATGGCGTGGAGTAAAAAAGGTGCAGTCATCACTTCACTGCTTCAGTTCGAGCCCAGCAGCTGAACTCTAACGCCTAAACTCTCGACTCCTTCGTTATGGAGGCAGAAGCCAATTAGAGAGACCCCCCCCCTCTGGTTGTGTGGTAGCAGAGTGGTGCGCTGCAGGCGGGTGAAGCAGTAATTTATTCATTGAACAGGTGGAGGCAGAGAGCAGTGAGCTGGTTTTCTCCTCGACTAATGAAAACTTAAATCCCTCATGTAAATTGGTTCGAAGGTGTCGAGTGTCTCATGCGCGCCCTCCCCTCCCCTGCGCCCCCTCCTTCCCCCTCTCGCACACGCACAGGGTCGCCTCTTAAGGTCGTCTCACTGCAGCCGGCGGGGACGGGACACTCCTGTCCTTGAAGGACACGCAAACATGCACTTTAAATGGGTGACGCACGCATGTGGGGCTGCGTCCGTGGGACAGCTCCATCTGCCCGGACGCCAGCGGCTGTGACATTTAGAACTGATTACAAAGGGGAAGATTGATTAAGATGATTCTGTTCTGGCTGCTCGCTGGGCTCATAAATCAGCCCGAGCTCGTCCTCCGGCTGAGGTCAAGGCTTTCGGTTTTACTAGCGAATGGACCGAAGACGCGTCGTCGGACCCACGTCACGTCCTCGTGTTACTGGTGTTACTGTCGCGTTGCTAGTTCCTCCTTCTCCAGTCCCAGCGGAGAACAACAGCCTGGGACAGACGGAGCAGCAGATGTTTTCGCTTGGCTTTTGCAATCGACTCGACACAACGACTCGTTACACAATGCATATATTCTAATTACATTTTTATATTGTGCAATGATTACACCGAAGCACGGCACCGTTTAGTCCAAAGACTTATTCACATTCAGAAATGTTCCCACGTAAAGGTTTTAGTGAGGCAGACTCACCGCTGTCTCTCAGGAGCCCGAAGCTTTCGGTAACAGTTACTTTACTTTGTGTAATGTGTGAGACTATAAAGTGCTTTGAGATGACTTATGTTGTGTGTTTATAAGTAAAGCTGAATTGAAAGTCCAGGTATGAAAAGGTGAAAATGAATTCATAGTGTACGTTAACTTGCTGAATGTGACTGAAGAAGAAGAGCAGGAGCTTCAGTAGCTCTACGACGCCCGGCAGAGTAAAACCTTCTCAAAGCATGAAGCTGCCTTCACGTGAAATTTAACGTGAACCCATCTGAACATTGAGTCTGTGAGTGTTAGTGAAACCAATTCCCAGTCAGATGGTGGAATCGAAAACTTGAGGCTCTTGGGGTTCAGATTGTCTCACTGCGGACCGCGGTCACCACAGCGTCCCCGTGGCCTCGTCTTATTTTGGTGATGTAAGTGCTCAGCTGTGGCTTTCTCCACATCCAGGCTGGCGCTGGCTGCACGATGGGGAAACAGGTCTTTACACTCTCAGAGGGAGTGGACGTTTAAAAAAAAGAAGGACATTGTGAAAATGCTGCTGTGAAAGCATCTGGCTCTCTCTGGAAGTTTCATGACATTACATAGTCGCCCCCAGGCCCACGAAACCTGAAGAATGTACTGAAATGTTTTCCCACATTAGTTAATTCGCTGTGTGCGCGTGAGATTGGTTCAACGCTGTATTTCAAAATGTGAGTTGGCAAGGTCTGCGCATTAATGGGGTTGGGAGGAGAAGAAGAATCCCGGACACTTCGCTGCTCGACTGATCCAGACAAACGTCCAGAAGGAATGTGAGCAGCATCTCTGACCTCCTAAACTCCTAACAACGCTTCTGGAGCAGTCACCGTTCTCTATCAGCTCTGAACGGTTCGGTCCACGCTTTCTGTACCAGCTCATCACCTTTCAAACACGTCTTTGTTACGTGTTTCTGCCTTTTATGCGTCTTGTATCTCTCCCAGAGCCACTTCGTAGCCTCCCCTGTAATCCTCCGTCGCTCTGAGTCAGACTCGGGTCATGGGAACTCACAGCTGCTCGTCCGGCCCCATGCCGTCGACAGGCGGCGAGCTCCATCTCGGTTTGTTTGCTGAGGAGGAGAAAAAGGCCCTGCACCTGAAACAATGCAGGGTTTGGGTTTGTTTCTGTGGGATGGTTGGGTCATGGTGTGGCGGCGCACAGACTTCAATACTGACGTCTGAACTTGGTTCAGGCCGCAGCAGCAGCAGGTTAAGCAAAGTGTTCCAGATGTCCTTCTGTCCAGCTGTCCTCTGGGTAACAGAACGTTTTCCTTTACTTTGCTTTAAACGAGGGGGGAAAGAGAAAAGAGCTTATACTAGAGGCAGCATCGATAAAGCCCAGCGATGTCAGCGCGTAGCGTCCAAATCAGACCAATCAGGACGTGACTAAACTCATACTTTTAACCCTGAGAAGGAGCACGGAGTTCCTCCCACATCCCACATGTACTACCAATACGCTGTCACTCAAAGTGTCCCTGAGCAAATCCCTGTGGAGCAGAGGGACATCCGCCTGCTGGGATCAATGAGAATAAATGACCATCGGGATGATTTCTGGTGAATGCGGTGTTTTCGGGTCAATGTTTTGCTCTTTGACAGAGCAGCGGCTGCACTGGTTAACTAGCCTGTGCCGGACCGGAGCTAATCAGTTACAGCAGTGTGGGAACGGGACTTATCTTCCCATCGTTATCCACCCTGGTTGCCAGATATGTGCGTGTGTGTCTGTTTCTGAGTGACGGCAGCTCATATCGGAGTTTCTGTGTAAACTTTTTGAAATGGGCGTGTCTGAGTTCCAGCGGCCTGTGTGTGTGTGTGTGTGTGTGTGTGTGTGCGCTGTGTTTTTGTATTACAGTGCCCTGTGATAACCTCTACCCCCCCCTCTCTCTCTCTTTCAGCGAGCCTACACCGTGATAGTGGAGGCGTGGGACAAGGACAACGGCACACACAGCAACGGTAAGACTCTGTGAAGCACCCGCTGCGTAGAAGAAATGACTTTCCATCTCTTTTTCCAGTGTTTGAAAACGCTTCCTCAGCAGTGATATCCGAGTGAGCTGGAGGCGGACGGCTCTTTATGAGTCCGGTGCGTTTGGTTCTAACCTGCCTTCATTTCTGTGGTGTCCTGTTTATACACGCTTCCCTGATGTCACTGCTGTTTGGCTCCGCTCCCCGATCCGCTGGAAGGAAGAGGGGTTAATCGAGGGATGAGATCTGTGTGAAAAGACAACGCAGGTTTCATTTCTTCTCGGTGCCGCCTCGCTTTCTGATCGAGTGGATTCAGGGCTGCAGTCATGCTAGCTACGATAACGCCTCCTCTTTCACACTGAGAAAGTGTTGGCTCAGCATCTGCACGCTGCACCGACTCGCTCAAAACGCAGGTGACACGCGCTGTTGTTCTTATACTGACGTCTGCTGCTCGACTGTCCCGTGCAGAGACCAGACCTTCCTACTGCACGCATCCCGACCACCGTGGCTGGGCCTGGGCCTGGGCTAAAATGAAACCTAACAGTCTTGCACCTACTTTCACTCGAGTCGTTCTGCCTCGGTTTGGGGTTTCCTACATTTGCAGGAATTACTTTCGACACGTCAGCGTGCAGGCAGGAACTTGTTGCCGCGGAGCGAGCATCAGTGATACTGTAGCATAATTAGAGAGAGAAATACTTCTCCTGCATTATGGGCCAGGTCTGCACAGGAGGAAGAACTCAGGAATGTCTCAATAAAGATTTGTTTTCCACAGGTGGCCTCTGATTGTTCTGTACTTTTAATTTACAGCAGCAAAGTGAAGCTGAGGGGAGGGGAGTTATTTATTTATTAATAATTAATATTAATGAATATTTGTGCTAATGTTTTTACTACCACACCAGCATCAAGCATCCGTCTGAGGCTCGAGCTGACTGAATCAGAACCAAAATAAACCTTTGGTCCCTCAGGCCGACTCCTCAGTTACTGTAACATCATGTAGTTCTGATGGTGTTGATCAGACGACCCTCGTCCTCGTCCCCATCCTCGTCCTCGTGCTGTAACTCTCCTCGCTCAAACGTGCAGCTCTGACTGCGGTCGCATTTCAAACCATGCGGCCGACGGAGGAACCCGCAGGACGCCTGCGTTCCAGGTAACATCGGACGTCAGGTGCATTTTAAGCGTCAGCCTGAGCAGAGCCTTGACTCCAGGTCAGAGGTCACGGCTGTTAGACGCGATAAGCCGTAAAAGGGGTCAAAGGTCAAAGCCCCCTGAACTGAGCACGGCGGCCGCTCGCAGCTTGTTGCACGTTGGCTGCGGAGCGTCACTCTGCTCTGTGGTCGGCTCCTTCTCTCGTCCTCTCCCTAGTAACAACGGCCTCTCGTGATTGGTCTATATTTTTATATCTAATTGCTGGAGATGAGCAGCAGTGAGAGGCCGGGTGTTTCAGGTGGTGGGAGTACGACTGAAATGAGTGTTAACTCGCACTGAGACTCCAGGGGAAACTCGCAGGAAACCAGGGCAGCGTGAAAGTGTCTCACACACTCAAAGAGCGGAACGCTCATTGTGATCGCCACGATCGATCCTCTCCCATGTGACCAGACACCGCGCAGCACTGGCTCCTCCCTCCAGCCCCGCCTCGTTCGGGCCGCCCCCTGCTCTGGAGGTGGCTTCGCTGCTGGGTCACAGTGCCTCTGTTCCTTGAGAACGAGCTAAAGGGCCCTTCCTATGTCGCCCTTCCTCGTCTGTTCCCGTCTCTTATTATTTCCGGCCTGGCTCCGATGGAGACGGGGCTGGATATCCTGCGAGGGGGCTGTGGCTGAGGAGAGGGAGTTGAGGATAGAAAAGCTTTTCACCAAGCAGGAAAACTAAAAAAGTATTTTGGTTATCAAACCTCTGCAGACCTCTCTCCGACACCCCCTGTTTGTGCTTGATTTTCCTTTCTTTCTCCTCTTCCACATTCCCGCTGGAACCGAGTGATGAATGACCGGCGGCTGCACCTTCCCTCTGATCCGTAATAACAACAGGCGTTCTTTGAATTTCCCCAAACGCCAGGTTGCTGGGTTTAAACCCTGCAACCGGAATCTGTCCTGTTCCCTGGATGTCATTCCCAGTTTTGCCTTTTCACCTGTTCAGCGTTTATCCCGTGCTGCTGATATTTATCCCGTTTACACTTCTCCGTCTCCTCTGCAGATGATGAGCTGCTGATCGAACGCAGCATCCACAAAGGGATGCTCAACCCCGGAGAGGAGAAGCAGGCGGTGGAGCATAAAAGCGTGAGCGCCAGCTTGGAGTACACCGTCCGCGTGCGCTGCGACGAGCACTACTACGGCAGCAAGTGCAACAAAGTCTGCCGTCCGCGCGACGACTACTTCGGCCACTATGTGTGCGACCAGTTCGGGAACCGAGGCTGCATGGAGGGCTGGACAGGCCCCGACTGCAAAACAGGTGAGTCGCGCGGTAAACGCGTGATAAGATCATGATCCTCAGATCTCTGCTAAACACAGAGCATCTCTAATGTAACGGGCTGCAGAACATTCCTGTGCTCTCATGGACGTGCCCTTCTCGTGAAACGTTTGGAAGAATGTGAAGAATGCTTGGAAACTCTCATCAGTGTTGGGAACACCTCCCGCTTTGAAACAATGACTCTGCCGTCCATTGTAGTCCCAGCACCGTTTCCCAAACAAGGAAACGGAGGAAATTAGAATGTGATGCTTGGAAACAGAAATGCCGAGCGAAGTTCGTACCAGAATCTATCACAGGAGCTAACAGAGACGTGTTTTTCTCTCCTTTCCCAAAAGCCATCTGCAAACAAGGATGCAGCGTCCTGCATGGAAAGTGCGGCGTGCCGGGGGAGTGCAAGTAAGTGGACTTTAGCTTTGTTTGAGTTATTTGCTGTCAGCGGAGGTAAAATATGATGTTGTTTGGGTGGAAACTCCCTGATGGAGCGTAATGAGGAAAACAGTGGTGACACAACGGAGCGATGACAGGGCGAGGGTGGGGGTGCTGCTGATAAAATACCAAGCAGTCTAACCCCACTCCGCACCACCACCCCCATCCAAGCTCTGGCAAGCCCCCCCCCCTCCTCCTGCATCTTTCAGCTCCACTCTGATCCAGAAGCTATTGTTCTGCTTCCTGTTCTAAAGCTGGCCTGCTCCTGCCTGCGCACACACACACACACACATGTTTCCTCCTTCAACAGCAGAGAGGCACTGTGCCCCCCCACCACCACCACAACACACACACTCCCATTCACCCCCCCCTTTCATGTCTGCAGCCCACATCATCTCTTCCTATCCTGGGCCTTGTTATGGCTGGAATTAGCCTGGCAAGGAGGGAAACAACCGGCCGGGAGGGATGCAGGTGGGGGTGGGGGGCTCTCAGACTTGAGTGTGAATTAATATAATCATCACAGTAATAATTGTGTTTGTGTAATTAATGCTTTGTGTCGTGAAACATTGGACAGAGCTGCACACGTCTCACGTTAGGGGAATATATCAAAACCACGTTTAGTCTGGTCACTGACGGCGAGTGAAGTGGCACTTAACCGTCCCTTCTGTGTTTACACGCTGCATCTGTCTGCGCGGTCTCAACGAGAAACTGGAAAATTGTTCCTCAGTAGATCTTCTCCCTTATTCCTGGAGTTAGTTGGTGGTAGACACAGGGGCTGTGTGGAAATGGAAGGAGCTGGGGAGAGGTGGCAGGTGGGGATGGGTGGGGTGGGTTGCCCAGGTTGAGGGTTTTACCCTGAGGTGGAAAAAAAACAAAACATGAAGCTGACATTTCTCATGGAAATGTCTGCAGGAGTGAAAGAGAGAGGAACACCCTGGAATGTGCCTCGACATGTGATTTTGCTCTTTATCACAATTAGTAGCGCACACACACACACGCACACACACACAGACACTCACACACACACAGACACACACACAGACACAACGACACAACGACAACAGATCCAATCCAGCGCGACAGTAAAGGGTTAAAGAAAGAAACAAACTGGCTCCGGCTAAGGGAAACTAAAAATGTGTGTTTGGGATCTTGTTTCTTACACAGCACTTTCACAACCTACGCTGTGACACTACTAAACGTGTAGCTAAGCAACAGCGGGCTAAGTCCGTCCGCTGGATTTGGGCACGAGGCTGGCCTGGAAATAATTCAGCACACACACGCGCCTTCGCCTTCGCCTTCGCCTCTGCCTCTGCCTCTGCCCACTGCCCCGTCTTCTCCTCTGGGTGTGGTTTGTCTGAGGGGCAGCAGCGGGCGGGGGTTGTGTGCATGGCGGGATATTTTCAGCTCCGACTAGCCCCCGTGGCCCCTTCCATTGATGGGACAGTAGCAGCTCGGTGGGTAATGCCACCCTTCGCCTGTGGCTGCCCAAAACCATTTGCCCGCTCTCCCACACTGCAGCCAGACAGACTGTCCACACTGCCGCCGCCGCCCGCCGCCGCACGGCTGACAGTGTGCAGGGCACCGCCGCCGACCACAGCGGGCGGACACCACACACACGGCAGTAAACAGTACGCAGCACGGCTGCACACATACCTGGGGGGGTCACAATAAACGTGCGTGCAGCGAGGAGACCGATGTCCTAATGGGACTGTTTGATAACAGAACCTCGCCACACAATGGGCACTTCAGCCAGACAGAATTATTTCTGTGCCTGTCACGTGTGCATTGCTCCATTTAAAGGGTCAGTTCGCCTGCGTTTTGTTTACTTCTGCGCTGGAGAGTTTATAGACGGTTTGTTCTGTGGTTGTCCACAGTTTCCTGGAGAGAGAGACGTCTCTGTTGAGTTTCTAATGTCATTTTCTGGGCGCGAGCACAACAAACAGCGTCCCGTCCGCCTCCACCTCAGTACTGCACCGAGGTGGAGCACAGACATCTCGGCTCTGGATGAATGAAACCAAATGGAAAAATATGTTTGTAATGTGGACAAACGTGTGAAGAGAGGTTTGAAAAATGATCCCAGAAGAAGTGAAGCAGGTGGTGTCACCGTCCTCCTCCTCCGCCCCTGAGCCGTATATTACTGCTGCTTAGAGAAGAGTTAGGTCGCCATCCATTTTGTAGTGTTTGTGAGGCAGCAAAGTTGGGGGTGGGGGGGCAGAGGGGGGTGATTGCTCCCTGAAATAGCCCCAGCGGAGAAATGACAGGACAGGTGGGGCAAGGTTACCGCTGGCCTTGGAATAACAGAGTGCTGCCATAAACCAACAGATTAGCTAACCCTTCGCTGCCCCCCACCCCCAAGACGACTACCCGTCGCGCCACAAACCGCCGCCGCTCATTCCAAGTTTGACCTGGAGGCGGAGGAAGAGGAGACGCGCACATGACACAGGAAGAACTGCAGCAGGAAGCAGTGAATCATTCCACTGCTGCAGGTTTAGGTCCGTTTCGGGGGTCTGGGTGGGATGGAATCAGTCCTGAATCAGCTTCCACTCATTGCTGGAGGTGGAACCTTATTTCTGTTCCAACATACGAACGCAGAGGCTTAAAACAAACAATAAAACCACGCTGCTGTCTCCAATATTCATAATTTAAGTTCACAGCAGGAAAGCTAAATGAACACAAACACACGAAGACATTCTGGGAGACGTTCTGGGAGACTTTCCTCCGACGCTCCCCGGCGCACAGTTAGCTGGCGCGATGCCCGACACCAAGCGCCGCTCTGTGTTCTCGCTCTTTGTCAGAGTATTAAATGACCTGTTTGTTATCACTGGTGTTCATGGACGACTCTGTCTGCGTTGTTTAGCGTGTCCGTGGGCCTCGGGCTCGTGCTCGTTAGTGGTTTAGAGCAGAGGAAGGAAGGGAAACCAGCAGGACGGGAAGGAAAGTGAGGAGGAGGAGGAGAAAGAGCGTGTCACTCCTAATCTCTGCTGCTGTGTTGCAGGTGTAACTACGGCTGGCAGGGGCCCTTCTGCGACGAGTGCCTGCCGTACCCCGGCTGTGTCCACGGTACCTGCAACGAGCCCTGGCAGTGCACCTGTGAGAAGAACTGGGGAGGTCTGCTCTGTGATAAAGGTCAGGCTTACACAATCAAGTGTTTCTGGGAGAAACAAAGCAATGAAACCAAGCCTGCAGCAACAGAACACACAGACACCGCTGCCTGTCGTCTCTGCATCAGAACTCAACGTTCTGTCTCTGTCTCCGTAGATTTGAACTACTGTGGGACCAACCGCCCGTGTAAGAATGGAGGCACGTGCATGAACACGGAGCCGGACGAGTACAACTGTGCCTGCTCCGATGGCTACTCTGGCAAGAACTGTGAGATCGGTGAGTCTGCGAATCAAACGCGCCGCGAGCGCGATGTTTGCCACAGATCAGGTGGACGTTCATCACTGTGTTCCTCTCGCCGCCTCTCAGCGGAGCACGCCTGCGTGTCCAACCCCTGCGCCAACGGAGGGACGTGCCACGAAGTCCCGTCCGGCTTCGAGTGTCACTGTCCAGCGGGCTGGTCCGGGCCAACCTGCGCTAAAGGTGAGCTGCTGGAAAAGTAGCTGGAGGGTGAGTAGATCCGTCTTCGCCAACGCTCACCGACGTGTTCGTGTTTCAGACACAGACGAATGTGCCTCCGGCCCCTGCGCTCAGGGCGGCACCTGCATCGACATGGAGAACGGCTTCGAGTGCCTCTGCCCTCCTCAGTGGACAGGAAAGACCTGCCAGATCGGTACGTCTCATCCTGTTTGTGTTTGCATGACGTAGGAACACTTGTAAAAGTTCCGGAGATGTTTGGTGATGTTTGCTGTGGAGGGGCCGGCGTGTTGCACGGTGTCGGGCCGTTTGTTTATCCCCGCGTGTTACTGTGTGTACGCTCGCACCCAGTGGAGACACTCGCAGGGTATCATCCTCAACTTGAGTAAAGCTAAAAATAAGCTCCCGCCTGGCAACTGCTGACCTTGGGACCAAATATACTCTGCTGGGGGGTTATCTTTGGCTCCAGACGGGGCGTAACACCGTGGGCTGCGCCTCAACCTCAGCCAGGAAACACTTTATAAGCTGAAGACGGGGAGCGGGCTTGTGTTCTCACAGCGCTTCCCCGTTTCAGGGAGCAGGGTGGTACCTGGGAGAGAACGGGAATTGAAGGAGGGGCAGTGGTAATGGGGTAGGTTGGGTTTTTGGGAAAGGGTTCAGGGTGTTCAGTTTCAGCGGCCAACAGGTGCTGCTTACCTCCTGGGAGTAGTATTAATGCACTGTGTCGGTTTATAGTGCCTGGGGCGGGGCGGCGGGCGTGGTGAGCGCTGCCTCTGAAACTGATCACTTGGAATGCCGCAGGTTGGCCCTCGGGGAATGTTATAGAGAGACATTAACCCTGTGGGAGGAGGTGGAGGTGGAGGAGACCGTGGTAGAAATAAAATCCCCCTCGCACATGAACTCCTACATTTTTGGGTCCGAGCTGATGGAGCTGCTAACGTAACTGAATCCAGTCCCAGGATCACGCAGGCCCCGCTATTAATAACTACCAGCCAAACGTCATTTAATCAGTCGTTTCTAAGGCTCAGGGAAAATTAGAATTAGGATTTGGTATCGGGTGGATGAGAAGACCACTCGCTTCAACCGGTCGAGGCAGATGTCCGCCCCCCGAGCTCTGCCTCGTTTCTCCTCCAGGATCAAACGGCGTAAAGTGTCTGAATAAGCAGCATTTAGTGAAACATCATGAGCACGTCGTTTCCACGTGCAGTGTGTGTTGCCCTGATGTGACGGCTGTGCTTGGTGACGGGGCTCCTCGTTCATTCTCTCTGTGTCTCCGTCTCCGTTTTGCAGACGTTAATGAGTGTGCGGGGAAGCCTTGCCTCAATGCTTACGCTTGCAAAAACTTGATTGGTGGATATCACTGTGCCTGCTTTCGTGGATGGGTGGGCCAGAACTGTGACATCAGTTAGTATCAATCCAGCAAATCGCCAGTTCTCAGCCTCTCTCCTTTCGCCTTTCTAGCACACTTTCCGCACAGGCCCTGTCTCCTTTGCTGGCCGCCTTCTGTTCCACTAGCCCTCATAAACGCCACGCCAATGATTTAGGGCCGTGAGCATGTTGTCGCTGGCATCACAAGCACAGTAGCCTCAGCTTTCTGTAGGTTAACATGCGACACTAAAATGCTGCAGCAGTAATCTTACAATAGGAAAACCACTGGAAGCGGTTTGGTTTCCAGCTAAAGTGCGAGCATCTGCCTGGTTTCTAACTCCTAACAAGAAGTGGAACCGGAGCTTCTGTGTGAAACCTCCAGCCTGCTTCGCTTCTTTTAATCATAAAGCGCTTTTTTAGAAAGAGCGTTTATGAGGAGGTGATGCTGGTGAAACAGAAGGTTAAAGCAGGTGGACGTCTTCACTGCCCACTGTTCTCCCCGACTGTCGAACAGAAAACTGAAACGTGTTATAGAAAACCTGCGGGTAGTGTTAGTGTTACCTGCTCTTACTCCCACGCTTCCTTCTTCTGGGCACGGAGCTCTGTCCTCGCCTGCATCCCCCTGTTTCCAGTAGCAGCTGCATGTTTTAACACCAGAGCATGTTCCACGTCCTCGTTCGTCAAACCTCCGACTAAAAGCTGACACTTTCTCTGTGATTGATTTCCTCCTCAGATGTGAACAGCTGCCATGGGCAGTGTCAGAACGCAGGGACCTGCAAGGTGAGTTTGTGTCAACGTGGAGGCTTTATGAGCTTTCAGAAACACAGAGCTCTTTGTTCACTTATATCTTTTTAAATGTAAAATGACGTACTGACTGAGTGGGAACAACATTATTACCGATCATCAAAGTAGCTGGCAGAACATTAAAGAACACGCTCAGGGCTGTTTCCAGCTTGTGCTGCATGAAAATGTCTTTTTTTCTCTGCTGATATCGGTAAATACGAACGACCCCGCTCCACCTAAATGTCTCCTGTCATCGTGTTGGGGTTCGATAAAGACGTTTCCACTCGTGGTGCTCTTCCCAGATTGTCATTATTGTTTGATTCATTCATTCTCTAAAGCCAAATAATACTTTACGAAGTCACTTATCAAAATAAAGGACTTCAGCTCTACTCCATTGCGCTCGCTCCCTTCTCCCACACAAAACATGTCTTTGTGTCAGGAGCTGTCCAGAGGCTATCGCTGTGCTTGCCAGCCGGGATTCGTGGGCCAGCACTGCGAGGTTCAGAGAAACAGCTGTGCCAGCAGCCCGTGTAGGAACGACGGCCGCTGCCACGCCCTGCTGGAAGGATTCATGTGTGAATGTCCCCGAGGCTTCACGGGTGCAAGCTGTGAGGTGAGGGCTGGATCCAGCCCCGTGAAAAGACGGCAGGATGCTGCTGTACTTCACTCTCAGTAAAAACACGTCTTTGCTTCTTCCCGTGCGAAGGTGCAGAACGACCCGTGCAGTCCAAACCCGTGTCACAACAGGGCCCAGTGCCGCAGCCTTGTGGGAGACTTCTACTGCAGCTGCACGGATGACTACGAGGGCAAAACCTGCTCCGAGCTCAAGGACCACTGTAAGACCAACCAGTGTCAAGGTAACAGCACGTCTGCAGCTCCGTGAGCTTCCCTCCAACACCACACACACGCTATAGAGTTCAACTCTAAAACATCAGGGGCAGGAGCCGGCCGGAACACGGCGACTTAACTAAAAGAGGCACAGTCACATTTCAATGTTGAAACAAGTCTAGAAGTCACGGAACGCTTCACTGCTTATTCGTCGTTCTCTGTCACGCTGCGTCTCTCTCCGCCAACCCTTCCAATGACACGTTAAAGCAGTGGAAACTCGACAACTTGCTGATGTCTCTCTCCCCCCCCCCAAAGTGATTGACAGTTGCACAGTTGATGTGGCAACCAACGGCACCCAGAAGCGGGCGTGGCGCATCTCATCCAATGTGTGCGGACCCCACGGCCGCTGCCTCAGCCTGCCTGCCGGGAACTTCAGCTGCTCATGTGAGCCGGGATTCGCTGGCACCTACTGCCACGAGAGTGAGTCATTATTAGCTCCCCGCACACAGACACACACACACACACACAGACTATATTTATCACCAGTTACCAGCAGTGGGAACCACACGATTCTTCCAGTGGTCCAGGCTCCTGTTTCATTAATCGTCACAGAAAATAACCAGCTGAGCACGATGTGTTTGTCTGTGGAACTTGTGATGGTTCATAAAAACTAGGCCTAACTGGAGAACAGTGTGTGTGTAAGTCAGCCCATGCCGACACCTCTCCTCTCTCTCTGTCCGCAGACATCAATGACTGTGCGTCTTCCCCCTGTAAGAACGGAGGCACCTGCATCGATGGGATCAACTCCTTCCAGTGTTTCTGCCCCAATGGCTGGGAGGGCAGCTTGTGTGATGTCGGTGAGTGTGTCAGAGTCGGCAGCATTACAGGTGTGTGTGTGTGTCTCGCTATGCTGCTCATGAGTCACACGTGCTGGAAGGACGCGTCCTCCGGCAGGTGATGCAGCGCTGGGATGATCAGCTGTCTGAGAATCTACTGGGAAAGAAAACAGCGGAGGTTTGGTTGAGTTGAAGTTAAGAAGTGTGTCTCCAGTTTGCAGACGACCACATCATTTATACGGATGCTTAGCTGCTCAGAGAACAGGAACTTTTTAATCAAGAACATATCACAGACCCCTAACACCCGGGTCAGGTCTTATTTTAGAGCAGACACAGCAGATAGGTTGAACTTGACTGATCCACTGATGACACACAGATGTGAACGAGTGCAGCAGAGACCCCTGTCAGAACGGAGGCCGCTGTGTCGACCTGCTCAACGACTTCTACTGCAACTGTGTGGACAGCTGGAAGGGAAAGACGTGCCACTCACGTAAGTCGTTTTGCACATGAAGACCTCTGTGAGTGTGTGTGTTCCTGCTGGTGTCTGTGAGGAGAAACGCGGGGCTATTAGGACATCACGTTTCAGGGAGATGAATCATAATAAGCAGCAGTAGTTTGAAAGATTATTTTAATTGGTAGTGTGAGCTGACTAAACTCCAGTCGGAGCCCGTGGCCGTCTCATGAGTGGCGTCTCTCGCTCCACTTTCCATGTTCCCCAGCATGTCAGGTCTTATACATGTTAACTGCCTCGCCGTCCTAATCTTCTGCCCTCGCCGGCTGTTGTGCGGACTTGTCTTCCTCTCCGGCGGCGTCTCCGAGCTTAGCTCGGGTGCTGAGGTAATCGGGACACGACACTGGTGTCTGAAACCTTTTTTCCTTGTGCTGACTCGGCGCAGGTGAGAGCCAGTGCGACTCCTCTACGTGCAGTAACGGAGGGACGTGCTACGACCACGGGGACGCCTTCCTGTGCAGCTGCCCCTCGGGCTGGGGCGGCAGCACCTGCAACACAGGTCAGGCGCTCGCTGCACTCTAATTACACCGCTGTGACGCTGGTAATCATAGCGTGTGTGTTGGATGTGATATTCCTCTGCTATGATCCGTCGCGCTCTGTGATCACCGGCCCACTGCGCGGTGGTCACAGTCAGAGCGTTTTCACGGAAGACAATGATTTATTGTTTCTGCAGCTAAGAACAGCACATGTGACTCGGGCCCGTGCCAGAATGGAGGGACGTGCGTCGGAGGAGGAGATGCCTTCACCTGCATCTGCAAAGACGGCTGGGAGGGACCCACCTGTGCACAGGGTGCGTCATCACGAAAGCCTCTGCCATGTTCACATCGTGGGTGATGGATGGGAGATGTTTATAGCTGCAGAGAGTTCACGTCATCGGACAAGTCGAGGCAGTTGTGCTGTTAAAGATCCATTAAATTTGAGCTTTAACGCCATGAACGGACTCTTTCTGTGTTACTTAGTGCTCAGTTAGATATGTTGCCAACAAGGCGGAAACCGTTCCTTTCAGTAAAGACGCAGCTTCTTTTATCTGACAGAAATAAAGTCTGATCAGAGAATCGTTGATAGATTCAGATCAGTTTCTGCAGTTTAACTTCTGCTTCAGACAAACATCAGTGTCGCTGCATATTCATCAGTGGTGATTTTCATTGTGTCCTTTCTGTTCTGCAGATGTCGATGACTGCAACCCACACCCCTGGTGAGTCCCGGTCTTCGTCTTCCTCTCGGCTTGTTTCAGTGAAACTAGGCTTGGCTTGATCTGGTGAATTAATTCAGCTCAGGTGTTCTGGAGCGCAGCCCTGAACTCTCCAGACGTTTCGTTGCTGCTGGGCGCTGCGCCTTTGATGCTCACCTTCACTTATTAATCTTGAAACCTCAGCTCTCTTGACACCACGTCTGAGTCACTGTGAACCAACTCCAGCTCTTTGAGATTCGCCGTTTTGACTTGAGGATTTCCCAGCGACTGTGTGGGAATGTCTGTTGCTGGTTGAAAGGATCAATTTGAGTTTCAAATTCTGGTATAAAAAACACTGAGCTGGAGAAAAAAGGGTGGTGCATCTCTCTTGATCTAGAGAAGCTACCCCGGACAAAAGCCTTCCTCCCCGCTTTCTTTGCTCCTCGCCCTCTTCCACAATGACTGACAGGTGGATTAGTCGTGGTTTTGCTTTTGGGAGGAGAGGTTGGAGGGGGAGGGGGGCAGGAGAGTGTGAAAAGACGCCCCCTCTCACCATTCACCGACTTCAACCTGGGGGTAGCAGTGGAGGTGTAGCGGGGTGGGGGTGCTCAGCATGTGGTCAGCAGGGATTTACATATGAAGTCTGGACATTGATCAGGGATCAGCTTCAGCCTCTGCAAACACCGCGGGAAAAAAAAGTTTGTCTGTAGCTCAGCGGGTGGAGCTCATGCACATCAAACGGATCCTGCAGCAGCCGTTAAACATCCCGCGTGTTTCTGGCGCGCATTAATGCTGAGGTGCGGGACGTGATCATCAGATGCACACGTTTGACTTCCTCAGGAAAAGAGTTGGGTCACAGTTAAACCGTTGGTTTAGTTGGGTTTGAATTAAAGAGCGGTGGTTATGATCTATCTCAGACTTCATTTCTGTCTCCTCTCTGCAGCTACAACGGCGGGATCTGTGTCGACGGCGTCAACTGGTTCCGCTGTGAGTGCGCCCCGGGATTCGCCGGACCGGACTGTCGCATCAGTGAGTTTCCTGGGAACTGGAGGGGGGGCACGTGGAGGGGGTCAGGCGGGCGGGAGGGGTCAGAGGTGAAAGGCCGCGGCATGGGAGCGTGAGCCGATTGTTTTGGGGGCGACAGATTAGGAAGCCTTTCAGGAAGACGGTCTTAACCCACCCCCCAGCGTGGAGCCGAGGTCAGAGCTGAGGTTCGTCAGACGGGTCGCGGCGCTCTCCCGTGGCCTCGTGGGAGAAATCTCTTCAGAAAAGCCTTTTCAGAAGCGCAGTGTTATAATCCCACCACTGAACATGTAAATATGACGGCGAGCGTTCAGTTATCCGCGTATGATGGACGTCAACCGGGTTCCGTTTTACTCGGTTGTACCTAAACCAGGTTCACTGAGGAAGAACGCTTCTTCAGCCGGTCGGTACTCATAAGAACGGGTCTTTTAATGAGAACATCTTATCAGCTGTGTGTGTGTAGATATCTAGGAGCTGGACCCCGGCTTCATATAGACATAACAATAACATCATGCGTTCCCATGTGGCTTCCTCTTCAGACATAGATGAGTGTCAGTCATCTCCTTGCGCCGAGGGTTCAACCTGCATGGATGAAATCAACGGCTACCGCTGTGTCTGTCCCCCTGGATACGCGGGACCTCGCTGTCAGGACCGTGAGTACACGGCTTCAGCCCAGCTTAGCTTTTTATTACCGTGGACTGTCAACACTGGGATTTGTTGCTGCATGTGTCTTTGTGTCTTATTTTGAGACAGACAGCTGACTACAAGTTGTCGTTTCATGGTAGCACACAGCGTTGTTGCTAGGTGACGGCAAATGCAGACGTCTAAAGCCGTCTTCAGGAGCCCGTGATGACGTGGCTCAGAGACGAGCTAGAGACGCTGGGACCGCCATGACAGATCAGATGTGTGACGACATTCACCCGTGTTTGTTTGGTCCTTTCCAGACATCGGGCTCGGGAAGTCGTGTCATCACGCTGGCCTGCAGTTTCCTCACGGCAGCAGGTGGGAGGAGGAGTGTAACACCTGCCAGTGTGTCAACGGATACGTTCACTGTTCCAAGGTCAGATCCTGCTCAGTTCGCCAGAAACGCGTTTCAGTCCCGAGCGTGATGATTGGACTCACACCTCAGAGGTTGTCACCATGTCCAGTGTAAGTTGAAGCTCAGATCTGTAATTCACGTCCTTCCAGGTGAGGTGCGGCCGTCGACCCTGCCTCCTTCCAAAGGCCCTCCCTCCCCCGGACTCGAGCCCTCCGTCCTGCCCCAGGGGCCAGGAGTGTGTGGAGCACCAGTACTTGACCTGCTTCTCGCCACCGTGCCTCCAGTGGGGGGTGTGTTCGACAGCGGACCCCCCGACGCCTCTACACACCAAGTGTGAGCCCAACAGTGGTTACCTTGATGACAGCTGCACTCACATCACGCTCATCTTCAAGAAAGACAAAGTGCCACAGGTGAGGGGCCTGAGAAGGGTCCGAGCCCCCAGCACCTCCTGTTTTATATGAAGGAGAAACTGCTGATGTCTCCTTTAATTTAGGCCATAAAAAACCTAATCAGGACAATCTGTGGCCCCGGCAGTAAAACACGATGGGTGGCTGCTCCAAAAGTGATGTCTAACAAGAGAATCTGCAACATGTGGAGCCGAAGACATGACGTTTTATGGTTTTAATATTCTATATGAAAGCAGCGCTTTAATGGAGCAGCACTGTTTTACATCAGGAGACGGACATTTTATCAGCCCCGACTTCCCGCAGTGCTAGAATCTGAGTCACAAAGACGAGCAGAGGGAAACTAACGGGTTCCATCGCATGTTTTCAGAAAATGAGAGAGGAAAGTCTGTGTGTCCCTGGTTTGTCCAGGAGTGTTTGTTGCTTAGTACTGTATCACCAGAGCTTTTTGGCCCCCGGGGCAGCTTTGAATGGAGAGGAATCTACACCTCTGACTCGATACTGATCTGAGATCTGAGCCCCAGTCTCCTGCTGCTCGACACATTCCCATCAGCTGCATTCTGATTGTTCCTCGCCAGCAGTGCACACACTAATCTGTCTGATCTGCGTGTGTGTGTGTGTGTGTGTGCGCGTGCGCGTCACAGGGCACCACTGTGGAGGTCATCTGCTCCGAGCTGAGGTACCTCCCTGTGACTCAGACGCTGGCCGACGAGCGAGCGCTGGTCATCCTCTGCGACCTGTCCTACTCCAACACTGATGCGGTGGAGGTTGCCATGGTGATTATTACACACAAACACTCTCCTTACACCTGACAGCGCCCACACTAACCCTACCCCTAACCCCACCGCCTTTCTTTGCCTCCTTTCTTCTCCCACGCTATGAAATCATGCTTCATCCGTCACTGCAGATTGTTTCCAGAGGAGTCCAGTAAAATCTGCAGCACTTTCTGTTTTCTGTTTGCCTCCGTCTGTGTGGTGAAAACAGGAAACCGAAGAGAGAGGAGCGTTTGAAGCTTTTACCAACATCTGGATGAGGTTTAGCTTTTTTGTTGGGCCACCTTGCTCCCTGTGTTCTTCCTCCCTCTCTCCTCTTCTTCAGCTTCACTGTCAGTCCATCTCTCCTGCTCTGCCGTAATTGACGTCTCTTGTTTGTTTCTTCCTCAGCTTTCTGCCCCTCTCCCCCTCCTTTATCTGTCTTTTTGTCTCCACTCTCCTTGTCCTTCCTTCCTTCTCTCTCGGCCACCCAGACTCCAGGGAAACCAGTCAATTCTGGGCCCTAAGCTGTTAATAGAGGAGGATTAGTTCTTGTTCTTGTGATGTTTGTAGCTCTGGTTTGAGCGACAGATACAGGAAAAGGAGTGGTGAGCCTGACATTAACCCAAACCCCACAACAAGGCTTTCAGAAAAACCTCACCCTCCCTCCCACTCGCTTCTGACTCGCGTTGCAGCAAAATGTCTCGTTGCCAAGTGAGGGTGAAATCTTTATAATGTCAGCGGCTGTGCATTCATACGGGGCATTTGTGAAGCACCACACCGAACAGGAAAGAGGGAGGAGCCTGAGACCTCTGAGAAGTTCAAGTAGTTTCTGCAGAAAATGCGGAGGCGTTGGTGAAGCCAGTGGAGCTGGACACTCAGCTATAAAATGTTTGAGCATTTCCTTACACACACCTGACACCCCGCTGGACACCCGGATGCGGCCTGTCAGTCATTGTGGGGAAGGGCTTCAGAGGTGTGTGAATGAGCTGCCGATATCCTCGGGAGAAGAAAAGAGGAGTGTCTGTCCCCGGCCGAGCAGGGAGCACAGCTGGCCTGTTCTCCATTGTTTGTCCTAATTGAACTGCACAGCACACAGCTAATCCCCTGTGCACCCCACCACCTCCCTCCTCCCACCCTCAGCACCTTATTAGGCAATTAACTCCACTCTCTGTGGTCCCGCCGGGGTGGGGGGGTGCCAGATGTTAGGTTTGAGAATCTCGTTTATTCTAAATGATGAATGTGTGTTTTTTCTCTTTTGTCCTGAGTAGCCTCGAGCTAACTTTCTTTCTCTGCTCCACTGTTAAGTTTCTCCACTAAACCTCGTAGTTTTGTCTTTTCCAACAATGAAATCGAATTCTGGATAAAAAACCAACAGAAAAGACAGATGGCTCCTTAAAAGGAAAGAGAGATCGGTCTAAACATGGCAAAAATAAGCAGGAAGCAGATTCTCAGATAGAAAACATGCTGATGTGTCTCCTGCTTGCCCCCTCTCTCCGTCTCTGCAGTCTTTCGAGCAGGATGAGCGGTCGAAGGACGGTGACCGTGGACAGATCCAGAAGGTGCCCGGTGCCATCATCGGCGCCCTGTCCAAACGTCACAACAGCAGCATCCTGCTAGCTGTGATGGAGGTCAAAGTGGAGCGACAGGTGGAGCACCCTCCTGTTGGTGAGTGGCTAAACTTGGGTTTTTCTCGAGCTAGGAGCTCCTGGCTGAGTAATGAGGCCATTATCGTCACCCTCTTCCTCTCTGGCTTCCTCCGTCAGGTTACCTGGTCCCAGTGCTGTGCGCTGTCTTCAGTGTCCTCTGGATCTTCTGCATTGTTGTGTGTGTTTGGTGGACCCGCAAGAGGAAGAAAGAGCGTGAAAGAATGGCTCGATCCGAGGACACGACGGTCAACAACCAGCTGGAACCGCTGCGGAGCAACGTCCCCAAGGAGAACCGCGACAAAGACATTCATTACGAATGCAAGAAACTGATGGGTCCCTCCGACAGGACGTGTGACGGGGCTGAGGGTGAGGAGGAAGGGGAGCAAGATGGGGAGCAGGAGCAGGACGCGGAGCGCGCGATGGGCTTAGTGGACAAGTGTCCACCGCAGAAGTGCTCCGTAGCAGGGGTGCAGGACAGTGGGGTGATGGGTAAGAGAGGCGTGGTCTGCACGATGCGCAGTGGTCCGGTGAAGGCGCCACATCGGACAGCGTACAGCCCCAAAGACAACCGGTGTAAAAACCTGAACGCCGCCAAGCTCAGCGAGGACATCAAAGACCATTATGTATGAAGACGCAGGAGGAGGAGCAGAACTTTCTGGAGCAGAGGAAAAGACGTCTTCTTAACGCGAAGATGACAGACGCTCTCACGTCTCATTTAACTCGCAGGCCTATGTTGAGGAGAAAGGATTTCCGCTTCGCTGTTGGAACGGAGGAGCCTTTTCTTTTCACTGCTCCTGAATTCTTTCCAACTTCTCCGTTTTTCACTGAACATCTTTGGCTGGCAGCTGTGGTTTCTACTGGTTGGTCTGTCTGCCTTAACCCAGACCCGCGGGCCTTTTCTACACCTGATCCCCTTCGTTTATAGAAACCAAAATGTTTTCTAGACATTCAGCGTCGCTGTCGACTTTGTTTACATTCATAGACGTGTTCTTAGAGATGGTCATGGATGACTTTCCACTGCTTCCTGCAGGTCCACATACAACGATATCTCAGTATTTGCTCTGATAGAAAAGTGCCTTCAGCCCTTATGTTTTTCTCTGCTCCTGTAGAGTTTTTATAAAGGGAAAGATGACTCTTAATACCACTGTAAAGGTTCTTTTCTGTGTGATGTACATATGTTGATATGAACAAATGACTGTGTATATTTGAGTTTAGTAACTTAAGTGATGCTTTGTATCATAGTTATTCTGAAGAGTGGATGTTTTTTTAATGACGTCATTCCGTTTCTTAGTGTCTGGTGACACTATGACAGGTTTTATACAGACTGGGTCCTGAGTATTGGTCTAAAGAGAAAGCAGACGCTGATTGTTTGTCTTGATGTGTTATGATTTGTTATTGAGCAGAATACAGTTTGGTGAGCTGTTTATCAGGCTGTTTGGGTCTGGCCACTCAGGGGGACTGTTGCAACCACCTTTCTAATGCTCCTGAGTGAAATGTGATGCATCTGAGGGAACCCTCGTAACAGATTTAGCTTTGTTTTACATTTGTGAGAAAAGCCCGTCTGCACCAACACATCCAAACCCAACAGCCTTTCTACACCCATGAAAACAGGACAACTCTCCAAACGCAGTTTAAATTTGATTGATTACACACCTCACGGATTTTTTTGGATCTTTTAGCACCTTGTTAGCAGCCTTTTTAAAGCCGGCAGAGTTTTAGGACAGATGCTAGAATCACTACGGGACCTGGCAGCAGCAGGTCCTCGAGCAGAATGTTTTTTGTTTTGCATTGCGTGTAAGATATTTGTAGTGTCACGTTTTCATCCCAAAAGTGAGCCACACTCTCGTTATCAGGACACACCACACTTTTTACTAATGGCACTGGGCCCTGCATGCTATTGGTGCTTTGGTTTCAGAATTTGTTTTGCAGCCCTGAACATATTTTAAACCCACGTACAGTGGAATAGCAGGATTTTCCATCTCTGACCAGCTCCACTCGACACTTTCGAGTCCAGTTTTTGCTCCTGACTAGAGACTCCAAACGGCACGGAGCGGGTTTGATTGATGCATGTGACTGTGATTCCCAACACACTCCAGGAGGTCACGGGGAACGAGCAACGGCGCTGCCAGTTTCTCTGTGGCCTGCTCACACTACGGATATAAATCCATCATTTTGCATTGTGTTGATAGCGGAGATGCCACGCAGGGCAGGACGGTGTTTAGTGACTATCAAAACCATTTTCTTTACTGCTAAATCCACTGTCATCCACCCGGCTCCAATGCCCTTTATCAGGACGCCGCATCAGCATTATAGACAAATCAAAGGTGTAGCTCGATTGGGAATCTATTTGCTGTGGCTGAGTGTGTAGAGTATTTCCCCGCCCCTCTTTGGTTTTAGCTCCATCTTTCCTTGTGTATCTACTCTGGTCTAATGAAGGGAACAAGTTGTATTGTTGCTGATGTTGTAGACTGTTGTGGTTGTTGTCCAGTGTTTGTAAAGAGTTCTGTTTCTGCACTAAGAACCCACAGGAAGAGGAAAACATTTAGAATACCTCCACAGTGGTGGTGAGGGGAAAAAAAGTCAAATATATTGTCACTATTTGCAGATGATTATGTTTTCAATATTTTGTGTTTTTATTAATAATGCTGATGAAAATTGTGGAATAACAAATTCAGACTCTGTCAGTAAATTGACGTTGTGGTAGTCCGATAGAAGGGCTGAATGTGCAGAACAAATTTTGTAAAAAATTTGGTAAAAGTCTTGGTTTGTTAGTGGATTTCTTTGTTTGTTCTTAGAACAATTCTATTATTTATTAAAGTATTTTATACCAAAGGTTATTTTGCTTGGTCTTATTATTTGAGTAGAACTATGACACATATAGCATTTTTGAAAATATCCATTTTATACAAACTCATATTTAAAACCTTTTTTTTCTATTTCTGAAATCTGCAAGGCTTAAGACTTTTCAGCTGCATGGACAGATGGATAGAAAGCAGCATATGGCTATATCGTGGATATCAGTGTGTTTATGACAGATAGAAGAAGATACATGGGACGTGGTGCTATTAACATCAGAAACCAATAAATATTGTATTATTGTACCCCCCCTTCCTTCTAGAGTCAAGTTGAACAGTTTGATGCATGTGGTACAAATGAGTTTTTAAGTCTGTTGGGAAGACATTGATTATTCCTGCTTTTATTTTTATTCCTCACATTATCCATGAAGTCACTACACACTCTATTAAAGTCATAAATGAAGAAAAAGAGGATTCTGGAGGCACCTGCAGAGACGACAGAGGTCCAGATGCTTCTGGTAATGTTGAGGCTGTGGAAGAATATCTCATGGAAATGTGTATATTTTATTCTAGCACCACATCCATAATCAAATGACCAAACATAAAGGAGTTCTGAGAATTTCTACCTTAGTATTTCATTTCACCGCTGTGTGTATTAAACGTGAATCGTTACAGCGTTTGCTGCATTTTACAGCTGTCGGACTGTTACCTAGCAACACGTGTGTGAAGCTGTTTACACTACAGCTGGTCTAAAACATAGTTTTATTCTCGAGCTAAATGAAGAAGGACCAGACTCTGAGGTCACTACACAGCTGCTGAAAGTAACGACATCAGCGTCTGCGTCTCCAGCTGTTCATCTGCACATCTGCTGGTAGAGGTGAGACCGTTAGAGGAGACACCAGCAGCGGGACAAGCAGGAGCAGATGCTGGATCCGACGGGCAGGGACTCTCTGGAGGTCCCGACACGTAGCGACCGTTTCCTCCAGAAACGCTGGATGTTACGGAGGAACTTCTTCATACGACTCACACAGGAACTTCAGGCCGGACACACGAGAGGACAGGCGGACAGCTGGTGGTGGAAGGAGGTGGAGACCACCTGGTGGACCGCGAGGAGCTGATCGGAGTCTGAGATGAACCACTTCCAGATGCTTGTACAGCAGATCTTCAGTAACCTTTAAATATGACACCGTCTCTAAAGAAATGAAACGTCGCGTTCAACAGAGCAGCTGGTTTATTACGGTTCACCGGGTTTCCGTGGTCTTTGCCCGCGATGGGCTGAAAACCGGTTCTGCTCATGAGTTCATATTTGTATATAAAGGTTTGTGAAATGTATATTTGTGAAACTATACTTAAAGTGAATGTTTCCTAATATCCAAGAAGAACTTAAAAATGTTGAAAGTCGTATATGACGATAATGACCGATGTCAGTCAGATGTTACTCCTCACGCGAATAAAGTTTAATAAATCTCACTTCTAGATGTTTTATTATTGATATCATGACTTATCCATTTATGCGT
>JAUMHF010000014.1:1343777-1355940 GCA_032359275.1 Microctenopoma steveboyesi | reverse complement strand
AGGTTTTGTCTCAATAATCATCATAGGCTGTTAAAGTTTAAATGAAGGGTCAAGAATCCCTTCTAATTGTGTGTGTGTGAGACGTTGACAGACCCTTGCAGCGCTCCTGATCTTAGTATATATTATTATATAGATAGATGTGGAGATTTGGTAGAACCTGCTCCCATCGATTATGCACTATTAAGCCCCGCCTTCTTGGGATTGTCAGAGCTCATGTCACGCTGTCAGGTCGTCACATGGTCATTTTCAAACCGTGCCTCCCTGAAAGACAGAGGTGGGTATTTTCACACATTATTTGAATCAGGACCAGGTCTTTTCAGGGAAATTCATTCATGGTTAATTCATTCATTTAACCATTTAACTATTTAAGTTAGCTAGTAGCTAGTTTAGATTAGCTAGCTGCTAGCTACAGGTTCTTATATTCTGTCTCTCATTTAGTTGCTTTGCCAGCACTGAACACACATATGACTCCAAAATAACTATTTACTACAGCAGATATGATCGTTTTTTGGGGGAATGACTGAATATTCTCAGCCCTTCAGGTCATTGTTTTCGCTAACATTAGGTTAGCACTGCATCTGGTAGGCTAGTTAGCTGGACGTGCTAGCTTTTGCAGTTTAGATCAGACAAACAGTTAAGTTATCTCACGTTTATTGTTGCATAAAGAGGCGTTATAATATGTATTTGTTACTTTTAAAACTGTTGTAACAGTGGTCCCCCAGAATTAAATATGAAAGTTAAGGTAACATTTTCTCTGATTTCTGAAATTGTGTTAGACACATAACTACAAACATAGAGTAAGCTCTGTCCACAAATGGAAAATTAAGGCCTACTATTGTACCGAGTTTCAGCTTACCTAACTGGTCATGTATTTAGCGCCAGACCAATGAGTTAAAGCCTCCGTACACCTCTAGCTGCCCTTTTAATGACACTACGGGAAATGATTAACATTAGCCCATGTTGCATGAAAGCCTTCCAGCAGCTGCGGTGGATATCCATAATGCTTGATAGGACATTATGTGCCATGCTGTGTGTTCATTAACCTGGCAGTTGTTTTGGGAAGAATGGGAAACGTGTCTGGAATCCTGGATTGCATGGCACTCGGGTCACATATGTGCACATAGCACACTTGCTGACCTACTTGGAAAGAAGCACAATGAAGGATAAGGATCTGACATTAGGCTTGAATGTAGTCCCACAAAGCAGCATGTAAACTGATACCAGATTCCTACAGGGAGCAGGCTACAGTGAAGGCCATTGGTCCCCACAGGTTAATTTTTCCATATTGCATTATTGTGGCAAAAGAGGGTGAGGGGGTTTGTGTCACGGTAAAACAGCCTGAGTAGGTGTGAATAGTTCCAGCATTGTATCTCAAAAGTTAGTTGTTGTAAACTACAACTGCCAAAATACTCTCATTACAGTGTCAACTGTCAATAGTTGATCTGGAATGGGAATGGGATCACGTGAACTTAATCAGTAGACAGAGTTTTACTCAAAACTGATAATATGATTATATTGCATTGACTTTACGTCACTGTAACATTACTCACACCAACACCAGTCATCGTGTTACCTGCTTTTGTCCTAATTGATGTAACTATATAATTGGCCGTGTGTATCTATTGTGTTAAAAGTCATTTTTGTACCTTTTAATGTTTATGTGTTAAATCAAAAGCACACATTCCTAAATAAACCTGTTTACAAGCTAGGGTAGCAAGGCAAACAGAGTGATTAGCAACCAGGCCCTGCCTGGACAACACTAACTGACACTGAGCGAGAACATCGTGGTTTCACGGCCCATTTGATGCTTGTCCAGTTGGATCATTCAAACAACACAAAGCTGTCTCAACACTGATATAATGAAGGCTTCGCTTGATGTTTAACTCAGAGTCTCGCATCTTTTGCATCCAGACAGACGATTCACTGTGTCAGATAATCTGCTCAGAAGACGGATGGCTGCTATACTACCATCACCAGGGATGCAGCGACATTAGAGCCCCCTCATGTCAGGTGAGTGCCGTAGTTCACTGGAGCAAAGACTCTGGACAAAACAGTTTAGCTCTACTTCAAGTAGCAAGTGCGATTACGTTTGTGTAATTTGCACTGGTTCCACTTGTTCTTATGTTTCTAGCATTAAATAACATATTTCTACAGCCAGCAACCTGAACATAGCGATCAAAATGTTTTTATCCGGGTCTGGCCCCGCTACCACAGTAGAATCTTAGGTATTCTCTGGCCTGGCGCCGCTCAGCTTTTAAGCACAATGACACAGATATATCAGTGACTTTCCCCAGCCTGCTCGTGCTTCTCTCACACCCCGTGTCTCCACACACACTCACACTGTTCACACACGTGTTTTCACTGGACGACTAGCAGCATGCTTTAGTCTCACACACTCACAGTGACGATGAAACACTGCCACACCCACTGCTGCTGGACCAGGGGTTTTTGTGCAGTACCCTTTGGATGTGGTGAGATTACATAATTCATTACTCTGATGCATTATGGATTTCACTGCTGCTTCCCACATTACACTGTCTACATAGACGGCATAGTGTGAGCAGTACACGTGCAGAGCAGCAGCAGCTCCTGTGCTTCCTGTGCATCTACACTGGACGTGTTCATGGACAGAGGCCGGTGTAGTTAGGTGCCTAGGAAGCAAGGAAATAGGGTTTGGACTGTGGTTACACGCGTAAAGCACAGTTGAAACACGAGCCACAGACAGTGTGGACTGGCGGTAAGCTGGACAGTGTGGACACCACGCGTGAAATGTGGGAGTGACTTTTCCTAAAGACACTCTGTACAGCGTCGCTTTCCTCGCTTCTCGTTGATTTACTTATGTAAGTGTGGTGGCGCGTGCAGTGTGGCTCACAAAGACTGAATTAATTAAACTATTTTGTCCCAGACAGTTCTAGCCCAACTTTGGACACGTTTCAACTATTTCCTCTTTACTCTGTTCTAGTTTTGGTGCCAACTACATCCTCCTGGGTACTGCAGGGCAAAATAAACAGTGCACCACGTGAATTAGCCACTTATATGAAGACAGGTTTGATTTTAACATGATACATTCTACACAATGACCACTTTGTTTACAGAAATGATCGACTGACACCTGACACCTTCTGGTCGCCTGGTGCAGGTCATTTATTAGTTCCATATTTTATTGGGAGTCATAATGATTCACGCTGCCTCAAGGAGCTGTCACCTCTGAAGGAGGTTCAGTGAGGGTTGATTGAAACTCTGAAATGACTAAAGTTTTGGGATAAACAGAAGCTTCTGGGCTTATTATTGAACATATTTGTCTTTAAAGTTCCATGTCAGTTAATCCCTACTATGTACTTTTTGGACATGATTGGATCAGACAGATGCTCAAGGTTTGACAGCATGTTAGGAGGTAAAGGAAGCCTGTACATGCATTAGGAGACAGGGAGGCAAGCAGGAATGCTTTTCCTCTCCTGAGGACAGCAGGAGAGCCGGATTCCTCCTTGGAGCAACCACGCCTCAGCTTCTCTGCTGGCGGTGAGCCCTCCAACTCCTCCCAGGGTTAGGGCCGAGTCCACATGTTCAAACGAAGATGAAAGGCCCCCGGTAGGATGGTTGTCATTGCCAATACCAACCGCCTGCCAAGTAAGCCCTGCTTAGCGCGCTCTCCCAGATGTTCCCAACACTGAATATTCTGCTTTTCACCTCTCCCCGGAGACGAGGAGGGAGCCTCCGCTTGACCCCTTCACATCAAAGTGTGGAGGAGGACTCAAAACAATGAGCTCTGGGAGAGTGAAAGTTTTGTATATGTGTGTGTGTGCGTGTGCAGAAAGAAGGAATCAGTGATTTAGGAGGGCAAGAAATGGGTTGGGCCCCTCGTCAGAATAGCTGACATTAATGCCTATGTCCTGAGGGTATGTATTCACAGAGCGCAGAATAAGCCAACACATACTTTGAGCCCACGCCTGCTTCCATCCTTTTGCTAACAGTTTCATCCCTACTGTAATGTGCATACCTACTGAGGCAGGTATGCACCGGGTAACATCTGCTGCACTGTAATGACTTTTCATACTCTGAAGTAAATGTATTTACTTCATTCATACTAAGAAAAGTATGAATTTTGTTCTTAAAGTCACAGGTAATGTCTGCAGCTTCAGTTTCAGAGCACAGACATGGATTTATCAGACAGATCGTTACAAAAAACTAAAAGCTGTAATTTGTTAATGCACTTTTTATTTTCACAGACTGACTTTATGCATTTAATTCAATTAATATTAGCAATATCTGAAGTGAGTTTGACCTCGATATACAGTATATCGCATGTTAAAGGCGTCGAGAAACATTGAGTATCTTCACTTTATTGCCCACAACATGGATATGAACAAAGAATTGAAAAACCCTGTTTTTTGTGGAACATGACAACGGTAACGATCTTATATATGCTAAGAATACAGTTTACAGTGCGTACAGAATCAGAATATGCTTTCACACTGAATCTGCATCAACTAATAATGATGAATTAAGTTAGCAACGTGGACACCTGCAAACGGGGCGCCCCCACTGGTATAATGGCCAAACACATGCACAAGCACACTGGGGAGAAATCCAGGTGTTTATATAGTCAGATATCTGTGGTTATCTCATAGAGCCTCTCAGATTATGCTGTGTACGTGATCACTTACTAATCTGATAACTCCATCTCTCTGTGTGTGTGTGTCACTTTTGATTATTTAGCGTCTAAGGTTGCAAAATGTATTCCTTCAGTCCAGATCTTAGGAGAGACAGCTCTGTGTGCGTTAAAGGTTGGCTCCACCTGCACCGCGCTCCACTTTGCTATAATATTATAAAGTAGACGAAGGAAATATTAAGATTATACCTCAACCTTGTAAAACGTACTTTTTGACTCCTGCAACCCACGAGCTAGTGGTCATCTGCTCTTTGACTTCATGGACCACAAGTTTGATAAGATCAGCAGCCACTAAACTTGTAAAAAGTGTCTACCACGAGTGCGGTTGCTGCTCCATGAGCTGAAACTGTGAAAACGTCCAACTGGAGTCCAAGTGAGCAGGACTTAACTTCATTACCCATCCGTTGTATTTGATCACTTTAACTCAGCAGCAGTCGAGGAGAACAGCAACGCCATTTTATTGCCTTTTGAAATCTGAAGAGCTCGAAGTGGCAAGCCTGGCTCCCATGCACGCCACCCAAGGCTACGCATTTTATAGACAAGCCTCAACGCAGAGAGGAACGCCATGACTTTCAGCATCATCCTCCTAATCATCACAACATGGGCTGGATCTGTTGGAATTTCACTGCTCACGGGGGAAACTCAGCAGACGCTCCCGCAGGAAGTGGAGGTTATTGTGTTACTCGCATTATGGCATTATGTTGACACGCTTACATGAATGTGCGTGCTGCTCGTTTTTGATTGACGTGGGTTGGTAGGTTTCCTAATGCAAAACAAAACCACCTTGAAGGTGAAAGGGAAAGTTTAGCTGTGTTAGCTGATCGTACATGCTGAAGACAAATTTAAGGAACAGAATGAAAACAGCTTTCCAGTGTGTGTGTGTGTGTGTGTGGCAGTATATAATACGAATGAATACTTTATACTTTCTAATTAATCCAGTGCATTATCGTAGTAACCTATGTAACTTATTCACATACTGTCTGTAACGCACAGTCAAAACTCAGACAGAGACATGACACCAGCCGGACCTTACGTCATGCTGTTCGCATGCTGTGTGGTCGAGCCCCGGGGCTTTTGGGTTGAGACAGCACCATGGACGGATCACTGTGTCATCGGTTGGCCGGAGGTGCAACAATAAGGCTTAATGCATGATTAAACCCTAAATCAGCTTTCATTATGTCAAGCGTGAGTGCACAGTCCTCTATCTGTAATCTGCTCTGCACCCCCCCCCCCCCAAACCGCCTGCTGTAGCCTCACACGTTCATTTCTATCTGTGCATCTTTGACGCCTTTGTCGCCCTCAGCTAGCTTCTGTCTTCTGCTGGCTTTATTTAGAGCTGTAGCACGCAACCTTCGAACTTTCATCAGCACATTTTGGTGAAGCCACCTTTAAGCACTCGTCATTCAACTTGATGAACTGTCAGATCCTTCATATACGTGTTGAAATCATATTGTGCTAATGTTCATGCAGTTATCTTTTTATGTGTGCAGCACAGTTGATGGGAGCAGAGACGCTTTTCACAGCAGTTTAAAGGCGTTCGTGTGAGTCGTCCTACCGCTCACCTACGCTACCTCATCCACAACCGCCGTTGTAGTTTCGTTATAGGCAGTTTAACTTACTAAGAGGGAAGATAATTTATCTTGATGTTCTGCCTTTTATTACAATTCAAACATAATCTCAGAAACCGCAGCTTTACGTGTTTAGGTGACAGCATCTGCCTCTGCCTGGAGATCCGCTGGCACATTTTGGATTTATGCTACCTGTACATCCCTCCCTCTACTCTCACGGCCTCTTCCTTCCTCTCATCAGAATCACTTCAGTTGCCAAAGGCTAAATGTGCCTTTGGCAAAAAGTAACTTTAGAATTACTTTGGCATTTACTTAGATAAACAACAACTTTCTGACTGATAGTAGAAAATAGAAATCTCTGTTATACTTCTATTATTCTTTTATTTGCATTTTTATACAGGTGTTGTGATGCGATTAGGAAAAGACATTGTTTCCTCTCTGATCAATCTAAATCAATGTGTGACTTATTATTTCATTGCAAATTCATTTTGGCAGGCGAGTGAATCAGTGAATAATGATAATAAAATTAACATTATTGATAATATCTAAATAATATTGATAATTTAATTAATTAAGTAAATGATGAAAAATCAAAATAAAATAAATACTAATAATCCCCCCTCTCCCCTTTACAGAGGGAGGCAGGGGAGGAATTGAAGAGTCTGATGACCACAGGAAGAAAAGATTTCCTGTGGGACAACGAGACCTGTGTGATTTCGCCACTTGTTGGCAACTGCTATTTTGGGACGCGTATAAACTTACACAGTCATGAATGGCTTTATTGGACTCACTCCTGTGCAACTCTGTTTTGGATAACGAAGGACACGACCTTTGGTTTCTACACATTATGTCATTGTATGATGAAGAACAACATACATAATTGCTTTCATATATTTCGGGGCAGTCAGCAGTTACACAGCGTCATATGCAGCTGGTTTTAGGTTGTGTAAATGTTCGCCCCGCCCTCCTAATTATCTTCATAGATGTGTTCACTTATCACTCCACTGGAGCCACTTTGACCTAATTGTGGAGTAAGTAAAAATAATTATTTATTTGATTGTTCTACAGATGAAGGGGACAGTTTTATGCAATCAATTAACAGTCTTCACATTAATAATCAAATATACCCACCGTATCATGTTAAATACTATATTTGCTTTCCTCTCACTCACACAGTAATAGTTTTCAGTGTGTCTAACACTTTCTCTCCCTCCTCTTACTGCTCCGTCTTTCATCACACTCCAAACTTTCATCTCCCTCCACAAAAGCTGCCAGATCTGTTTTTGCACCAGCCAACTCCTCTGGAATATCAGATCTCTCTTCTCCTCGTCACAGGGAAGCCAGCTATTGTCTTGGACTTAATACGTGTGCCCTGCCTTCCTTGGTACATTTCACACGTTCCACTTTATGCTTCTTGTCTATCAAGGCAACACCACAGCTACGCGGCCGTAGTGCGATACGATGACAGGTGCTGGTATGGTAATTCGTCTTTTTTTAAGCCCGGGCCGATCATTAGAAACCTCCTACGCTACCCTCAGGATTTTGGAGAAGCAGAATTGGCATTTTAAATCCAACATGTTGAGATCTGCCTGTTTCAGCAGGCAGACCAAATTGAGAGACACTTTGCTAAAAGTTACCTTATAGCTGCTGTCAGGGGATGATCACACTGCATTTTTGCTTATTTTTAGCGTGTTTCTGCTTGAATTGATGGTATAATTGTTCCTCTTTAGGTTGAGGAAGTTTTACAAGCCTTGGGCTCATGGAGTCCTTTGAACACACTGTATTATATTTCTCTGATTTACAGTTCTCAATCCTAAACGGCTGCTATTTTTCCATAGTCTTGCTTTTGCTGAGTTACAGAGAGGGCTTTCATCCAACAGCGTGGCAGCACTTGCCCTTGATTGACACTGCATGGAATTAAGATACCAATATACTATAGGCATTGTTTCCTAATCCAGAGAACAGAGTTACACATAACTTGGATTTTGCTGTACGAGGCCTCGTGTGATTTGTGGCACATGCTTAGATTTATTTAGGTTTGTTCCCTGATCATGTTGGATCCAGCTAAAGCCATATTTATGCCCGATGTGAGTCTTTTAAGCACTTACGAAACACTCGCAGTTATGATAAACATGAGGGTTGTGATTATTAACAGACCTGGTCTATACCCCTCTGGCATCCATCTGTGACATTTGCTAATGCACAAGCACAAAGTGAACCACACAGTACACACAGTGCTACTAACAGCAGAACACAGCACAGCGTCAATGTGCACTCAGCACAGGAAAGTAATCAAAAGCTACTGAGCTGAGTGCCCCGTTTGAATTCAAGAGCACTTTTCGCAACTGTTTCTGATTCAGTTCTACATTTTTTTTCCAGTCTTTCTGTATTTTGACCATCCAATCACTGTCTCTGCTGTCAACCAAATGAGGTCATCCCACTACCTGAATAACCTGGTTCTCAATTAGGAAATATTGAATCAGAGGATTCTTTCTTCACAGGCATTCTCCAGCAGGACAATGTTAGGGAGGAAAGCTAGACCTTCCTCTTCTTTGGGGCCAAGCAGTGTTTTTGATGTAGTAGAGAAATATAACAGTAGAAAGCTTCACGACCAAAGTCAGGATTGTAGAAATAAAATGCACAACTCCAAGTCAGGTTTCATGTGTTTGGAGTCATACTGATTTTCCTTTGCTGAAAATGGAGGATTATTACTGGCGCATCCTGACTTTATGTTGGGACATCTCTGCCTCCATATGTCACCACTGTGGTCGAGTTTGTCTGAACCAGTGAGTCACGACTTTGTTACCATTAAGGTGAAGTTTGACTTTGCTTTTTACTCGGGATTCGTTTACACGGCGTCCGGGTGGCTTTGCTAAACTATTGTAAAGAATAGAAACTGGCTGCTGCAGATGTCAGAGTGGAGAAAAGTTGTGTATAAACATGGATCGATCTGACAAGGGAACACGACCAGCAAATAAAGCTTCTCCTCCAGGGCCTTGGCTTTGATGTCTGACAACAAGAATGGACCTGTGTTTTTCCACCCTGCAATTGAAACTAAAGACCTTGGTGGATTCTGGGGAGGAGGTTGAAAACTCCAGACTTAGAACAAGCCTTTGAACTCAACACCCCATCACAGACTGGTCATCCTCTGCTGGTCCTGTACGGATGGACACACAGATGGGTGGATGAAGGCTGGAACGGATGACTTCCCTTGAAAAGAAAAGTCCTCTGCTCCTCAGATGCAGCTGAGCTAAGATGACAGCAGCAGCGCTAAGTGGCTGCCGTGAAGAGGCCTTCAGCCGTCCGGGTGGAGGTTAATGGGCCACTTCACCCCTGAGGTTCCAGATCAGATCTCACGATAGACATCAGCTCTGTGACGCAGAGAAACCACAACCGATCCAAGCACCCTCAGTTCAGGCAGGAGAAATGACTCGTCGCCTCCCTGTAGAAGAACAGGGTTTTTATACCCCCCCCCCCCCCCCCCATAATATAATAAACTAGCAGACGCTGTAACACCTGTGTGAATATGTTACTGCCATCGTAATGTGGAATGTCTACTGTGGATGGAACAAAGTGGAGGCTGAATATGGTTGAGTTGGTGTGCGGGACATGGGCAGACTCACACAGGAGTCTATGCAAACTAGAGCGTATTTCTGTACTTCCTCTGTGATCCCCACCCTCCTGCGCTCATCCTGCACCTCAGCCCGGCCAGCGCAGGCAGGTCGGTGCGTTGGCCCGTGCTTCAAAGCCCCAATTGTTTTAAAGTCTCAGAGACGGGGTCCCAGATGCTGCTTGTGCAAGTCCGGCAGAGAGGACCTTAAATAATGGATGCACTGGAAAGACATATCCTGGTTTTTATTGGTAGTAATTATTAGTAATTAAGCAGTCATGTTATGTTCTATTGTTTGTTTTGTTTCTTCATGTTTTTAGCATTTTGACAAAGCTGTTCTTCCATAACACGTAACACAAACTTTACAAATACACGATTATTATTTACTATTTACTAAAGCGCGGGAGTTAGTGTGCTCTGTCCGTGTTCTTCATGTTCACCCAAATAAAAGACCAAACAAACAAAAGAGCCCTTGCAGGGCCAGCTTGGGTTTCACGGCCAGTGTAAACAGCTGCTTCCATTTCTTGGTCCAACGGATTGTCATCAGTACTCCAGGTGATTAGCACCTTTGTAATGCTGCCCTCCCTGGTTTCACTGACATCCTTGGCAACCAAGAAAACTGCTGAACACCATCCGATATGAGCACATTGTTCCCCCGCAGCTCGCAGCTCAAATTTCCACGCTGTCACCTTCCAGGTACAGCTGGACACGACTTCATGTATTTATTATTTTACGGGGCTCATGCACACCTGCTTCTGATCCACACACACATGCTGTATCAGCGATGGTCTCATCCTCCCAAAGAAACGTGCACAGCAGAAGAAAGCTGGAATCACTCACGAGTGAAAATGAAAGCTTTTGTTCCAAAGCTCAGTGCATTGTCAGGAATTCATCAGACAGTACTTCAAAGCTGCGGATGACAGAGTGCTTGAAAAATGTTAGTATTTAGTTTTATTAAATAGAACTCTTATGACTTTTATGCCTCTAAACCAATGGGATTCTCATGCTGGTGGTTTTGGGGGCTGTTGGCCACATTGTGATCAAGGCTTCACTCCTCGCACAAAAAGCTGTTCTCTTTTTATAGATATGTACCAGTTGGAGTATAAATAAAACGGTTACCTGTACCTGGACATATTTGTGTTTAAATTTCACCTTAGATCTTAAAGTGAACCCTCACAGAAACAAAAGTACAACAGCTTTTAAAGAAATGATTCTTTCTATCTGCAGCTGTAAATACGCCACCTGCATGATAACACTCAGACTCGTGCCAGCCGTGAGCAGTGGCAGCTGCTTTGAGTGGCTGGGAGCTGACTGAAGCCTGGCTGTTTCACCAGCAGACAGATTTATGGAACATCAGAACATGTAAAGCATGAGATGATCTTATAAAGACGCCTTTTGTGTGTGTGTGTGTTTTCTCCTCCTTCTGTTTGAGGCCTTGTCGCTTCTTAACGTTTATGGCTGTAACAGCGAAAGCTTCAACGCGGATTCCTCCTGAATTTAGACGTTCACCCGGGTTTGGCTGTAAATACTTTGTGCAGACAGCTCCACGCGGAGGTGGCTCTGATCTCAGTGATCCATACTTAGACTCATAGCCTTTTACTATTCCATGTGTGAATCCCATCAAAAGGAAACGGTACCAGATCCATGTGGTGAGGAGTGATAACATTACAAGCTGTGATGGCTGCATAGCTCCTCTGGTTCTGAGTGCCGTAACAGCTGGACACCAAGCAATAGCATCGAGTACCGTCGCCTGTCGTCTCTTTTTTTACGTCATTTCATGTGTTGGACTTTGACCCTCAGCTATCTTAGCCGGTGTTTCAGCTCCGCTTACATTCCCCCTGCATTCTTACATTTAGCTCGGACAGCTGATTGAGCAGATTTAGAGCGGTACTGTTGTTTTCTCTGTCTCAGTACAGACGTCCTGCATGGAATGGAAACTTCAGGGTGTGAAATCTTCTATGCTCCAAAACCTAAATGTTGAAAGGTTCACATTTACACTTCACATCGCACATGTGTGCAAAGAAAAAAAGTAGTGATGTAACACTATTCAGTATTTATACGATAACAGTTTGATCTGGAAAAAAAAACCTCTTGAATGACCTCATCAAACGAATCCTGATTAAATCCTGAAATATGAACGGGAGTGAACGTTTTGGTGTTACCTTGGTGTTGTAGCCATTGTAAACTAAACAGCAGACTAATCCCGTCTCATATCACACTTCCCAGAGAGTGGGCTCTCTCAGGCCTTTTCTCACCCAACAGGCTACACAGCTCCTTGTCCAGGCAATGGTCATCTCTAAACTTGACTATTGCAAC
>JAUMHF010000014.1:1304389-1342253 GCA_032359275.1 Microctenopoma steveboyesi | reverse complement strand
TGCTGGTGTCTTCTTCTTGTAAGTCGCTTTGGATAAAAGCGTCTGCCAAGCAAAGTAAAGTAAAGTAAAGTAAAGAGTGGATTAGTTGTTTCTGTTTGGATCTGCAACCTGGAAACTTACAGAGAAACTTCCCTGACTCTCCAAATCTCGTTTTTTAAAAGTGTCTAGGCAAGCTTTTCCATTTAAAATCAATGTTGATTATTGCACCAGCAGCAGCTAAGAGCCTTAAAATCACTTCACTTTTTATGCTGAAGTGGAGTCATGACGAGAGACACGCCTCACCTGATGACTTGGAATGCTCACAGACAACGTCTGCGATGACTGATCAGACATAGTCATTACTTTTCCTAAGGCAATGTTTTAGTATTTCTAACCTTTTATTGACTCTGAGACAGTCATTGGGGAAAGAGTGTGACAAGCTAGACGTGAACCAGGGATGTAGCATGTGCACAAACCACCAGACTACCAGGGGCAAATACAGCCCTCACCTTTGAACTCATGAAACATTCAAACGTTTGGAGTCACTTCAATATTTCAGTTGTGTTAACATAATTGGTTTTATGATCCATGATGAGCTGTTTGGGAATCCTTCTGAAATACTTTCTATTCCTGTAGTTCCGTCTCTGTTGTCGTAATTGTTTCTTGTGGAGTCTGATGCAGTCTGAATTGAGAGTAGAAATCCTCTCTAGTGGTTAAAGTCTTCATACACGCGCCGCTGATGACAGGGAGTTGTGAGTAGACACTGATCCATATTAAAGGGTCACAACTCGTGGGAAATGTGCTTCCATTGTACGTAATGCTGTCATTTCTCTGACACATCCTCGCTCACGAGTCTTGTCCTAACAGATCTGCAAAGGGGTGCATTAAACCAAGTGACACAAGTGGAGTTTGGCAAAGCACTGTGTGGGAACCAGCTTTTCTCTGTATTCAAAGTCCACACAGCAGTAATCTGATGTTTGCTGTGGTGAATCTGAAACCAAGAAAGAGTTTCTCAAGAAATTCACCAACCCCTTCAGTCATAGACCAACGGCCTTTCCTGGTTGTGGAGGAGACAAAATCTTTTTGTTTAAATGTGTAGACAAGAAGAAGTCCTTGTTGCCTCCAATTACCCTTTTTCATAAATGGCCTCAGACCGGAACATCAACATCTGGAACATTCAGAGATGATCCACTTTGTGGGAGACGTATTTCTGTGTCTCTTTCTTGATCTAATGATTATCCTTTCACAGGCTGCTGGATCGCCAACACAAACCTCAGACTTTGGTGTAATTCATCACTGATCCTTTGGTACAACAGGAGATAAACATCCTGTGGTAACAGACAGAAACTTTTGTTTGCCACATTTCAGTTTGTCAGCAGGAGGCAACATTACATGCTGGTCTTCAGCCAAAAAATATACCCCCATAACTATCTTTAAACAAAGTCTGAGTTTTCTGGTAGATCCCCAGCGCTGATACAGAACCTCAGGCCCTAACAACAGAAGTCGTCTGCACTGGTACTCAGCTGACTTCCTCCACCTTATCAATAATTTACACATATTGTCTCATCTCGGCTATATTTTAGTTCCCGTCTCACCCTCATTTATCCTATCATGGAGGAGAAATGGATACTGGATTACGATATGGAAAGTTGCTAAATTGGGCAAATAAATCAGTCCACATTGGTGCTTCACAGCAATAGGGTTCCGCTTTTATATTGCCCTGCTCAGATTGCCAGTCTGTCACGAGGACGACACATTCAACAGTCGTTACCGATTAATCTAACGTTTTATTTTTATGTTTTTGGAAACTCGAGTACCCAGATAAAACCTACACTGACAGTAGAAACCAAAACAAAGACCGCACAGGTCCGTAGCTCGCTGGCATGTACAAACCCAGACCCCTGCTGCTGTGAGGCATCCGTGTCAACCACTGCACCACTGGCAACCCCTATTCTAGACTTTGTATATAATATTAGCATATTAATATCACTTGACAGATTTATTATTGCGTCCTGAACAGTTAACGATCAGCAGATGGATTTATTTGTAGTTCAGCTGCCTACTGTCACAAAGAATCCGGTTGCACCAGACTCTACCTGGAACCTCTCTTGGTCCACACCGAGGTCTCGTGGACAGCGTTCGGACCAACCATCACAGCATATGTTAAACATTCAGATATTTTACAAGAAGATAATGAAAACATTTTCTTCTTTATGATTTGAAGCTACACACAAACTGAAATGCTTGGCTAAGACGAAGAAGGTTTTCAGTGCACCTTTAAAAAATCCGTCACATTTCTTCTGTCAGCGTCTTTCACCCAGAATGTCAAATACTGGAACGTGCGTGGGAGATGCTGCATATTTGGATGTTTCTGTGGAGTCTGTATTAATCTGATGATTACCCTCATGAAAAAGAGCCAATGCAAACCATTGCATCCAATGGACAAACACTGACTCAAATTAAACCCATTCTCTCCTCTTAGCCGATGATCCTCTGTGAAAGAGAAGGACGACTCTACATGACGACTTATGTGTGATTAATATTTTAAGGTGTGCTTCTTTGTTCCTCCTTTGAACATTACTGTCAGTGAGCTAAACCCTCTTCCCTGCCTAAACATGCCGCCTCCACTATGCCTACCTGTGCTTGTCTGGGCAAACAGCAGGCGAGTGTGTTTAGAGTGTTTCAGTGATGGGTGAAATACCATCACTGCAGAATAATCATCTTTTTCACATAGCCGCAGGCGGCTACGCGCTGCTCAAGTGACTCAACAAAAGGACCTGCATGAGTGGGCGTTTTGGCTCTTCCTCCCTGTCTTTAATAGAAAGCTACTGGCGGCACACCCCTATCTGAAGGTGTCTCCGGTAACGTCCTGTAAAGACCCTGCAAGAATAGAAATGCCACGGAAGAGAAGGAAAGAACAGAAGCTTAAACACTTTGACCTTTTATTTGCCTTGACTCAACGTTGAACTGTACATAAAGCATTTCAGGTCGTAAGCCTATAATTGGTTCTTTATCTTCTAAACGATCAATAACATCAAATACTTCTAGATTCCATAAAAGATGTTCCAGTGAAACCAGTGTGCGTTTCCCTCTTTCACGATGCCGCTGTGCAATCACAGTTAATATACATGAAAAATGCTTTATTATACATTTCTCTTTTTTGGTTATTGGTTCTACCCCAACCGGTCGAGGCAGATGGCCACCCACCCTGAGCCTGGTTCTGCTGAAGGTGTCTTCCTCTTAAAGGGAGTTTATCCTCCCGCTGTCGCCTCAGTGCTGCTCGAGTGGTACTGTTGGGTTTTCTGTATATATGTATATACTGTGTAAGGTCTTAAACCTCACGCTGTGCCTTAAGGTGGCCTATGTTGTGAATTGGCGCTATATAAATAAAGTTCTAATATTTTTGCTCTACAATAACACAATGCCTATGTGGCTAAACCTCCAGCAGCAGCTTCATGCCAATAGCAGGAGCCATGTTAGGTATGAGCTAGCTATTGCTAAAGTCAGTGAGCAGGAGTTGGTACTCTGACATAGCGCTAGGCCCCGCCCCTTTTGAAATATATAACCAAAAATCAATTTTCTTGCACAGACCTTTCACGGCTGGTCTATGATAGAACTTCCTGCAAACAGCCCACTATTTATTGCTATGCAGTTAGTAGAAATGACCTTGTTTAACTTCAACTCATTTTCGTTTACCGGCGCTGCCAACGAAAGGGGTTAGAAAGTCTTTTTTTGTTTTTGATGTGGGTCATCGTGTGGTTTGTTTTTTAGCAAGCTCATTTTCCACAAGCGTAAATCCCAAACCATCAAGTTTAAACTGTGGTATAGAGTCCAGAAAAGGTTTTGTTAGATAATTATACTTTCACAGTAGCTTTGGTAGCAATATATTGCTGTTGAAACGCTAAATGTCACACTTTGAGTACCACCATTGTTTCCGTCTCTTTGTCATTCAGTCCAGAGCACGAGTTCCCAGAGGAAGAGGATTGTTTCTGAGGATAAACTCAGTGCGACGTGTGGTTCAGGGTGAAACGTTCCCACCTTTGTGCTGTCGGAGTTCACAGGCCTCGCTCTGGCTGGGTCCTCTCTAATGGCCTCTTGCACTCTTGTTCTCACATGTTGTCGTTGGTTTGGCTGGTTTGGGCATTTCCTTCGACAGAGTGCGGAGAGCAGCGCGTCTGCTTTTTCCGGTGGTTTGGTCGGTAATCATCACCTCTCAGTTTCTAATGATTTGCTAAGCGTCACGTTTGAAAAAACTACTTGCTGCATCATTGGTTCAAACTGGAGTTTTAAATCGAGTCAAGATGGGAAGTGGGCACAGAGCCCAGAGAGGGAGTGAAAGCGAGAGGTTTGTGGCTCTGTGTGTGTCACAACATGCCAGCAGCCCCGTGCTCTGTTATCCACATGAACAGCGTTTCAGCTTTCAGTCTGCGCTAACATGTCTGAGCACATTACTGTACATGTCAGTGTATGTGTGTGTTTGCATGTCAGTGAAAGCACAGAGGTGCTACTGCAGGGATTACTCATGTCGACCAAATTATTATACAGTAGTGCTTCTTGGAAAGGCTCTCAAAGGCCGTGTGTGCGTTTTGGTTGTTTGATCTGGTAACTCGAGAAGAGTCAGAGTAAGAAGGTTTCAGAAAATGGGGCAATGTTGGTGGAGTAAGAAGAATTGTTGGGGAAATAAGGACGTTGTAGGAAACTGTTTAAGCTAAGACAGCTGGGCCAGTTTGGGGGTGGGAACCTCCCTTCTTTCAACTGTTGTCCGAGGGTTCATACTTCAGAGTAAAGGTTAGCGGTAGGTTATCCGGGGTACAGGTTGTGTAAGTGATAGTAGGACTGAAGTGTGTGTGGCAGCACGTTGATCTCCAGGTGGTCATGGTAACGTGTGTGAGGTGAGATAACTATGACCTGGATGACTGAGAACCTTCACAGATATACAACTATGTGTGTTTAGTAGCTGTAGCTTCCCGAAGTTACTGTTTTTAATAACTGATGCATCTGTCACCGTGCATAAATTACTACGTTGGATTAAACAAACTAGCTTTTTTCATTTTTTGTATTTTAGATACTAGAAATGGATTGACGCATGTTTGGAATAGAAAAGTTGTGGTTTTGCACTGGGACACTACCTTGGCAGGATGTTCTCATCGTCTTTAAACAAATTGCAGAACGCATGACACATAAAGAACTGCTGAGGATATGTTCTGGAACAGCGAGGGAACGTCTGGTGACGCTGTTGGTAGAATCAAACTCTGTCAAGTCTGCGTAGGTGTGGAGTTTTGGTGCTGTGGTTAAATTCCAGTGGGTGGCTAGATTTGACTCCATAACCGACTGGTCAGCCCTGTTACAGCCTGCAGATAAACTGTGGGGCAGTAAAAGTGCGTAGAAAACCTCATCCTTTGTAGTTAGTTTTTTTTATCACAGCTTTCCAAAAACACAAGTCAAGTGTTAAAGCGCTTCAAACTGTCTGTGGGAGTGGCAGACTGAAGACTGACTCCTGATGCTAGACACTGTAATTCCGCTCTCTCACACACACACACACACTCTTCAGGTATACACCAATTTATTTAGATGTGAAAACCTTAACACACGTATCATCCTCGCCAGTCTGCACCAAACTGCATCAGTGCCTCACATGCACACACGAACACACACATCTGTCATTAGAGCACACACACACGAACGCACACATCTGTCATTAGAGCGCACACACACTCACCTTCACACGCAGCTTTTCCTCCCTCTCATTATCAATGCTTTCTGGCACCAAACGCCATGTAAGAGAAGACCAAAGCCAAGCACCTTCATTACTATCTGAGGCTAATACAAAAACTACCACCTACGTCCCCTTTGTGTCTCTAAGTCACTGTCCCAACCTCAGCGGTCTTACCCAACACCGACTCCACCCTGCATGCTTAATTACTTGTTAGAGTAGGACTACGTGAGATACTACTGCATTTTCTTCAAACTCGGTCCTAGTTTGATGTCACAACTTTAAAACAATTACTCACTTACTTCCCCTTAAAGGGAGTTTGACATATGACATGACCACAATAATAAGGTTTATTTTATGGTGACTAAATTAGCAGGAATAAGGATAAAAGATAATTTACTCAGTTTTAATAATTCATTATTACATATTATGGCCCCAGATAACAGTATTGAACTTCCATTAAACAGTAGCGTGGCTAAGGTGCGTTCTGTTCAGGAACATGGTGGAACTACTACTTTTGGGTCCTGAGCATGAAGATGATTTGGGTTCTAATGACAGAAATGCACAAACAACAGCAATCAACAAATTATATTAAATGAAACGTGTTGATGTTATTTGGTTTAGTTTATTTGAAGCATTCATCAGATCTACATAACACAACTTATTTGGCCCAATCACATTTAGGTTGTACATCACGTACTCTAATCGGGTTTTTGTACAAGAAAAGACATTTTCTTACACATTGTCTTTCTTGCATTTCAGAAAAAATGTCAAATATTAACTATATATACATACATTGTCATGTAATTGCAAGTGAACATGGGAAAAAGTATTTGCCCCCTTCCTGATAAAAAAAAAACAAAACAAACCTTTGTCAAACCTAAATGATTTAGATCACCAAACAAATGCTAACATGACACAAAGATAACCTGAAACGTCCAATCCTGCCGTTGGACCTGGACCTGCCAGGTTTTAGAGCATGATCGCCCCGTTTAAGGTCATGGTACCAACGTCCTACAGAACTTAGTTTTTTGAGCCGTTCAGAGGGGGACTGGTGTCCTGTTGCATAATATGCACATTCTTCTTGAGGATTTTCTTGTAGAGCGCTGAATTTACGGTACCGTCCACTATGATTAGTCGTCCAGCAGCCCCAGACCATCACACCACCGCCACTGTGTTGGTGTTATTTTTATGAAATGCTGTGTGACTTTTACGCCAGATATGATATAATGGGCGTTTATTTATTATTTGTTAATTACCTACTAAACACTGGTCCTGCCTCCTGCACAGCATGTGATTACTGTAGCTGCTATGTTTAACGTTCTCTGTGAGTGACTTACAGTGTGAGAACAAGGAGGTTATCACTGACCGAGCTGCTGCTTTGTTCTTTTCTGCATTGCTTCCTTCAGTATTTTGACATTTGCCTGGTGAAGGTCAAGCAGTGTAAACGCCAGCAGTGATATACTTCTGTGTGTGTATCTGATTTACACTGTGTGAGAACATGCAGCCTGTCATTTCACAAAACCACGTGACTGGTGCTAAAAAGGTTGGGGGGGGGGGGGGGGGGTTAAGACCACATTTGTGTATGTTAAGGAGTCCTTGAAAGTTGGTTATAATTGTCAGATATACCAGTCTGACTCATTGTTTGTGGCTCGCGACAAAGACCTGTGTTGCTGTAGCCTTCCATTCATCACGCTACCATTACTGATTACGCCTGTGCTGAGTTATGGTGGGAACCAGTAACATTTCCTCCCTCGTGTAGACCCAGGTTCCTGCTGATAACAAACAACTGCACAAAGCCCTCGTGTGTGTACGTGCGCCACAGGCCGAGCGGTGCTGCGTCGCGGGGAAAATGGGGCATTTGAAGGCGCTGCTGCTCTGACATTGGTGGCGAGTATTAATAGATTTATGAGACATGCAGGACCCTTATATAAACCAGGAAATACACATCACAAGAAGGTTCCTCCCAGTGCCACTTATTCTATTTTCTATTGAATCGCAGCTCCGTGTCAACACGTGGGCGAACTCTGAGTGTTTGCTGGTTTGATGCATTTATCATTGTCATTCTGTACATGATTTGCTTTGTGCTCTATTTTATTATTATATTGTTTCCCACAACTTATTTTAAAAGACTCTTTGAGTGACCAAAGACAGAAGCTTATGTTTCGTGTTTTCTTTCCTATCATGGCAGAGGAAACACTGAGACATACACTTACTGATCAGAGTTTTAGGCTGTCAGACCGGAGACAGGAGTGCAGATGTTGTTTTAGTGATGCAATCAGCTTTGACATCATTTATTCTGTAAGTGAAAACTCTGACTACTGTTGTGGGTCCAACACCTGAACCAGAAGAGGAATTAAAAAAGATATTAAAAAGTATTAAGTGCAATCTTTGGATTTTTGTATATACCCTGGCTGGTGGTTCTGTCACACTTAACTGACATGGATATGACAGCATTTTGCAGCAACATGCCGTCCCGCCCGTTATGCAGTTCAAGAGGACAGTGACCCCAGACATACCTCTAGGTTAAGAGAGGGGAGTGATCCAGGACCTGCAGTCTGGATCCAGATGAGATGGACTGCAGAACCATTCCACGTGTTTCTCCATAGTTTGGATTTCTCCTGTAATAAGTTACAACAGATACAGAAGAAACAGGAGGACAGTGCTGTGTCCCACTTCAATGGTACGGAGCATCACAGCTTTTTACATGACACCAAGACAACCGGACTAAATAAAAATCACCGTTGTTAAAAAACCTGCCTGGCGCCATGTCAAAAAGTAATCACAGTGTGCATATACAGTATCTACATGTTCTCGTTACTCTCATGACTTCTACATTTCACACTATTTACTACTAACTATTACTATGAATACAGTTTCTACTTCCTTCCTTTTAATCCCTAATTCACCTGCTTGAGGAATTGTGAGGTTTCCCTGCCGCAGCCACTCCTCCTGACATCTCTGTAAGTGGAAAAATGTTCTTTCTCAATCTGCCAGACTAAATAACCTTTAAAGTGTGTAATGCAGGCAAATGGTTCTGTATGCGAGCGCCACAGTCCTTCTGTTGTCCCTGAATGTGCTGTGTTTAGTTTGGTCTCCAGGCACCGAGATCATGTTTGACGTGCGGCTTAGAACGAAACAGAAAATATCTTTGCACTCAAGGTGCTTTGGGAGAGATTGAGTGTTGTTTGTTCACCTGCCTTTCGGGGTCTGCCTGAACATTAGGACTAATTGTCATAGACGACCTCCCGAGGAGGAGCAGCAGGCTGTTTTACAGCGCTGCTGGTCGGTTTGTCTAAATGCTAGAGAAGTAAAGGTCCTAGTATTAATCTAGTAGTGATCATTTCAGTACACACTGTAGTACGTGAAGTACTGTCAAGGTGCTACTTTAGTGATTTTTCCTAAAGCATGTGGTTGTCGCGGACGGTCCGAGACCGGCTCTGCATTCCCAGCTGCCTCTGTCCCAAACACACTGTCATCAGCAGACCCCACCCTCCCACAATCATCCTCCAGAGACGCGGCACACATGCACAGCTCTCCAGACCTGGGTAGCAGTCGGCAGCCCGCTGTGCTTCTGCGTGTAGTCGTTGACGTGACTTTCCTGACATGTCCTTTTTAATATACTCGATGTTTTGATTCTTTGTAAGTCTGTCATGAAGACACGAGATACTTGATAACATGCAGATCCGGGTTTTACCTCAGGTTACCTTACCTGAACGTGCCTTAGCTCCCACTGGTGGTCTCGCGTTTTCGTTCGAGGGGGATGAGGCTGCTTAAGAGGTGATCTCGTCATTTATCAATCAGAATCAGAACCTCATCAAACCTCACCCACAGGGTGTTTATGAGGCGAACCAGCCTGATTCCAGACGATATCTCTGATTTGCTCAGCCGTTCACCTCAGGTTGAATTGTTTCCATGAAGTCTTGTAATGTGACGGGACACTCTCGGGTTCAGTGGACTCTCCTCTGTCTCTTCACTCGTCAGAATCATTATGCACTGGTCGTCATTTCCTCTGTGCTGTTAGTGGTGCTCATACAGATTTGTGGTGTTTTCATTTTGATTTACACAAACCCTCTGTCTTTGTGTTGTGCAGTTCCAGCCTGCTTGTGGACACCTATCTCCACCGGGTCTGCACTCAGCACGCCGGCTTTTCAGCTTCACTGCCTAACAGAAACTGACTGGTCATCGCGTAGACATGTAGAAAACGCTCAGTGGCCCCGTAGCCTAGCTCAGCTACGTTCATAGACCGTTCTCACATAAATGATGTGAAATAAATGCTGCTTTCAAGGCTTTTATCCAGTTTTGAGCTCTGTTGTCACTGTGGTCATTTTTAGACCACGTCACCGTCCAGCATTCAAATCTGACAACTTTATTAACTGTTACACTGACAACACATATGTGAGTTTGTCTCTGGCACATGGAATAAAAATAGATTTAAAAGCAGGCACTGAAAGTTTTACAGTACATAACATAAATATCATTAGATCCTCACAACTCACCAGACACCATATGAATGAACAGGTGTCCCTCGCATTGTTGAGTCTTCACTAATCTGTGATCAAAGGCTGGGGGTGCAGAATGGAAATAGATTTTTTAAAAATACATCCTACTGGATTACAGCCCTCAAAGGTTTTTATATCTTATCTGAGAGGTTTCTGTGGCAGCATCAATATCAGAAACATAAATAATCCTAATCAGCGTCATCAGGTAACACTAGGATCAGAGGACAAGGGGGCTTAGCCCCCCAGGGTCAGAAAGAATAAATGCATTTAGTGAGGCTGAAACATTTTTACAGCTTCATTACAGTTATCTGCTGCTATATGGCTCATTTTCTGTCAGTGCTGTCTCTGGAACATCCTCTCCCTTTGGTTTCTTACATGTACATATATCTAGTCTAAAGGAGTCCATGGGTTTATGGTTTATAACAGCCTACATGTTCGGGTAGTGTTCATTCAAACTGGCTCGCAAATATATCCATCAATGCAGTAACAACAAATGTGGCATATTATCGAACAACATACAGTTTAATTCCTCCGGTGTCAGTAAAATTAAAACGTTGAAATGTCTCCATGCAGCTGACACATAACGGTGCAGTGCAGTTATTAGTTTATTCAACATTATGAGGGAACTGATGTTCTTTCAACATACACGATCAAAGATGTGTAGCTGCTGCTGAACTCTAAATAACATCACCTTTTCTTTACTTAACACTGCAGCGACCAAACCTTTTAACCAGGACTAGAGCTGGTTACGGCATCTTTTACAGCAGAATTTACTGAACAAATGAAAAGGGCACTTGCTGTCCTTCCCTCTGTGTCTGTGTGCAGCTGGTGAGTCTGTGTGTCTGTCTGTCGGGGACGGGATGTGAGCCGGTGTCAGGGCGCAAATCCACCAGCTGATCTATCGGAAACGAGGCGCGGTTTGCGTTATGATGTTTATGATGTGTGCGATTTAATGAATGCTGGTTTGCGCCAAGATGCCGGGGCTGTTTTTTCTATCCCAGTTCATCTCGAGCCATAAATAACAGATTTTTAAAACCTTCGCCTGGATCTAAGGAAACATAAAGTCAAGCAATGAGCAGTTACTGACACCTACCAACAGTCTGACCATGAATACATGCTCTGGACGCTTCTTCCTGTTGAACTGTGATATGTAGAATTCTTTTATTCGAGGAATGACTCTTTCTTAGGAGGTCAGTTGTATTGTATCTGATCATCTTCATGCTCAATTGTTCCCGTCACTCTGTGAATATGTAAGCGTGGAAGCTAGGAAAAGGTAAAACCATGGTTCAGATGATCATCTCGGTTTCCTGCCCTTTGGGAACTACGGTTTTTAGATTAATCTGAATCGGTGTCGGAAACATACCGTGCATGGTTAAATGTGGCCCGCACTGTAGGGAACCCGGTTTCTATGATTAATGATGTTTTGATCTATCGTCAGGCCACACACTGGGTAATCTGTCCGTGCTGTAATAAATCTGCTGGTCCACATGGCAGGTGTCACTTCAGCCCTAATCTACATTCCAGAAAAAATTTAAGAAACACACTTTTGAACTCGACTGAACTTCACCCAGATTTTCAACAAACTGCCACAAAAATGTTTGGTATGAACCTGTTATTACGCCCCCTCATACCTGGCAGCTGCTGATAGCCTCTAAAATTCAAAAATGGCTTAAAGGGCTTGTCAGTATCTGCTCAACAGTTTCATGACTAGTTCTGATCAAATGCACAGGACGTAAACAAGATTTAAGGACTGCTGCTCGAAATAAGATCCTTCAATAAGCTCCAAGGCCAAATACCCATCTGTGGCCTTGAAAGGTGGCATTAAACGTTTATTTACTGCAGTAAACCAGAGCTGTGGTTAGCAGCACTTACAATACTATAAATTCCAGTGGTGACCTAGAGTCATGGCACAACATCCATATAAATGTTCAACAATAATGCACTTTCCCACCATTCATGCATACTTTAAATATGTTGCTGACATTCTTAGGTCTGCAGAACACAGCTGATTATAATAATTATAACACGGAACACAGCCAGACTTTATTTCTACTGAAGTGGTACAAATAGAAGAAGTTAGTCCAGCCTCAGAGATGGAAGGTTGCGGGTTTGAACCTGCCAGCCGGCTGTAACTTTCTGTCTGTGTGGAGTTTGCATGTTCCCCCTCAGGTCTGTGGTGCCCTTCGACCCCAGAGCTTTAAAAGTGTAGATGCTAATTTGTCACGTATCATCAACACACAACATGCTGCTTGTTGTTGTGCAGGCCGGGCTTTAGCAGAAGTCATATGTTCACGAGCATGAAGTGAGGGACCAAGCTTTAAGCCGTCAGGAGTTTATTCCTGCGCTTCACTGAATGCGTGAAGAGAGCGTTCAGTGTCTGGTCGGCTGCGTCCGATGCAGATATGAACCACCACCACCGAGCGACGCACAAAAACACAAGCAGGCGATTACTGGCAACGCTTTGAACAACACCTCAACACAACCACACATACAGGTGGAGATACACCCATGGAAGCAGATAATCACATAAACACGCTGACGGTATGTGAGGCAACCATCTCTGTTTCCCTTTGGTTAGGCTTCATTGCTGGCGGTTGTCAGGCCTCCGACAGGTTGCTGTTGTGGCTCAGTTTGGACGGCGATGCTCGACTGGTGGCCGTTTAGCTCCTCGTTAGTACTCGCTCACCCGGCTGCACACGTTAACTATTCATAGCAACTGCTCAGACGCACAGTTCTTTTAACCGGTTGAACTCTCCTAAGACAAATAAGTACAAACAAAAGCAAAGATGTGGATGCAGCAGCGGAGAGGCAGGAACAAGTCACATCATGAACTGGAAGCTGTACAAGATATTTTATTTATTTCATGTGTTCTGTGCCAGGAATCGTGCTGTAATCTGAGAAGGAACAATGCGTGTTTGTTGAAACCACTCGTATAGGTCATTAGCGCTCAGGTTCCTTGTTGGCCGACCAGCTGCAAACCTCAACATTACCTTGAGAATTCAGGATCTTTTTAAGAAGGTTTTGGACGTAGTGGTAGTCGTGGGGATTCTGGGAGACGGGGAATGGTGCCTGGCGCCTTCCGATCCCTGAAAGGTGCCAGATTCTCTGTATCTATACAGGGATCTAGATGCACATACACAGTCCTGCATGCAAGCTGGACGCACACATGCTACATGTGCATGTGCATGTGTGCGTCCCCCCCTGAACACACACACACCTAATACACTCTGCACATTTTCCAGAGAGCTCCCCTCTGACGCCGGCTGAAAATAACTCCATCTCGTCGGTGTGTGAAGTGTCCGAGCTCTCACAGCTGATTGTGTGGCCCAACAGTATGAGGCTGTGGGATGTGACAACAGCGCCGCCGTGGGTGGAAACTTCTCTTAAAGGAAAATGCCACCCACTAATATCAGCTGAAGCTCGCTCTCAGCTGTGGGTCGAACGTGGGTAAAGTCAGGTTGGTTTTGACTTTTACCTGCTCTGTAGATATTTTACAGTTGAAATCTGTAAAAAACAATTTAAGCCCTGGAAAAGTTTTAGTGTCTTTAGTCTGGTGTGAAACGTAAAGCGTCATTTTCTGGCACCAGAGTCCGTTAAAGCTGCAGGAAATATTCATGTGACCATCCGTCTTGTGTTCACCTACAACCCCTGTGTTTGAACCCGTAAAGTGATTTTTTGGTGCGTTCCCCTTTAAGGACGAACACCTACACGCTCTGGTAAATGCAAAAACACACATGCGCGCAGATGCTTGTGCAAACATTCATGTTATCACTGAGTCAATGTGAGAAGCTCTCTGCTGATCTTTTTATCCAGCTCTCTGTGTGTGTGTGTGTGTGTGTGTGTGTGTGTGTGTGTGTGTGCATGAATGCATTCGTTTGTTTTGGGGATGGACGAGTGTGTGAGTGAGAGAGATCTTGTGCGAGTGATTGTGGGTCTTTTTATTTCCAGCGTGCATCTATTATGAAACATTGTGGGGGTGTTTAAGCATCTTTGCACAACACCGAGCTCAGTTCAACCCTAACAGTTTGATTAGCATTGCTGCTAACGCTGGTGTGTGTGTGTGTGTGTGTGTGTTGTCCTGTATGATTCCAGACTCCATCTGCCTTTCATCCGCCTGTTCTCACGCTTGTGTGGACTTCCTGCAAACACCTAGCTGACCCCACCCTCTGCGTGGCTGACAGCCCGCCCACTTGCTGTCACTGCAGCTACAACATCTTCCCTTTAATTGCACAGAGCCCTTTAATTGGTCTCTTTGTCTTTATGGGCTTGTTTGGCATCATACACTCTGGAGCGTGTTTTATGTGCTCTGTGTGGTGTTTCATTGTGGAAGGTGGTGCATGTGTTTACAGTGTGGTGAGGGAAACAGAGTGGAGCTTGACATGTGTGGGTAACCATCACAATATAAGTAAGTCGGGGTAATTAACTACAAATGTGGTGGTGACGAGTGCAGACGCTGATTTACAGAACAATAAATGTCACTTGGTTTGTGAAGCGTTGCGTAATCCTGCAGCATGTGTTTCTCCTGATAAACAGGCAGGTGACACACAACGTGCGTTCTGAAGAGTAAAGACCGAGATAATAAAGGTATTAAATGACGAAAAAGGTTTGTCAGATTATTTTGAGCCTGGCTGCTGCTCTTTTTATCACCTCCCTGTGTCTTTTTTTCCTGTGAGAAACTGACTCACTGTTGAGCAGTGACATGAAGTCGTGCAGCGACCACATGCTTGTCTGTGCGCCTCGCAGCAACGTCTCCGTGCAGGCAGACAGGCTCTGCTTTATTGCCCTCCTGTGTGACCCTGGTGTAGTTTGGAGAGGCTCGGGCTATCATTAGCAGGACCTTTGGCCCTCCCCTTCGCTCTGCAGCCAGGCAGCCAGGTGGTCCCACACTCCTCATTAGCTCCAGTCCGTTTTACCTGTTGGTCATGTTTCCACCCTCCTCCACCATGTGAGTTGCTCTCTTTAACCTTGCTCCCGCCCCTCCCCCACCTCCCCTGTAGCCTAATCTGCCTAATGTGTGTGTAAATAATGCTTGCGTGGTCCAGATAGCTTTTGTTTTACCATCAAACAAGCCCCGACCATGGGAACCTGCTCATTAATTACCACGTGATTCATGGTTATGGCTCTGTGTCTCGTCTCACCACTGCTCTGTCATTAAGACTTTCCCAGACTTCCCATCCTGGCCTCTCCCAGCTAGCAGCTCACCCACAGCAGCACTCAGCTCTGCTAAGTCATCACCACTTACACACCGTATCAGCACCTCGGCTTCCACCAGGAAACGCGCTGTTGTTTCTCTGCGCTCTTAAACTGCGTCACTGTAGGTTTCTGCAGCATGATCTGACTTTTTCCAACCCAATATAAGTCAGGTTACTTCATGCCACTGCAGACCGTGTGTGTGTTTCCTGTTGTGTTGAAGGCTCAGGCCGCCTCTCAGACGAACAGGAGGCTGCTGTCAGTCTGACTCACAGCTGCAGTTGCTTCATTCAGCTTGATGTTTAGTAACAGCTACAGACTGGACAGGACTGGCAGGAGTAATCTTACCGACCCCCCCCCGCCATCTGTGTGTGCTCGGTGCACCACACTAAATGTCAAGAAAGAGTCTTTGTCATACATTTATTTATGTTTCAAATTACCGGAGCTCATAAAACCTCCTCCCTGCTCTCTCTGGATGTGGCTGCTTCACGCGTCGTGCTCCTTACCTGTAACTTATTTAGCTTCTCTTCTAGCTCTATCTATCCTCCTCCATCCAACCCGCGTCTAACGGTAACCACGGCGGTGAAAACGTGCAACTTCCATAAAGTTCAGAGTGTGATAATAATCAGAATATGTGTTTGTTGAGGACTTTTGAAGCTCAGTGTTTGTGTGTTGCCACAGCTGCCCCAGCCTGTGACACACACACACACACACACGCTGCACTAGCCCAAACAGTTGCTCACGTCACTTTTCTGAAGGCAGGAGCAGCTCGACTGTAAACGCTCTTCTCACTCATCCAATGTGCCGTATAAATCCTGTGTGTCTTGCTCTCCTCGTGGTTGTGTCTGCAGGGGAAATGTTTTCACCCTATAATGCACAAATACACTGACGAGCCACAACGTTAAGACCACTTTGATTTTCTAATGTAATTGGTTTTGTCCAAAGCAAAATAAGGACCCCCACGCTTCTGGTTCTGGTTCTGGTTCAAACAAGACGCTACAATGACTTACTCATGATTAGCCCTTCAATAAAACCGTCCCGTTTCTCCTAAATAAATATTTACATGTCTGCGTTTGTTCGGGGAGAGGACTCCAACCACGGCGCTAAAAACAAGCATGGAAATCGATAAGTTTCATCAGATGAAATTCTTGCCTAGAATCTGTTGAAGTCCCAGCGAACCAAACTCAAACTGTTGAACTGCATGTTTCTCATTCAGTGCAGTCTGAAAGCAGTGGTGAGTCACGCTCAACGCTCTGCAGAACACAGTCAGAAACGTTTCCACGCACGCAGAAGACCAATGCAGCACCACACGCCAACAGTGATGCGGCGCATCTATGCTCTGGCACACTTGTAGTGGGAAGTTCTGATTCCACCCGTCCTGCATGCGCTTCCTCTATTTTTAGCCGTCTCATTAAGCCGGTGCTAACGATTCCTAGCCGTGTAAATGGCCTGATGGGCTAATTATTGGAGGAGAAAAACCTATTTCTTTTGGCGTGTGCTCTGTTTCTGGTCTTACTGGAGAGAACTTCCCATCGTTCACCAGAGATCGAATGGTTTTATTTTATCTTAATGTCCAAGTATCAAGTGGTTTGAATCAGCCACTGATATTGTTGCAGTGCAGTGGAGGATAAGATTAAATATTCATGCTTGACTACTTCTCTCTTCTTTCTCCTTTCTGGTTTTTTTAGATTCTGCTGTCTGTAGTAATGTTGGCACTTCCAGCAGGGCTTGGAGCTAGACGCTAACGTTATTGGGTTTGTTCCGTAGTAACAGGTGCTAAGGAGGTTTGTTGTAGGTGGAATAAACCATCCGTGAGGGATCTGGGGGGTCGAATCCACCTGTCGGCGGGCAGCTTTTCTCTGTGGAGTAGGTAGGTACTCCAGCTTCCTCCACAAACCTGAAGAGATGCAGCGGTGTGCCCTGTGGTTGAGGGGCGTACCCCGCTTCTTATAGTTTCCTTTAGTCCTGCAGGTAAAGGAACTTTGGCAGCAGCTCCCATCACTTTATCACTTTCTCCCTTTTTTTTCTGTGAGAAACTGACTCCGTGACTCATCGGTGAGAAGGTGAGGCAGAGGTGAGTGTGTACGTTCACGAGCAGGCATGTGATGTCAGAGAGTCATCAGGGTTGTTGTAACTCATCTGGAGGCAGAGATGAACATGTGAACCAAATTCTGTGCCAACACACCCAGTAGAAATAAAGAAGTGTCACTGCACAAACGGAAACTCTGACGTGACGCCAGTGTAGTGATTCGCACAGCAGGGGGTTCAAATCCATATGTTGTCCCTATGTCAATGTCCCACTGTCCACAGACATGGACTCTGTCCCTGTAAGTCAGCTCTGTGATAGAGTGGCCCGCTGGGACCCTGAGAGGAGAAGCAGTTCAGAGAACACATAGAAAAGGACGGGCCACTTCAAGAGCTGTGTCACATGAGGAAAAACAAAACACAGCAGGTCTGGGCTCAATGGGCCGTGCTGCAGTCACCCTGAACAAAGAGAAGCTGGAGGACATGTCCGGACGTGTGAGTTGAAAGCAGCAGCGGCGGCGGTTGGTTCATCTCTGTCACAGTGGTCATGTATGTTTAGGAAGGAGCGTCTGGTGCGGGGACGAGGTGGTGGAGACACAGTTTGTCCTAAATCATCATTTCCTTCTTCCTCTCGTTCACACACAGACATAAACACAGCACATAGGGGAGTAAATGCAGTCGGTGAGGGAAGGGTCGGGAGCCTTTCTGAAGTCATGTAAACGTAGAATACTAAAAGAGAAGTAGAGTAAGTAGATGGGGAGGAAGCAGGAAGGTGAAGTAAACAAAGAGTTGGATTTTATCTTCAGTTCTCATCAAAACACGACCCCAGCAGAGCAGCAGAGTCGCGCCTTAGAGCCAGCTTATTCGTGTTATAGGAACCTGTCTGGGCGATTTTGGCTGCTAGCTTGGATGGATCGTGGAATTCTGGGAAAGTCTACCTGGACCCGTTCTGGCTCATCATTGGGGACGGTTCTGGCATGAGTCAGACAGTGACGAGACAGTTCGGATTCTCACCGGTTATAGTGTGTGGACATAACGATAAACTGAGCTCTCTGCTTCCCAAGGCCTGGATTTAGCTTATTTTTCCTGGACGTGTTTATCCGACGCTCTTTTTAGCAACATCCTGGATCAGATTAATACCGTTCACACCACAGAGATGTTTACTGCCAACACAGTGCAGCCACAGCCCCTCTGAAGAACTGGGGTCTGTGTGAATGCATTTAGAAAACAAGCTTGCACAGACAGCAGCCACCATTGTGTACACAGATTTTCAAAGGGGACCTTTAATCGGAAGCTGAGGATGGAGCAGAACGGCGTGATGGTGACCTTCCTTTATGTCTTCCTGACATATGTGTGATCGGTTTGGGAAGCAGCTGAGAAAAGGCTGAAGGAACCAACGACGGTGGAAATGTTGATGATTAAAGAGACTGTGACTGAAACGCATCCTAAAACAATAGACAACACCCATGTGCACACTGAAACAGACGTTAGGAAATCTTCTCCAGGTGCTCGTTGTGTAGTCCCAACACGATGCTTCAGCTGTGATCCAATCTAGTGGATTTCTTCCAAAGTCCTCATAGTCTGAAGTTTCCTCCTTCCTTTCCCTGAAGCTCCGCACGGGGAAAACCAGGGAAACACCCAGAGGGAGAAATCAGTTGGGAAGGAATGAATGTTCGGTAGATATGACGAGACCTGGATGTGAAAACCCGGGAAGCTGTTTGCTCCTGATGTCCTGACGGTTCTTAAACGTCCCACTCTGACACTGCCTGTCCCTGCTTGCCCCGCTTGCTTTCACTTTCTCAGGTAACATGTGTTTGATAAGCGATGAAGTATCTGGATGACTCTCACATGAAAGGGTCACATGCTGTGAACAACGTGACCCACGCTGCATGCTGTAGTTGCTGCTAGACTGATTTCGAGGTGGAGTGAACCGTGTGAAAACCAACAACAGTAATTTAAAGCTGTACCCGTCACTTTCAGAGTCTAATAAGCCGTCTGTCATCTCAGTGCGGAGACCCAAGTTTGTCCTGCGGAGCAATTTGTTAATACGACGCAGTGACATCATCGCCGACAGGTCTCATCATCAGCCCTCGCGGGGCTTAGCGGGTGTGACCGAGCTGGACGTCTGCTGCAGCTCCCAGACGTGTGGTTTGGTCACCCTCCTGCTGTCTGCACCTGCTGACTGCGTTTCCCTCCGTGTCGCCAGTAATCACAAGCTTTTGTGAACGAGCATAAACAGACATTAAGCCTGCTCCCACTCAAGCCTGCACTTATGAGATTGAGTGTGGACGCAGGTTTGCCCCTGTATAGATTCCCCCCACTCCACTGTACAGTCATCAGAGAGATCGGCTCCCCACAGCAGCCCAGGCGCTCCGTCAAGTTGCTGTCTGTAGTGCCCCCAGGTGGAAAATCCCATTCATAAGAGACAGTCTGAGAGGTCACTGCTGCCTTTATTGTCCGGTTTTACATGATTCCGATTCTGCAGCGCTGATTGTGCTTCCAGACATTTGGGAGGGAGCGTTTGAGGCTGAGGAGGCAGCCCTGGGCTGTAAGTGTGGGTCAGGAGGTCCTCGGCATTTGACCGGGTCTCACCTCTGAGGTCACCTCCTGCTGCTCCCGTGCTGATTTACAAAGTGTGAAACAGGGAGAACGTGCCGGAGTTCAGCGAGGGAGGCAGAGAGGAAAGCCGGGCACAGACACAGGTAGTGAATGGAAACGGTAACGCGAACCTGCAGCCTCAGTCTGTGCGCGTCCTGCCTTTCATCAGGATTCAGTCATTTCTAAAAAGTAGAATCCTTTAATAGATCAATTCTGTACATAGAGACACTGGCCCACTCGTTCAGCGTCACCTGTAGACTGTGTTTGCTCTGCAGCACACCAGCTCCGTTTGATCTGCCCGACCCACCTCACCCCCCCCTGCTGTGCCGCCTGTGATTGAAGATGTGTGTGTGTGTGTGTGTGTGTGTGTCTCCTTTGAACTTCACCCTAATAGGAGGCCTGGCTGCACGACAGCCGAGCTTCAAACTTCAGTTGTGTGGCCACGTCTGACCTGAGGGCCCGAGTTTGTTTAGCTGCTCTTCAAGTGCTCTTAAATGGAGATGTCTGCTGCAGTGTGTGAGTGGGGAGTTGGCGGCAGACCCTGGGGTGATGAATGGCTTCTCTCCCTCCCCCCCCCCCCCCCCCTTTGCCCATTTGCAGCTGATCGCCTGTTCTTTGGTCACAGGGAGGGGGGCCTGTGACTTTAGAGGTGTGTGTGTGTGTGTGTGTGTAAACGTTATTTCTCCCGGAGTGTCGGCTGTAGCCGGCTCTGCAGTTGGTGTGCGTCCTCTTATACTCCTCTGTTTGTGAGTAATTTGAGACGTGAGGACAGCGTCTCCATTTCTGACTTTCTCAAGTCGGAGATTTAGGATTAGACTCGGGTTTAAAGTAAGTTTAGGACCCGACAGTCATGGCGCAGAAATAGAGATGTAAGTGTGTGTGGCACATGCACGCACACACCCCCAGACCAACCAAACGCAGGTCAAACCCACGTCGTGTAGCGCGACCTTCCTCCCCTCCAGGGCCCTTCGCTGCGTGCATGTGTGCAGTCACTGCAGTGCCGTGGACGAGGACTGCACATTCCTGCATGTTTGGCATGTTTTCTGGCAGCAGGAATGACAACTGTGTTTACTGGAGTCAGCTAAAGCGCACCGCGCCGAGTAACAACTAACAACCACTAACGTGTGCGTCAGTCTGATGTCAGGCTTCTTTAAGGTTGTGTTGGTGATGTTGGAAAAGAAGACGACGCACTGACGTGATGGGTGAATGTGCAAATTAATCTGAGGTCGATGACTTATTTCCCACGATTCTAGTTTAGTGTGGATGGAATAAAAATCCACCTGCCTTCTTGTTATTATGTCAGATGGCCTGGTAGCTCAATGGGTTAAGCGTCAGACTGGGATGCAGAAGGTCGCAGGTTCGAAACCAATCCATCCCCTACCAGGTGTGTCCCTGAGCCAGACACCCAGCGCTAGCTCCCTGTAAGTCGCTTTGGATAAAAGCGTCTGCCAAGCAAAGTAAAACAAAGATGAGGAGAGATATTTCAGTGTAGGAATGGAAGATGGATTGAAAAGATCATTTTGTCTTCTTTGTGTAGATGATCTCAAGTTCATGTAACGTTTTCCTGAGGGAGAAATTTGGCTCGGAGGTAAAAAGGGACAAGCTGCATTTCCAACCACACCAGGTATAACAATAATAATAATTTTTTTTTAGTGGCACACAGTGAAGTCCAAACGTGCGTACGAACACCGAACACAGTGGTTGTGTTTGTTTTCAGTGGAGCAGCTGCAGGATTGGTCTGCGATGACATCACTGCAGACAGCCCTGCGTCTGTTGTTTGCAGCTTTTTCCCAGATCACAGGCGCAGGAAGCTCGTCATTATGGTCGTAGATCACAGGGGCAACGTCGGTGAAGGCAGGTTTTAACTCGGATTTTCCCTTTAAGCCTCTTAAGGCCTGAACTTCACAAACCGCTGTAACTCTATGATCCTGAGCGCTTTTGTTTGCGCTCATCCTCCCGACTTCCAGCAGAAAAGGAGCATTTCAGCTCTTTGTTGTTTGGGGGGGTATCCATGAGAAATTAAATCTTGTGTGGTGGCAGAAAACCCTTCACACGGGCCTAAAAAACAGGACGTCCCCAGATAATGCTGACACACAATACCATATCATACGCAGGCCTGCATTGTGAGAGCAGGAGAAAGGCGATTCTGCTCGTTATCTCTGGCAACAAAAGCTACCAGCTGCCTTTGTGCAGCCAACAAGTGTCGTTATTCAGACCCACAAACGTGGAGCTGCAGATGCCCGCGAGGCAGATGTTGTGTCAGAGGAATGGGGAGTGTCCAGGCTGTCCCCCCTCACAGCCCCGTCCGCTGGATGCTTAAGTCGTTGGCAAACGACAGACGCCATCGAATCAGACTGTTGTAATCCTGTTGGATTTCTCTGCTGGCTAAAGTTGAGGGAAGGTTGTTTCCTAACTTTCCCCGTAAGGTGCGTTTTCTCATGGAAATCAGGGCCTCTGCACCGGAGCCCTGGGACCTGCCTAAGCGTGACCTTTTCCTCAGCGAAATCCAGGGGGGCTGGGGTAACCTTGGGTAACCAGGACCTTTGCGACTTGTTTGGACACAGAGTGGCACACGTCACAGTTATCTATGTGATGTTTTACCTGCGCTGCCCTCACAGCTGTCTGTCTGAGACACAGCTGTCGGCCCAGCGTAACGTGACCCACATTCGTTTCCTTCTAATTAAAACAAAATGGATTTTTTAAATCCAGATCCAGAGAGCTAGATCAGATTCACATCGCAGACGCACGTTTGTGTCTCACTTCTGTGCAGCGTTAGCCGTTAGCATCCGTCACAGGTGATAAACATACAGACACAGGACAAACTGCTCTGTGCATCTCCAGCCTGACTAATGTCTGCCACGAACTACTCGACATATTCATCAGCTCGTCATGGACAGTGAGACCAAATGTTCTCTCCTTTATTCTCTCCATCTCACCTCCTCCTCTCTCGTCCCACTTCCTGCTATGTGCTAGTAGGTTCCCACCTCCACATCCACCCCCCACTCGCTCGCTTCCTTTTCTGTCCTATAACTTCAGACTCTCTGCTTTTATTTTGATAGTCACACCTCTAACCCCATTGTAATCTCTCCTCTCCTTGCATCACCTCGGCCTCCCTCTCTCTGCTCTCACATGTCTAATTTCCTTATCTTTCATGCCGTCCACGTCTCATCCCTCCTCCCTCTCTCTCGCCCTACGTATCTGTTACTCTCTGTTGTTTTCGTGGCTCTTCTACCAGCCGATGACTGCGCGGCTGATTGACGGTGGGAAGAGAAGAGAAAGTCTTTATTTTGATTCCTCGAGCATCTTATCTGACGCGACTTGTAATTATCTCCTCAGAATCAGGAGGTTTGTGGAAGGAAATGGTTTCTAGCGGGTTTGAAGTGACGGCAGAGAAGATGTGTGTGTGTTTACTCAGACATAATGTGTAATCATGTCTCAGAGTTTGTGTAAACAAATGATTCACAGCGAGTTTTCTATTCTGCTGCCACATGAAGATCCTCTTGAACAGTTAAGGAGAAGAAAGTTAGGTGGTTCTGCCTAAAAGGTTGGTTGAGATGCTTTTCAGCATATAAGTCAAGTCTTTATATCATTATTAGATCATAACACACGTTCACCTGCTCTGTGTTTGCTTCTACCAGAAGATCCACGTGTATGAATGGACCAAACTCTGACCTCATTAGTATGATCATAAGAAATGTCCCACACACATGAGAGAGGTTTGAGTCCTGTGAACGTAATGGAGTATTGTTCATATGCTGCTACTGAAACATTTATCACTTCTAATGACCATATCCCGTCTTTATTTTACTCGACTTTACTATACTTGACAGACACTTTTATCCAAATGGACTTACAAGGAAAAGACGCAAGCAATCCCCATCCACGCTCTGTAGTTCTGCTGCAAACTAAGAGCCCTGATAAGACCCACTGGTTAGGAAATGAGTGTTTGGATAAATTGACTGGGAGGTGTCACTCAGACATCCGTGATAATATGTCAGAGAGAAGCGGTAGCTGAAATAGTGGGAGAGACGGACAGAGCTGCGTGTCATCAGCACGTGGTAGGACAAGCCGTGGGGTCGGACGATGTGACCGAGTGGGTGTAAAATGAGAAACAGAGGGGGCCAAGGACAGAGCCTTTTAATAGTTTTAATTGGTAAAACTTAAACTCACCTTGGTCTACACATTTGAAGCTGACGATTCACTGCGCCGGCGGTCGCCGGATCGAGCCGGACGGCCGTGTGGGGCGTCCTGTTGCCTCAGATGGTCACAGCTGGCTGGTGCTGACAGTGTCCGTGTCCTTGTGTGGATCCTGTTGAGTGGAAATATCTCACGCCTGTCACTGGAGCGCGTTGGAAGCGGCCTCTGTAGGTGTCTGTGTGTATTTTGGATGGGACTTGTTCTGGGTGCCCTGCGCGTGTTCGTTCTGTCTGCAGCTGAGGGCGTGCGTGTTCCAGGACAGAACATTTCGTCCGCGTGTGAGGCTTCAGTGTGATGGATGAGTTGACAGCCGTCTACGCGAGCTCCTGGGAGTGTGCAGAGAGGGGGGGGGGGTCCTCTGACAGATGATCCCATTGTCTCATCTCCAGCTTCTGTTGCTGCCTTTTCAGTTGTCGTATAGAGGGGGGGGGTACAGTTTAATAAGACTGTTATCACAGTTGTTCTTCTCCTGGAGGCCGCTCGCTACTATCGGCGTCACCACATCACAGGAGTTCCCCTTCCTCTCCGTAATCCTCAGATATCAGCCAGACAACAGCTAAAGGTAAAAGACGCAGATGATAATTGATAAACAACTATAATGGTCCACATACGTACTACATTTGAATTGTGTGAAGCTGCATTTATTTCTTTTTGCCAAAACAGAGACATTAGCAGCAGCTCTGTGTGGCTAACGTGTTCTTTCCTTATCCAGCAGACGTGCAGCGCTCCAGGACTGTTCTAGTGTTCATGCACTTTTTTCCTTTAAGCTGCTTTTTTGCTAAATAGTTTGGAGTAAATGAACTGGGGCCATATAAGGGGCCGTGACCTCGAGGACAGTCTCAGAGACTAAATAAAAAGGTTCAGGCACATGTCCGACGGGGTTAAGGGGAGATACGGCGCAGGTCTGTTCTGTACAGTGTGGTGTGTGATAATAAAACACCAGCGGCGTTTTTCACACGTCATGAATCTTCAGTGAACATCTGGAACCAGCTGTGTGACCGGTCTGGGCTGTATGTGTAGTTCCTCCTGTCTACCGGGGAAAACGACTCGCACACAAATCCACGTTTTCTAAGCAGCATTTCCAACGAATGACGTGAATTTCTGTGTCCTGTCTTTGCTAAAAGTGAAACAGTGATTGATGCCGGACTGAGGGTGGTGCACCAAACACTCCACACTGTTCTGTTTCACTGCATCTATGTCTTTAGGAGGCAACGCTCATTCCAAGTGTGATTTATTGAACAAGGCCGTCGTTATAGGAACAGCTGCTTTTGAAAGCATTAATCACCTCATGTGGTTATCAGTCGTGACCACAGAACCTCCCGAGGGGTTTTATCTGCACGCCAACAGTGATGTCCTCAGTCATGGACATGACATGAGACGAGACGCAACACAAAGTGGAGACACTTGGGTTCCCACAGCGGCACCAGGCCTGTCGTATCTGCCTTTCTCACCCACCACTGCTGTTAATAAGACTCATTCTTTATTCCGTCAGCTCTCACTTCTTGGCAGCTTCATGGTTTTAGGGGCATAAGAGGCCGAAGCTTTTGAAATCCCACCACGAGTAGAGACGCTTTTTTTACAGCTGTACACATATTGACACACACGGTTTGTAGAAATCTAGAAATAGAAATCCTCCAAGGATCCCAGCAGTAGTAGAAGTTTTGAATTCATTACGTGAAATCATGACTCTAGCCTTTCTTTTTCTTAGCATGATAAAAACCAGATGCACACGCTTTGCCAGAAACCAGGAATAACTGCACTGTGCAGGTCAGATGTGCAGAGGTTGTAAATGAATCGCTCAGCGATGTGAAATCACTGCTGAAGATGATCCTATCATATGATCGGAAGCTCTGAACCGCTACTGAACGGATCGTGTTTGAGCTGTAGAAAGACTCTGGACACGCTGCGCTGAGCCGTTTGTTCTTCTCTCTGTCTGTTGCAACATGTCTCTCATAAACTTTCATGCAGTGTGTATGAACTTTCAAATGTATTTTGCTGAACTGGGTCACCTTTAACTTTGGAAACACAGAAAAAGACTTTAAATAGCAGCTGCTCTTATGTAAATGCAGTTTTACTCCATTTGTTCCCCGTCAAACCATTGATTTGTCAAAGTTTGAGAGTTTGTTTTGAGAAATCCACAAAGCTGACGACATGAGCCAAATCTGACCAACAACCTCATGCAGCTCTTCTCTTTCTCAATTTTAAGCACACACACGCACACACACACACACACACACACACACACACACACACACACACACGCGCACACACACACACACTGGACATCCACTCCCTCGTTCTGAGTCGTACACATTTGTCACTGAAGCTGAAATGACCACACATTAGATTTCTGTCACTGATGCCTCATATTTAAATCCTCTCTTATGGAAGATTCATACATCCAGATTTTCACGATCGCGCTGTGCAGTGTGACTTTGACAGCGCTGACACAACACACCAGTGAGTCCGTTTGACCTGCCGTGCCGTTGAACTCACAGACCCCTCTGGCCTCCAGCCACTCGGTTTCCACGACAGCAGCTGAGGCATAGACGGAGCCCCGCCCAGCCGACGGTCAGCCGTACGGGGCAGCGCCCATAATGATGCCCGTAGCTCAGCCACTCAGCACAGTGAGGTCACGGAGGCATGCAGGGAGCACCCCCCACCCCCCGGTGTGAACATACTGTGTTATTTTCTATGGTTAGTTGATCAAAACGTGACGTGTCTCTGCTGCTGGTGATGTGGAACAGGTCAGTGAAATAACTCAGCAGGTGTGGGGCCACTAAGTGCCTCGCACGATAGCGTGTGTGTGTGTGTGTGAGTGAGTGGGAACAAGAGGCATAAACATGTGCAACCAGTTTACCACCCATTTGATGGAAATGTGAACTGGTGACCCTGACGTCCTCTATCCACCGTGAACCACCACCTGAATGCATGTTACCCAGCATAGAGACTTTCTGTCTGTGGAAGCAGAACGAAACGTCTCTACCTGAAGGAAGACGTCCAGTTGCCATGACTACACCTTCTGACCACTTCACCTGGATGACGGTGAGTCTTCCCAGACATGTTACCCAAACAGCTTGAACCAAAGTGAAACATACCACATTGATTCAGTGAAGGTCTTGGTGTGATTGACCTTTTTCAGTGAGTGGATTTGTGCATTCAAAGACTTCCCTGACTCCAACAGAACCGACTGTGACGCCGGCTGCAGCACTGGCACGCTGCACGCTGGTTCTGTAAGATGTTATTATGGCTGTTTGGAGCCCACCAACAAATAACATAGCAGAGGAACGGGGCTATTTTTCCTGCCTTCGGCTGCATTTGGACACCCCCCAACCGGCCCCTGGCCCCCACCCCCCGTTGTGTAATCCTACCACTGTCACATGCATGTCCCTCTGTGTAATTGAAGTGGTTGAAAAGAGAGGAGGGAGGCGAGGGCAATAAGAATAAGAAGCGTGGTTACATTTCAGTCCGACTGGTGCCAGGCTCCTATTGAAAATATATGGGTCTGGCCTTAACCCCCACGTTTCCATGCCTCCCCCTGCCATGGCAACAAAACATGGAAATGTGAAAACAAGCGTGAGCAGTTTCAGCCATGCCCACAGCTACAATGAGCCACACAATTAGCTGTTTCGCCCGAGGAGGGGCCACTTTTCGGATTTGAGAGGGCTGAATTGTGGACGAGGGCCACTCAAGGGATGCTCACTGATAACAGTGGTGCAGGATCTGGTTCGGTGTGAGTACCACTGCCTCCCAGTTGCAAAGGCAATTAGCCTAATGGAGCTCTCTGCTGGCTGCACATTACTGGTTTGGACGAGGAGCGGGTGTCACTTCTCCACATAATGAGCTCTGCTTCATTCTCTCCTCCCCCTCCTCTTATGTTCCATTCTGAAATAGCGGCACAGTCAGGTGACATGCCAGTTTTTAGGTAAGGGAGACGGTTTCAGTTTGACTTCACACACAAACATTGGTTTTGACCACACTCTCTGCACCATCATGGTGTCACTGAAGCTGTGGTGTGACGTTAAATGCGCTGCATTAGCGTGTTGCACATCTAGTCCGTATGTCCTAATGTCAGGTTTGAGTTGAGTTAAGTCTTGTCCTGTGTGTTGGTGTCATTTTATCTGCAGTCATCCCGCTTGCAGACTTGGACCAACATCTTGCAGCAGTCAGTTGGACATGCGGCAGCTGCCGTGCACATCTGGAGTTTAAGTTCACCATCCCCAAACAGTATCTGGAGCTTTTTTTGCATTGATGCTTCAAGCTTGTACTGTTTTTGTTCACTTCTGGTACCAGCGGCCTGGTAGCTCAATGGGTTAAGCGTCAGACTGGGAAGTAGGAGGTCGCAGGTTCGAATCCCATCTGACTCATAATCCATCCCTTACCAGGTGTGTCCCTGAGCCAGACACACAGCGCTAGCTCCTTGTAAGTCGCTTTGGATAAAAGCGTCTGCCAAGCAAAGCAAAGCAAAGTAAAGTAAAATCAGGAAAATAAAATCTCCCAACATGAGTCTAATAGTAATAATACATATGTTTGTCCAGAAACACACGGTTCGTCATAATTCAGTCCTCGTCCATAGCTGTTAAAAATTTTACACAAACATTACAATAAATCACACTCAACACAAAGCTGAATATTTGCAGCATGCATTCAGTAGAGCAGGTCTCAGTAAACAGCCACCGTGCTGTGTCCAGATCTATGAGCACACCGCCCTCTAGTGTTGAAACAGGCTTAGTACACTGTTCCTTTCAACTGCATCCAGTTTCACTGTGGATGAAAACAAAACTAAATCCAGACTGATGTCACTTTTTCTACATTTTTTTTTTTTCTTGTAGCACAAGAAAAAATCTTTTTTTTTTCTTGTAGCACATGACGAAACAAAGCACGTGATTAACCGACACCGAATAAATTCATCACATAAGATGTTAATGACTCGTTTATTAATAGAATCAAAAATCGGCTCATTTCTGCCACTTCTGCATCTTTTTCTTTTTTTTGGATCCCTCCAGTGCATTCAGTCCTAAAGGACTTTTTTTGTCTAAATCTGTTTATGTTTTAAGAAGCAAATTAATTATTTTGAGACCTCTGAAGCACCAGATGTTTCAGTTCAGTGTGTCGCACAATTTCCTCCCAGATTGTGCCTCAGCTCTGGAAAATTCATGTGGATGCTAAACAAGCACTGGTTTTGTTTTATGTGGTTGTTGATCCAACATCGTCACTTATGTTTAACAGCATAAAACTCATCCCTTCAACTCAGCAACGAGCAACCGAGCTGGTCCTGGTGTTATATTTAAATGAGAATGTACTGTAGCACGGCCTGCGTCGCACTCCTGCGTGTTTTGTTCTGCTGATAGAGAGAGACACACAAACATTCAATGTTTATCCTTCATTTAATGTGGAAGCCGGAGTTATGGAAATGATGGGAGTCTAATTAGTTTTTCTCAGCCAAATCTGGCAGTTTAAATAAAGTTCTAATTCACCTCCAACATTATTAAAAAGTTTATAAAAAGCCAAAGTTTAGATGTGGAGGAAGATTCTGTTTGCTTTGATTTGATAATTAAAAGTTACAGATTGGATGGATCCTGGCTTTAATATGTGAAATCAAATTGGTTTTGTTAAATTCTATTCGTTTGCGTGGCACTAACTAGATCGGGCAGATGATGCCGTGATGCAGTGTGTAGTTTCCATCAGAAGGTTTCTTTCTTTATTCAAACAACATTATCTGACATTTAATGACTTAAACAACTTTAACAGGTTTATTCATGGGTTGATATAGAAAAGCTCTCGTTTGTAGATATAAACTAATCTGTGTGTTGATAAGAAGGTTTTATTTTATAATCTAAAGAACATATATAAGGGAGATGAACATTTGCACGGTGCCACTGTAAAGCACTAACTTGTGGATCTAAAAACAGGTGGTTGTGGTTGCTATTTAATACTATGACGTAAAAAGTACATATATACTATATAGAACAATCTGTACACATATTAGATTCAAACTGTTTTAAATGACATGAAAATACATTTTAAACGGGTAAATCTAACAAATCTGTGTTACATTAGCAAAACAATCCTGCTATCCAACTTAATTATTATTATTAACTCTAAGATCCTCGTTAAAATACTGTCTTTGTTTCTGTTGAAGAAAAAATACTGTTGAGGGAGAAGTTTCGCTCTGATTGACAACAAATTCAATGAAACATTAGATTATAACCAGTGCTTCAACTGAACTCACAATTATATCATTACAAACATCTGGATAGTGCATTTAACTTCATCGCTCGGTGTTTCAGCAGAAGGAGAAACACGAGGCAGCTCTTCAGGAGACCAAAGACACAACAGGGTTTGATTTGATTCACTCACAAACACAGTCAGCAGCAGAGGCCTCCTTTCCCGAATACGGATCAGTCGTCCTGCCCCATTTGCAGCCCCAAAGCATAATGTCTCCACCCCCATCACCCAGTGAGTGTGGTGTCTCCTCTCACTGTTGTCCCTGGTGTCCTTAGACAGCTCCCCAGTCTTGGTCATGATGGAGGTTGCAGTGTGAGTGTTTGAAGTTGGGGACAGGTTCCATTAATTGATGACTGAAGAGCTTCTTAAAGGAGAAGTACCAGGTCTGTGAGGGACTGAATCTTTCCTATTGGTCATATATGCTTATTTTCTGCACAAATTAATTCTTTAAAAATTCATCAGTGTGATTTCCTGGATGTTTGTTTAAACTCCGTCTTTCATCCCTTTAAGTGGGACACATTTCACAACAGCTGCAAATACTTCTGTAAATACAGGCTCACACACAGACGTCAAGCGTCGTCCACAGCAGAACCTGCTCAGAAGAAAGCTGCAAAAGTGACATTAACACAACATGACGTGCGTGTGTGTGTGTGTAGTTTGAGGACAAAGAGTATGATGAATGCACAGATGAATAATATACAACATGCTCGACACAAAACTGGAACTTTAACATCCTCCTCTGTATTTTTACAGCGCCGTCTGTTAATCAGCCACTTTCTGCCTGCGTCTGTCAATGATTCACAGGAAAGCAGCTTGAATCAGCCAGGTGAATATTTATAGCAGCTGGTGAAGCTCTGGTTGAATTCTGGGAAGCTCAGAGGGCAGAAACCTAAAAAGCAGCCTGTGGAATAGATGTGGGAACAACCCGTGTCCTGCACCGGCAGGGAAGGACATTAGGTTTAGAGAGGATGCTGCAGGTGAAATGACACTAGTTTATATCTCTTACTGTCTGTGAAAAACAGAGGATCCACTCTGGAGCTGTTATCATTATGTCAAGCTTTGAGTTTCCTTTTCCCGTCATCTTTCCTGAATTACTGCAGTTTGGGTCAATTTCATGTAATCAGTCATTTTGAAGTGCGGCTGTCGCTTAAATGGAATTAACTCTCATCTTACAACACGTCTAAGGAAGAAGAGGAAGAAAAATGGATTCACATCCAGAAATGAGATTTGAAATGAGGAGGAGGGTTCTCGCAGTGGGCGGACAGCAGCCGTAAACATCTATGGGAGAAATCAGAACCAAATCTTAATCGTGAATATTTGAATTGACATAGAATGACATTTCTAAACTATAAAATCCTGTTGGATGTATGGACTGTTTTTTTCCTGAACTACGTCGCCTCTCGTGTTTTAGTTACAACAGGTGGCGCCATTGAGCCTTGTTACATCCGTCTTCCAGTTGTCCACACAGCAACCAAGCGAGGAGGCCACGAGGGCAGACACGGCGAGTCCGGTCGTGGCTTTGTTCTGGCTGGTGCCAGAATGCACTGGTACACACACTTGCATGATGACGTCTGTCTGTTACTCCACGTCTCGTGTGAGGTCACGCAGGGCGCTCAGCACGGAGCACGACGTTGGATAATACGAGTGAAATGAGGATCCCACAGAAACGCTGACCGTGCAGCTGTTTGTGTGAAGAGGACCGAGCGTAACGCACAACATCCCTGCTGGTTTCCCAACAAAAGCTCGATGGAAATGTGTTTCTCACCAGCAGAAGAAGCAGACCTGTGCATGCACGTGTGTTAGGATAGAGTCCGTATTTAGCATCTTCATGCAGAACAGGCAACCGACAGATCATCATTTTCTGGTGTTACTCCCATCTTAAGCAGGAGGGAACGGGACTTTTCCCTGATTGAATGGCCCCATCCTTTGTGATACACACTACACCCCGATTTCACTCTGGATTTCAATTTCCATCACATCTGGCCACTGAAAGACCCTTTTGTGCAACCAGAGAACAATGACGAGGGAGAAGATAGCGAGCGAAAAGGGGAAAAAAAGAAGAGTTCCAACCTTTCCGAATATACTTTTCCGTCCGCCAAACTCATATTAACCTCCTCCTGTTCCATTGCTGGAGAGAGTGCAGTGCCAACAGAGAAAAAAGGTCACAGCTGAATAGTGTCATCGCCTCCGTGAGGCAGGGAGAAGCCTGCCTGCTGCATTAAAGTGTCTGTCTGTTAGGATGAAGACAGAAAAAGAAAGAGATACGTCTAATAAAAAAGGATGAAGGGAACTCTGGCAGTAGGTTCGCCCATAAAGCCACAGTCAAATGAAGGTATTAGATCCTGAGAGGACGTGTCTGTTTAGCGTGCGGGAATATTCAGCCGTCACCTCTCCCTGGTTCTCCAGGAAAGCTCTTAAGATTTTAAGAGAGCGCTTATTAAAAGCGAGCAAACACTCCTCTACGGTTACATTTCTGTGCTCCAATAAAACGGTGTTTACTGTATTAGTCCCAGAATTAAAGAGACTGAATGATCGGCTCAGTTCGTGTGTGGAGATGAAGCAGATAAGCTGCACGGGACGTCTCCAGCAGATCACCGAGGGAGGAGAACTGCTCGGTTACTAGTGGAGAAGCAAGTCAAACTAGTTCGAGTGTCTCAAACTTCAAGCAGCTGAAGCGCTGTCAGAAACACAGTTTTTCTGTTAAACAGTTGCTGTGATTTGAAGTGGCGACCAGTTTAAAAGTAGTTCCACTGCGCGATATGAGAACAAACGTGACCTGCAGGGTCAAACTCTGGCCTGGTCCTGATAGATTCACAGGCGAGTGTTAAACCGGGAGCACTGAGAAGGGGAGAGGGCGCCCTGCACGCAGAGCAGTCAGAAGCGTGTACAGCAGTTAATCTCAGTTCAGCTGTTCACGCAGGTGTTAGAACTGTCAGTACCGAAGTTGAAATGTCAGCGGAACTGTAGGTGCTGTGCATGTGCTTCTGTGTTCTTTGTAAGACAAGATATATTTCTGCTGTAAACGCCACTTAGTTTCTGTGCTTGCTCGTAATCCTTTCATAAGCCCCGCAGCTGTTCCTGAGAAGTCTTTTATTCCAAAGTCTGCCACTGCATCCAGCCCGGCACCTGCTCTTCTGAGCACGATGCAGGGAGGACGGCTATTCTGATTTCACCTCCAATCACACCCTGCTGTGGAAAACGCGGGATTCATTTAGTGCTGGAGTGGGCGGAGCTTCAAACCCTGCTGAAAGTTAGGTCAATATTTCGTACGTGTTGCGACAGGGAGTAAGGTTAACCCTAACCCACACAAAGCTCGTGGTCCACGTGACTTTAAAGAAAAGCAGATGTTGCTCTGACCCGTCTTCACGAGGCGATAGCTCACAGTCGGGTCTTTTCTCCTCTGTGGTCCCTGGAACAACTTGCTCTGCCCCATTTGACTGGCAGAGTGTCCCCACCTTTAAAAAACATTTACCTAACTTAACAAACTCACCTAAAGCATTTACCAAGTAGCGTAAAGTGAAGGTAAAACCACATCTTAGCAGTATCAACTCTCAAACTGAAGCTGGGGCCAGATTGTGCTGCGTGTTGGCAGCAGGAAGCTGGAAGATGTTGGCCCCTGCACAGACTCACTTCAATTCAATTCAATTCAGTTTTATTTATATAGCGCCATTTTACAACAAAAGTTATCTCAAGGCACTTGAGATGCACACTGCACTGCCACTGCACAACATGCAGTCTAATCTCTCTGGTGGGACATTATGTTCCCTCGTCTTCTGTTTCAGGACGACTCTTCAGCATTTCCTTCTGCAACATGCAGAGAGAAGACCTGCAACTTCCTCTCGTCACTTATTTTCAGTATCATTATCCTTTTTGTTACCAATTATTAAGCTGCAAATGCTCATTTGTGGCTTTTATGACTTATGTTGCACAGCAACCAGGCCGATAATGACCCGCTTTGACCCTTTGCTCTTTTTATTCTGGTAACACTCAGAGAAGTACTGTGTGTGTGTGTGTGTGTGTGTGTGTGTGTGTGTGTGTGTGTGTGTGTGCGTGTGCGTGTGCGTGTGTGCGTGTGTGTGTGTGTGTGTGTGTGTGTGCGTGTGGGTGTGTGTGTGCGTGTGTCTACTATATCCCAGAATGATCTGAGATTTAAACAGCAGAAGAAAAATCTCTGTTTTATGCAACAGCTTTTGTGTCTGCGTATTTGCCAACGTTGACCAGAGTGTGTATCTAATTACAGTGAACTTCAGCTGTTGCAAACATTCGTTTTCTGGTTCCCGTTACAAACACAAACACATCGTGTTAATGTCTCTAAATCTGGTCTAATAATAAAATGAAACTCTGGGGGTTCACGGATCAGCTTCTCTCTTCTGTGCGTGTTATTTTATCTTTTTTTGTGTTATTGACGGTCTCATCTCTGTCTCTGTGTCACGTGCAGCTTGAGTTCTGCCTTGATGGGCGCACACAGATCAGAGCACACCAGCTGACAGCACGACAACACAAACACACACACACACACACACACACGTCGTATTTAAACTGTGCAGCTGATATTAAGCAAACATACTCGTCTGTTTTTACGACATTGGTGCATTTTCCCCGTTGTGTTTCTAGCATTAAAAACCTTCGCCCAGTCAGGAAGCTTCCAGCTGTTTGTAGAATCGTTTGTGTGTTTGGAGACTTTTGTGTGCGCGTGTCTGCAGGCGTTACAGGCGCCAACGTCCATTCATTGGTAATTATTGTGCAAAGCTTTCAACATGCTGCATCAGGAAAATCTGCATATTTAAAATAATCACTGCAAAACTAAAAAGCTGATCCATACCAGGGAGCATTAACCCCCCACCCTCCACCCACCCACCAAAAAACACACTGAACTCACACAAAACTCCTTTTTTAATTTAATAAAGTGAAGCTTTCACTCTCGCACTAATTCAAAGGTTAGTGTAGGACAAGGATATCATTAATGTGGAAGGTGAATCACGTCACGTGAACACATACTTTGACTCTTTGAGGAAGGTGGCAGGACGCTACACTGCTGCATCCCATGGTAGTCAGCGAAACAGGAGGGTTGGAGACGGAATCACACAAAAAGAAGAAACGTGTACTCGTGGAACTAAGTTCTGGGCCCACAGAGAACGACCGGAGCTTTACAACCGAGGAAATGATGTGACCACATGCAGGAAGATGAGGTTTACTTCTGACTGGGCCTGTTCACAGTAGCACGGTCTGTTTTAAAGCGACCTGGCGTCATAATAGAGCAGGTATTAACCATAATAACACTAACAGCAGTAGTGCTGCTATGTTTGAGGAACAAGGACCAAGATGAGATGAGACGCTCACCTCAGTTATTCCACCCATTTAAATGCAATGTGGGTGGTTCGCCAGCAGACGGCGCCCTTGACTTCCCTGACCACGCCAGACTGTACAAACAAAGTCATACGTTACTAATTAATACATTCAAATGAAGTCAGTTTACAAAACATTAAACGCAACAAACTAGAAAAACAAGTTCCCCTTATTCTGTCAGAGCGCGTCATCTGGGCCTTGTCTTGAGCTCCAGGCTCCAGGCTCCAGGCTCCAGGCTCCAGGCTCCAGGCTCCAGGCTCAGCTTCTTATTTTACCTGCAAGAGTAAAAAAAGAGCAAGAGTGTGTGTGCGTGTATATGTGTGTGTGTGTCTTTTGAGTTCTGTCCACTCTACCAGTTTCTAACCCAGAGGCCCAGGTTGACTGAACAACCCCCACATTTCCACGGCAACAGAGCGGCGCGAGCTGTTCTTCATGGAAAACACCCGGAGCTCTGAATGTAGGTGTTCAGCACCTCACTTTGCTCCGTATGGACGAGACACGTCTCCTTGACCCATGTAATCATCCTGATCAGGCCTCGGTGGCTCCTGGGCTCGTCTAGGTCGTGAAACCAGTGGAATACGAACTGAATCTGAATGAGTGTGTGTGTTTCTGCTGTCTCTGTTGAAGTGACGTTATGTGTTGGTATCTCGCGTATATCACTGTGTATTTCTCTCCACGCGCCGCGTTCTCCCTGTGAAAAGCATCTGTGTCCTGGGTGTGTGTGCGTTAGAGGGAATGAAATCCCATAGCAACTAGCAGACGATACACAGACACCAGCAAACAACCAGCTTGTGTTTGTCTCTGAGATAAAAGTGTGAGGCTGTTTATGGAAATCCTGATTACATTTCGTGGTCGACTCAAAAACCCACTGTAGCGTCTCACTTATCAGTTTTGGTGATGTGATGTCCCACCGTCTCTTATTATGTTGGACTTGCCCTCACATTGAGTAAGGGTTCGGGTGGATTGGCCTGGTGCAGAGAGGCGTTCGTGGTCGGCTCTGTGACTCTAAGCCTCCGCCGTCGAGCTTAATGTGTCAACACACCGTTTTAATACTGTGTATTTTAGATGGGAAACTTATTTATCCTAACTCGCCGTGTGTGGTTTGGCTGATCTCTCAACAACTTGTTGGACTTTAGGCATCGCAGAGAAGTCCAAAAGCTTTTACAGCAGTTCTGATGTTTGTTTTTGAGAGCGATTAGTTTTGAAGGTCGGTATCGGAGCGAATCTTATTTATGGAGTTTGCTGCTGCTGGCCTTCATTAAGCTTATTTCGAACGGGAGGAAACTTTGTCTGTTTGGTTCAGTTCCCCTTTTAGTGCCGTCATCCATGTTCTGAGCAGCCCAGAGAGGTTCTGACGCAGAAGGATGAGCAGTGTCACAGTAACGTCTTCATTACATCTGTTTCCATGTCAGTAATATGGAGCTTATTCTTTGCCAGAAATAGAGAATGTGCTAAGTGTAAAACGTCATTTCTGTCATGGAGCCCAGATCCGCGTTGAACGGGGAGTTTCATGAAAAATTGCCGTCGGGGGTTTTGTGTATTGCGGTCAAGGGCTTAAAGCAGCCAGTGTCCTGCCAGAGAATTTGGTGAAAAGCCCTAAATTTCCCAGACAAGGGAAGGATTTCCACGAGACTGAAGGTACACGAGTTCAAGGTAACCTCTCCTGCCGCTCCTCCTCACTCCCACACGGCCCCGCTTTGTAGATCCAACTTATAATTAAAAACCGGCGGAGACTCAGAGATACTTTGTTAGGAAACAGTTGTGAGGGAAGGAGGTGGTGTGATGCGTTATCACGCAGAAATGTTTCAGCGAGTGTGTGGAATTATATTTGTGCCACAGTTCGTACGAGCGTAACTTGATATTTTGACCACAGAAAACATGTGCAACCGTGCAAGCAAAAGTTTATTTTGTGCTGAAGAAGTGACTAAGTGTCTGCTATCCACCACCAAATTTAATTTCTTTGCGCTCAACATTCTCTCTTACGCTCGCTCAACGCCTGTCACAGCGTTATACATGTGCCACTATTCCAACCAATCACAGACCAGAACAGGGTCAGCTGATCACCAAGATTGTCGGTCTCGCTAAG
>JAUMHF010000014.1:1293769-1304127 GCA_032359275.1 Microctenopoma steveboyesi | reverse complement strand
TGCTGGTGTCTTCTTCTTGTAAGTCGCTTTGGATAAAAGCGTCTGCCAAGCAAAGTAAAGTAAAGTAAAGTAAAGAGGGCTCAAATATAATATAATATAATTATAAATCCATCTTTTTGTTAATTTTATTTTAAACCTTTTTACTATTAATCTTCTTTTGTATGTTTTATTGACACTTGACTTTCATATTCCTCATTAGCACCGCCGGTGTCCAGGCTTGGAATCGCATTAGGACAAAAGGACTGAGTGACAGGACAGGGGCACCTCAGGGGGCCAATCTGATTTCAGCTGGAGCCAATGCCCCTGTGGCCCCCGCCCCAGACCCGTCACTGGTCTCGGCAGGAAGTTCTTAGTCACAGCACACGTGTAGGTGGAGAGGGTCACTGTAGGGACTGAGCAGTGGATCAGTCGTCCAGAGGCAGGCAGGTGTCGGAGGAGGGAAACTGCAGATTGGGAGCATCATTCTGGAGTAGTTATCTGGTGACAGATGCAGCCTGTGGTGAGGACGGACTCGCGGTAGTCCAGGTGGAAGAGTTGGCGCTGTGTTTTTGTTGTTGTCTCGTTAGTGGAGCTCTCAGGGAACGAACCCTCGTAATGAAATCCTACTTCTGTTGGTGTTGGTGTTCGGCTTGATGCATGGAAAATAAAAGATCTAAATTGGAACTGGGGCAGATTCAACATGAATTACACAACCCTGATTCCCCTCTCGTGCTCCCTTTGGTTTTCTCGATACCTGCGTTCTGCTCAGCTCCTCTCATTCAGAAGATAGATCTAATAGATTGATGCTAATAATCCATCAACCCTCCTGACCTAACCTGCGCTTCATCTCGGAGAACATGCAGCTGAATATTCTGCCTATTACTGGAGTAATAGGCAGGAGTCGGATGAAAGCACTGGGAATCTAGCTCTTTCTCCCCGTCTGTCATTACTGCCAAAGCAGCCGCAGCACAGAGGGCCGATGAAACTAATTCAGACATGATTAAGGGAAAAAATTGGGCAAAGAATGAATCAGCTTGCATTTTCAAAGAATTTAGAGTAGCAAGAAGCAGAGCGACTCTTCCTCGATGTAGATGCCCTGATCGCACACATGACGCATTCGCTCACACACTGACATTCACGGCGCTCGCTCCCCCACACCACACACACACACACACACACACACACACACAGAGGGGGAGGGCATTTATCTTTTTTCACTCTCTCTGGTCTCTGTGCTACTGGAGCAAAGGCTAAAGGAGAAAAGAGAGGACACAAGAGGGAACACGCAGTTCCTAATTTCACTCAGGATTTCTGGAAAGGAAATAGTCCTCTGTCTTGTATCATATAACATCGTGCTGCAGCGTGTGTCAGCGACTAATACGGCAAATAGAATTATCTGAAAATAATTGAAGTAGGCAGAGGAAGGATCCACAAATCAGAAGAAATACTTTGGATTTCTGAAGGACTCAAGCTTGAACGAATTAATCATTTGAGGGAAACGTATTGAGGGCAGAAGACAAGCAGCTGTTTCTCTGCTCGTGTGTCATACAGGATTTAAAATACGTTTTTTTATGTTTAAACAAAATATGTGTGTTTACAAAGCTGATGTAGGTAAAACCAGCATTTTAGTAATGAGTTAAAATGCTCATTCTTCACCCTGTCACTTAGTCAGCGAGCAGCACTCTGATTTCCAACCTGTGGATCGGATCACAACCAAAGCTCTTCAGGACAGGGTCCGTTCATTTCAGAGGAAGTGAAGTTCTCTGTCCAGTCAGGACACGTGTGGGTGGAGGGTTCGTCCAGGACTCAGACGCCATCAGACTGGACAAACGAATCCTCTGTCACCTTCAGGCTGCTGCTCCAGCAAACCGCAGACTCACACAGCCGGACCCGAGCCTCCGGACCCGAGCCTCCGGACCCGAGCCTCCGGACCCGAGCCTCCTCACAGAATACAGCCGGAGCAGTGGTGTGTGTTGACCAGTCCAGTTTATTATCCAAGTAAACACCCAAGTACTTATACTCACCCCCCACCACCACCCCTCCCTGGTGCTCTGAGATGTCTCCACCCTGAAGGTGGCGGAGCCCCGAGCTGGACTTGAAGCCTGAGCAGTGAAATACTGGACGCAGTGATTTCAGCACCACTTGTTCTGAAAGGCTGAGGCTGCCTGTTGGAGCAGCAGTGGCTCAGTAGGTGGAGCGGCGGGCTGCATGCCCGAGAGTCAGGGGTTTGATTCCTGGTTCCTCCTATCAGGGCACTGAAAACCCAAAGTAGCGTTGTCCTCGGACCAGTAAAGTATTTCCCTGTTGGCTGGTTTCTCCTGCTCCATCATATTGTTACCAAGCAACATTAAGAGACCAGGAAAAGGACAAATTCAGTCCGTCCTACCCTTTTGCTTCTTTGGCCTGAGAAACTATTTTTAAAATGTCAAACAAGTTTTGCTCAGTTAACCGTTGGCTCTATTCAGCCGTAAAATATGCGAGTGTACAACCCGGGGCCGGCAGAAATCAAGCGGTGTGACCCGATGGCGCTCAGATGAGTTTGGAAATTTAAAATCACAGGTGGAAATCATATCTAAAGGGTGATTTAAGAGACCGAGCGCTGAGAGCCCCATCACACTGTGTCAGCTTAAACCTCTCGCTGAAAAAGGTTTGTTCTGATCACATCTGTGCTGTTTAAAAAGCAACGCCCACGTAAGTGAAAGTAAAAATGATGCGTTCAGTTGACTGGTCGCCTAATGAAGCACTTTCCTCCTGCCTACGATCGCTACGTGCTGACGTGATCTCAAACATGTCCTCTTAGTTCTGCACATGCTGTGTTTAAAGGGTTGGTTCAGCTCTCTGACTGCGATATTGTTGTCATAGGTTCTGCTGAGATGAGGTGTCAGATAGTTTTTATTGTCAGAGATTACCGCTGGTTATCAGCATCTCTGGCAGGTTGCTCCCTGGCGTCAGTCCAGTCTCACGTACGGTACCAGAAACGGAAACGCTGTTATTATGAGAGCGAATACAACAACAGCCCAAAGTGCAGATCTGTTGGCTCACGCCTACGTTCAGCAGCGAGTTCTGTGGCTGAAGCTTTCTGCGTGTCGACGTGAACAAAGAGTTCGGATCTGAACAGTATCACATCAAAACATCTTCTCTCAGCCAAGAACAGAAAAAAACAGGATCAAGATTTCATGCAAAGAAACGTTGAGGGTGCAGCCACTGAAAATGTGTGATACGAGGTCGCTGGGTTCTAAAAGAGAGCAGGTGATGAAGCTGGAGTCACAGTATTTGTTGGGTTCTAAGACTCTACAAACACATAACTCAGCACGCAGAGAAACAGCTGTGGATCCAGATTCATATTCCTGAGTCTGCATCATTCAGATTTATGACAGTGACTCACATGTTGATTTAAACTGAACAAAAAGGTGGATGAGATGAGTCACAGGTAAATGAAAGCTGGTTTATTCCGCTCTCATTGTTCTAATTCACTGTTTTGTCTCTTTGTGAGAAGGAAACAGAAACACACGTAGCACCCTCTTTTTATTTTAGAAGAAGTACAACACATTTTATTCTTGCCTTGTGAAACATACTCCAGTCAAGGTTGTGACCCCCCACCACCTCCTGCTGCGCGCGACGCGGCCGGGCATCTCTCCAAAAAGGCGTGGCCTGTGACGTCTCCGAAAGCCTGAGGCTGAGGACAGCAGCGAGGATGAAGGGGACGTTACTACCGAAAAGGAACGAGGTTTGAGGAATAACGCGGTGGAATAAGCGCCACGACTTGAGAGCTTCACTTTTTACGCGTGGCTTTTTCTGACTTCTCCTGACTCTCGGTGACGAAGCGGCGCCGGGGACACGCTGAAAACCCGCGGAACCACACAGAACCACAGCAGCAGCTGGTCTCCGCTTCGACTGAGGGACAGGTTTGTGCCACGACATGTGTCTGAATGTGTGAACTCGAACCGAGTGTTTGCGCGACAGGTGCGGCGCCGCTGCGCTCCCGGAGAGGTCGGAGGGTCCACGGATCCAGCTTCAGGTTCTAGGACAACTTTTCGCAGCATGACTCTGATTAAACCCAGCAGCTTAATTCTGTTTAATCAAAGCGCAGAGCGCAACTCGTTCCGGTGGTTTGGACTTAAGACGCGGGCTTTAACGACGTGTTTCACTTCAACATGCTTCTACTTCTTCCATACAGTAATCGTGTCTCCTCACTTGTCCTCTGACAGAGACAACAGAGACATCACAGATTATGTGAGCAGCCCTTTCTCCTTCTGACTGCGCCTCCTCTCTCCGGTCTGTCAGGGAGGTGGGAGTCCTCCCCTGCGCCTCGTAGAACGGAACACGGTGTACACGGCTTCTTTTTATTACACTCACTTCAGGGAAACTGCCCGAGGACAGCCTGTGTCCCTGTGTCCCTGTCCTCAATGAGAGAATAGAGTGAGCAGTAGGTGAAACTTAGTTTTAGAAACCTCTGCTTCCTGTCGTTGCTGGTGCAGCTGCAGCTTTGCTCTCAGGAAAGAACAAGAAAAACTAAGAGAAATCAAAAGGCTTCACAAAACAAAAACCTAGACTCAGTTTAGAAAGCTGGGTGGGGTCATGGGAACACGGTGGGAAAGGCTGAGGTGGGGCGTGGGTGGGGGCAGGTGGTGGAGCAGGACCTTGTGAGTACTGGTGGGCAGCGGGTTTCTGCAGGGATGGGGAGCTGCTGCAGCTTCTGGCGGTGCTGTGAGGGTGGTGTAAGGCGCAGCATTGCGCTGGGATCTGGCAGGTGAACCAGAGGATGCGGGTCAGTAACTCTGACCTCCTGTATTCTGCTGCGGGGGGAGTCGTGAGGATGTGAGCCTGTGGCCTTGAGTCTGTCCGTGCTCTAAGAATAATCTGTAAATATCAGATTCCTTCTCCACCCGTGAATAGCTGCCTGGCTTTGGGAGGACGCGGGGAAGTCCTGTCCTTTCCACAAATAAGTCGGATCTTCACATCCTCCTCGTTCCTTTCTCCCGGTTTCGCCCACGTTGAAAAACATTCCAGGGGTTGGTGCTGAACACTTGTCAAGGTCATGAGCGCAACAGTCACAGACCAGTGCTGTGCAGACCCCACCCCCACCCCCACCCCCCACCATGCAGGTCGTCCACTACCTGAGCGACCAGAGCGCAGAGCCGCGCGGTGCGCGGGTCAGACCGACACCGGACTCTCAGTAACACCGGTTTAACCTCTAAGAATCTTCACGCATTTCTAATTTCTCTTTTTTTATTCGGGCTGATGGGACCTGATGACGGTAAAAACAAAGAATCAGCTTTTTACCTGATGCACATAATAACATTTGTTTTTATTAAAACACAGTAAAGTAATGATGCAAAACATTTGTCCCGAGAACAAGAACTAAACAGAAACAACGATGGTGTCTCATCTGAAGATCTGCTGACGGGTCCAAAGCAGCAGCAGTAAAAGAATAATGTCTTATTTCATGTTTTGGTCTACACGTGATGTCCACGTATGTGGACGGCAGCGGGTTAAACGCCCCTTGGACCGGGACTGCAGCAGGGTGAGTCCAGTGTCTGAGACACTTTGGTTCTGAAGCCTCAGTGCGTCCAAACAACGACTCGCTGCAGATGCTACGAGCTAAAGTTGTCAGCGCAGGTGGAGGCACACCGTCAGCCTCCACCACGCCGCGGAGAACCGGGGATGTGTCAAACTGAGTAAGCCCCGCCTCCCCGCCAGACGTCACCTGCCCACAGCTCGTTCATTTAATGACACATTAACAGATGGTGCGCGAGCCTGTGTCTGTGCGCACGGTCACGCGCGCACAGACACAGGCTCGTTCGCGATGAACGGCGTCTCACCTGGAAAAGAGGAGAGCAGGGGGGCGTGGCTAAAAGTGTGTCCAAACACTCGTCCTGAGAGACTGGAAGCAGATTAAATGTCGTTGCTGTCAGAACACGGTGGATCTGGTTTCATGGAACTCTGTGGTTCCACCGCTCAGCTCTGGTCTGGAGCAGAAAAGTTTAGATTTGACCAGGTGGGAGATGAACACCAGGAACCGCTCTGTGTCCTCCTGACTCGGGAGCTTTCACAGGTCTAGTGTCTCATGAGGTTTTGAGTTCTGCACCTTTTATCTTCATCTTCTAAATGTTTTGGTGAGCGGATGGTGTCACGAGTGGAAGCTGCTGGTAGTCGGTGGGAATAAAATGCTGCTGCTCATCGGCTTTCATTGATGAAATAGGAAAAGCTCGTCCCCGTGCTTTACGGAGCCTGGAGGGTACCTAGATGTTAAGACGTTTCTGTCCTTTATGGAATGGAATGATCTCTGTTGTGCAGCACTTTGTTTCAGCTTCGTCTCGTGTCAGAGCAGAGTGTATCCGTGTCAGTCAGGTCAGATTGGACCGAGTGTGTGTGTGAGGTGTTAGAAAGCAGAAGCAGTGGTTCAGGCTTCAGTCCTCGATCGTTGGACTCTGAGGATCAGCCTCCGTTTCCCAACTCGCTGTTGGTCAGTGCTGCTACGAACGGGTCCTGTTTTCACTCTGTCTTTGTGGGTTATTCATTGTGCAGTTCCAATACATCCCCATGCTAATATACATGTATATACATATACATATATATGTATATAAGTATCACACGCTGTGGAATAAACCAGTACACCTTATATGTATCCTAATATCATAAGTGTCACCGTTGGTTTGATCTGAAAGATCTGCACCATCTTGTAATGTGATAATTCCCAGTTTAAATGAAGGGCTGACTTTCTAAGTGTGCGGTATCATTTCTGGAGCAGGAAGACTTTGAAGCCGCGCTGACAGCTGACAGGTAAAGTGCTGTAATCATCTGTCTGAAGCTGGAGCTGCTCCGTCGCTCTCCACCTGTTGACCCCTTCTGCTGCAGCAGCTCCTGTTGGCTTTGTGAGGCCCAGAGAATGGAGGAGTGGAGGCTGGCTGGTGGTCTCACTGGGGGTCTTTGTCCTTCGGTATGTGCTGCTGGCTGGGAGCCTTCATCTGGGACGAGACGGGCTGCGCTCCAAAAACACGATTTAATAAACTGTCCCACCAACAACCCAGTCTGAATACTCAGTCACGTTCAAGCCCGCAGACAGGAGAGACGGGAGGGACGGGAGAGACAGGAGGGACGGGAGAGACAGGAGGGACGGGAGAGACAGGAGGGACGGGAGAGACAGGAGAGATGGGAGGGACGGGAGAGACAGGAGGCCCGCAGACAGGAGAGATGGGAGGGACGGGAGAGACGGGAGGGACAGGAGAGATGGGAGAGACGGGAGAGACGGGAGGGACGGGAGGGACGGGAGAGACGGGAGAGACGGGAGAGATGGGAGGGACAGGAGGGACGGGACTTTTCACCTGAAATTAACTTTGAAGGATCTGTAGACGAATTCTTTGTAGTGTGTCCCTCAGTGGTGATGATGTTTTCAGGTGGCACACAGACCTTTGACCTGTCGTGTGTGTGTGTGTGTCCAAGGTCACAGAGTTCCTCAGTGACACTAACTGTCTGTGCGATTGCTGTTTGAGGACAGCACAGTCGGGTGTAGGTCATGCAGCCGTACAGGAGCTGGTGGTTCAGTCAAACCTGCACCTTCCACAACAGCTGCTCCTGTGTTGGACGTGTTCGTGTACATCATGTCTTCACTGACAGAGAACATGTCCAGACTGCAAAGTGAACGAGCAGGTCATGCAAACGAAACGGGGGAATAAAAGGCAGAGAGACAGTGTCCTTTGACCCCGCGCCGCCTGCCTGGTGGTTTGCTGTGGACGGCTGCCATGAGCACCAGTCTGTCCAAAGCTCAAGCTGCTGTCAAACAGCTCTGTGCATGTTCGCGGGGCAGAAGCCAAAGTGTTGAGCCACAGAGCCCGGAGAAGTAAGTGAGATGTTTCATCTTTGTTGTGCAGCTGTGTAACTCGTGACTTGTTAAGCGTGTAACATCCCACATCAGGCCGTGACAGTGAAGGCAGCCGGATCCTTGCAGGAGCAGGACGCCGCGCTGTGAATGTGTCTCACACAGCTTCGTGTGTTTAGCTGCCGCCGCTCGCTCCTCATGGAGACAATAACATGTTCATCGGGCGTTATCGGTGCCCGTGAAATCTCCAGTCACTCACAGCAGCGCGGCAATCTGAACCTTGGAGGTCGACCCAAAGCGTTCTCGCGCGACCTCCCTGCGTGTTGTTGGTGATGAGAAGTGTCTCTGTGTTTCAGGCTGCTGCTGCAGAGCTGCACCCAACGGGACCAGCACGTCCGAACTCACCAGGAGTCTCTGAGTGTTTAGAACTGAAAGTTGGGCAAAGTTTATCCCACTCATCACACAGATAAAGCGTGTGGTCAGCGCTTTTTATATTTGGCCTCAGTCCATGTGAGCGTGTCATGTTTATTAGTAGTTATTCAGCATTATCTGGACATTTTAGTTTCGTCATTGCTAAAAATACTGTGAGCTCTTTATTCTGATTTTAGTCCAGAGAACAGCACAAAGGTCACTTATGTTCTGTCTGATGCTGCGCAGGGAGTTCGTCAGAGCTCGTGTGACGTAGCTTTGCTTCTGCTGGGCGTGCAGCCTGGAGCGGATGGTTCCGGGCTTCTGGTTGTGCTCAGCTGACTGAGCCTGACGGGAGCCGGCGGTTTTAGTCAGTTCAGTTCATTCCTATGATGTTCAATTACATCTAAGCACTTTATAGAGAACGGTTCTGGAAACTGAGCAGCAGTGGAGAGGAAACCTCCAGCAGAACCAGGCTCACCTGCCTCGAGACACTGGGCAGGCTGGCAGGGACGAGAAGAAGGATTCAGCAGGAAGGAACAGAGCGGACGGGAGAGAGGAAACGCAGCGTTAACGACATACGACGAGTAAAGCCCGGATTTAAAACCAAACTAACTCTGTATTTATCTGTGATTGGTTCCCGGGCCTCTTCGTCGACCGCTGGGTTTTAGCTTCCTCGGTCTCGTCAGCTGGTTGTTTCCTGAAGGCGAAGGGTGTGTGTAGCTCCTGGCTGCTGATTAACCTGCTCACGGCTGCTGTGGCACAGTTTGGTGACTCTTCGTGTTATGGAACAAACGTTCGCAGATTAAACACCGAGCTGTCGCGGTCTTCGGACCTTTGGCACAGCGACGAAGCTGTTGCATCATTTGACCTTTTTTATTAAGCTCAGTGTTTTGCAGAGAGAAGGAACAGTGAACCTGCTTCCAACCAACTCGTGTGTCACTGCACGCCACGTTGTTACCTGGTACAAAGCAAAGTCGTCATTTTCAAAGCTTTTAACAACCAGCTCGCCCTTTTTTTCTCTCATCCCAGAAACTAATGAGCTTTAGCTTGAATCATAAATAAACAGCTTTTTTTGTGCATTTTCAGCAGAAACATGTTCATGTTCCTCTCAACAAAGCAAAAGCAGCAGTTTCGTGTCCTCGTGTGAAGAGAAGTTTCCTTGAGAGCAAGGATGGATGAAGAATCATGATATCAGTTCTCAGTAGGAACGATGGGGAGTCGACAGCGTCTGCAGCGAACTCGAGCGCGTTTCTTTCTCACAGCGTCACACATTTATTAAAGAAAGAAAGATAAAGGAGCGTTGTGTGAATATAAACATTGGTTTCATCTCACGCAGACGCACATCTTCTCGTGCAAACAGGACGGTATTTCTGCATCCTCCTAATCTCTGCGCTCAGAGGTCGTTTTGACCGGGTCATGGCGGCACCTTCACAAATGTTACTACACGTTTGGGCTTTGTACCGCGGCCACGAAGTACAGAACTGTTTACCACAGGGACCGCGTTAGCTTAGCATGCTAACAGTTTGAGCATGAAACAACACGCTGCTGACGTGCTTCAGCCTCAGTCGTGACTCAGTGTGTTCTGTGTTCCAGGCCTGGTGTCGCTGCAACATGCGATAGAGGAACGAGCGGCAGGTGATCCTGACATGGCTTCATCCCCAGAGCTGGATGCAGATCCGTTGCCGCTGCTTCAGCTTCAGGAGGTGGATTCCAGTAAAGCCCCAAAGAGGCAGAGCTCCCCAGGACTCCTCCCCACCGTGTACAGCCCCCCACCGGGCATGGACAACCACACGGTCTGCATTCCCTCCCCGTACACCGACAGCAGCCACGAGTACAGCCACGGACACGCCCCGCTGAACTTCTACAGCCCGCCTGTGCTGAGCTACACCAGGCCGCCCATCTCCGACAGCCAGTCATCTCTGTGCCCCCCCCTCAGCCCCCCTGCCTTCTGGCAGTCCCACCACAGCAGCGTGCCGTCACTGAGTCTGCGGTGCCCTCAGCCTCTGGTCTACAATGAACCTGGCCCCCACGTACCGTGGCTGGAGCCCAAAGCCCACAGCGGGAACCCCAGCAGGTGGGATTTCTCTCTGAGAACCAGAGGAAGCAGATTTAAGAAGGTTTCCTTTTCCTGTTCGTTTCCTGTTCGTTT